>VDFB02047397.1:1758935-1835554 GCA_007258455.2 Sequoia sempervirens
TAGTAATCGGCAACCGAGAGAACATTCTCTTCCTTCAATTTCATCAACCGCATCAGCCCAATAATCCTCAATGGTGGCCTTATGTTTGAACTCCTCCGACAGAACCCAATTGATGTTATGGTGCGGGTCATAATGCTGTCGGCTTGTATGATATGAGAAGTGATAAAACTGAAGCTCACTCTCAGCTTCCCTAGCTGCCTGTATCGAAGGACACACCTCATCCGAGTTGCCCATCACAATCGGAAACTCTATCCCCCCTTTCTTTGTCTTCTTCTGGATTTTGTCAAAGGTAAGCAACTGTCTAGATATCTCTAGCATTATTATTTTATCTGTTGGGTACTTAGGCAGCCTATATGGGTATGACGAGAAACCTTGCAGCCTAATGTATGAAAATCTCGAAAATTGTATAAACCAGCACTCATACCTTTCGATCAGCTCTTGGGCATCTCTAGAGATTCTGTGATGTAACCTCTCCTGAAGCAGCCTCGTGATGTACATGGTGAATGAATCGTTGACACGCTTGTAGTGGGTTGTGCTTGACAGGTGCAACTGTGTACACGCCTCATGGATTTTGAACTGGTGGGAGCCACAACCGACGGGTTCTTTGTAAGAAATCCCTCTGTACCTCGTCATTCGTGCCAACATGTAGACAAGATAGGAGCTCATGTAAAACATTTTAGTCCTCCTCAGGCTCAGGAGCTGCTCATGTATATTATCGCTGATCATCTCAGCCCAATTGACATAATCCTTGCCCTCTAGCACCAGGTTGATGTAATAAAACATCCAAGGCTCGAAAATGTAGGACTGTGGGCAACCACCAACCCTGCTCAGCAACATGATAAGATCACAGTATTCTTGTTTCAGGTCCTCCGCTATGATCTGCTTCGGCAACTTCGCACGAGATGGCTTTGGAGTGCTCATCCAGTGAGTGCTAATTGTATCCATGCACCGTTCAAAAGCAGAAGCATACATAAGATCCGCCCGCCTCGGACTTGTAAATCATGATCCCAAAAGCTTCACCAATGGCCGCCGGAGTAAGATTGGCAAGCACTTGGCCATCTGGTGACATGATCGACCGGTGTTCCTTCTCGTAGCAGTTGGCGCACTCCATTATAAGCTCTAAGCACTGAATGGCTGGCGGAAAACCAGCAACTGCATATAGTCCACTTCGGACGATGTTGTGCGAAGTGACCGAAGCCCGATGACTTCCAATCCCGAACAGCCTGTTCTTGAAGGTCTCCAAATTGACCGAGCCCAGGTTAGTATCCGTCAACTTGCCCAGCTTTGAAATGAACTTCGACTCCGGCATGAATGTTTTGCTGAGCTTCTTGATCGTAGCCTGTCTGGAGGCACCATTGTCCTTTCCGGTTGTTCTCGCTTCAGCCATCTGCAAGATAACAAACGTTCATCAGCAATTAAATTTAATAAAATAAGGCATGATATAGGGGCTGCAGTCGACTTTAGAAGCTGCAATGACTTTCGTGTTTGCAAACCTCAGCTTCTTCTCTTGAATATATTCGAATTCCGACACTTAGAACAGATTTCTAAGTGGACTTTGATGACTTCACTTCACAATCAGCAATCAGCAACTTCAACTATTTCGTACTTTTGAGTTCTCAGCAACTTATTTCAAGGCGTCTTTCTTTAACTTGCAACTTCAACTTAATCAATTTTCAGTCACTAGCAAAGTCGTACCTCCTTCGAGCTTTCAACAACTTCCTCCAATCAGCAAGGGGCGTCCTCTTTACTTCAGCAAACACCTCTCAGCAACTCAAGGCGTACCTCCCTTTTTGCTTCAAATTTGATTAACTCCTAAGTGCGCCTCTTCAGCAAATGCAACTCCTCAGCAAAATTCGAATTTCAAACTCTTCAAGCAACAATTCACTGCAACACTTCACTCTCAGAGCAAGTTCGACTTCTCCAGTTGTGAAGACAAGTGAAAAACATCTTCATTTTATAGCCAAAACTCGAATTCTAGAAGAAGTTAATTTTAGCCAGTGCCATTAAACTCCACTACTCCACTTCAAGAATTCGAATTTTCCCCCTCTGGTGTTTTTGACACTTGTCTCCAGTCGTCGGGAATATTATTCTTCTAGAAACTTGACTTTGACTGGCGTTCTGGATTTTGCTTTCGAAAATTTGATTTAATTTCATCATTTTTTACTCACCAGCGGAGCTCTGTCACTTGAATTCAAATTTTTTTAACTTCATCATCTGCTCTGGAAAATTCATCCTCGAAGAGTTTAAACAAAATTATCTAGGCAACTCCCTTCAGATTCATCGTTCGAAGAAAATTCACTTTGAAAACTCATTTTATTCATGTTTGCCTTAGAAAATTTAAAATTTTCCCTTAGGAAAATTCACAATTCGAGTACCGATTAAATTCTTCATTGAAAAGGTGTTGGCGAAGCTCAGAAGACTTGGAAATCCATCTATCATCACGAATGTTCAGTACCCAGAAGCAAATTTTCTTTAGAATGCTCTGAATTCATGGGTACCCAACGAACGGGTTCATTTATTTTTTCGAATTTGAACCTTAGAAAAATATTATTTCCATTATTTAAATTTGTTCTTCACCTGTGATCACTCTGTGTTGCTCTGATTTCTTGAAAAATTCGAATCACCTTGCAATATTATCCATCTCTGATTTTATCACTGAGAAAAGTTGCTCGTGCTCCGGAAAATTTTATCATCTGAGTTCCAGGCATATTTTCCAAGGAAAATAAATTTTCCTTAGAAAATATTTTAAAATCATCTTGAAAATTTTTATTTCACTCCACACTTAGGAAATATTCCAACGCCTTAGAGGAGTCCTCCAACACTTAGAAAATATTTTATTTTTACCCAAGGCGCCTAGCACTTGCCATTTCATTCTCAGCGCCTTGAAATGCCTTTGAAAAATTTTCCAACACCTTATAACTCCCATCAACCTTTGGCGTCTAGCACACTTGAGAGGAAATTCAAAAAAATCACGCCCAACATTCACCTTGGGCGCATTCTTGATGTGGAGGAGGATAACGCCTCACTTTACCTTGAATTCACCACGCCTAGATAACATTTTTACCTTACTTACCACCCTTATTCACCATTTACCATTCAAACTTGGGCGCATTTGAGCATGTCCACTGGATGACCTTTCAACTTCACTTTTTTGTCTTGACATGCACTAGTTTGGGCGCATTTTGCCTATGGAGGAGGACGAGATTCTTTGACCTTGTTGACTTTCTCTCCCCTTGAGCGCATTTTGATGTGTGTGAAGGATGAACTTTTCCAACGCCTCAAGAGTGACTCTTCAGCTTCCAAATTTCGTCTTCACATGCACAAGTTTGGGCGCATTTCACCCCTGCTATAGGATAAGCTTGCATTTTGGGCGCATTTTGCTCTTGCTGGTGGATGAAAACGTTGGACTTTGCTTTGACCACCTTGTCTTTTGGGCGCATTTCACCCCTGCTACAGGATGGGCGCATTTTGGAGGGTGAGGCGGATTTCCATGCCTTAGAAACTTTTTCAACTTTTCCCTCTTTCTTTTTGGGCGCATTTCCTCATACCTGCAGGATAAAAAATGTTGACTTTTGTTTGACTTTCCTGCCTTGGGCGCATTTTGCCCTGTGTGAAGGATGAACTCACATTTTCAAAAATTTTCTACGCCTCTAGCTGAGATGGGCGCATTTTCCTATGCCTGCTGGACGAGACTCCAGACTTAGACGAATTTTTATCATCCTCGCCAGCTTACGTGCCCTGCTATTTATAGTAAGTTCTCTGAATTTGGACTTCTGAAGCTCGGAATGGCCTGAAATTTTAAACATAGCATCCTCATGCCTTTATCAACTTGTCGACACTGCCACTTTTAGTCACCCTGCTATTTATAGCCTGTTTCTGAGGGCGGCTTACTATAAATAGTAAGTTCTTGTTTCTGATAGCTCCCAAGCTCCGATCGAGTTGAAATTTGAATGAGGCGCTCCTCACCACGTGACCTGCTGGTGACACTGACGCATGCAACTGATTTACTATTTTTAGCATGTTTCCAATTTGACTTACTATAAATAGTAAGTGCTCCGTTGACCTAAAATTTTACCAGCCAGATAGCCAAGAACTGATCGCGTGGTTTACACCGATTTTGAAGATTTTGACTTTTTGATGCCTATTTTTTAGGCTCGTCGGAAACCCTAATTTGCATTGCATGCGTATCAAAAGATCTCCGCTTTGCTTTCGCTTTACGCAACATCGTGATCACCAGAATCAACTTGGTATACTGCTTGGACACCTGCTAAAAATAGCAAGTTCCTTCTGAGTGAGAATCCTCGCATGTCACACCATCGCGAAGCTCTTGAAAAACCCATCAGGAATCACCGACATGCGAAGAAACCTCGACATGCAAACCTAAAATAGCCTGGTCAATCCGAAAGTAGTCATCTCGACTTGCATGTTACATCATCGCGAAGGTCTCAAAAACCGATGAATATCCAACATGCAAAGAAAATCTCTTTGACCCTGAAGTGTAGAAGCCTACTGCTAAAATTGTAGTCCTCCGCCAATTTGGCAAGCAGCATTCGGTGATCGAATCTCAAAATAGCCGACAAATGCCTGAATTGCGGACTTACTAAAAATAGTAAGTACCTCAGAATCTGATGAAACTTGGCTGAAAACCTGCTGGATGCCTGCTGACAACATTGTTAAGCTCAATTTTCAATTTACTCACTTTACTTGACCCTGAATTGACCAGAAACGATGAAACCCTAATTTTAGACTTGGCCAATATTTCGCGTTTAAGCTCAATAACGGACACAACCCCCCCGAAAGACGGACACCAGAAAAGAGACAGAGCGAGAGATAGAGAGGAAAACCCAAGCCAAAAGACCGGAACGAGCAAAATTAGGGGGTCCCCATCTTGAATGGGGCGATGTGTGAAAAGGTCACAACACAGCTGTCATGTGAATTTTCTCCTGAATGTCCTTTACCTGCTCTTTGATTCTAAGTCCATCCACTTTTGCCTTCTCCAAAACTTCCCTACGTATAGTTACTGCCCAAAACCAGTGATTGAAATCATATGTTGCTCCTGCGGCAATCACTTTTCTGTCGACCAACTCCTCTCTTGGAGTGCCCTTCAATAGCCTGAGGCATGGAAAAAGCCTCTCCTGCATATCCGGAATACCTTCTCATGTTTCTGCCATATCCATAAGTCTGGAAAGGAAGCATGAGGTTTGCCCATAAGCAAGTGCCAGTTTATCCATGAACAATGCCGCTTATGTGCTTTCGCTCGCCATCCAGTCCTGAGCTTCCTTGGCCATCACCATTCCGTACTCGACATCCTTGGCCACCTCCTGTGATGAATTGAGGAGAGGAGGAACAATCGCATTACCCTGATCAAGTGGCTGGGTCAAATGCTGTATATATTCCTTAAGACATTCAACCTCCTTCTTATACTCTTTCTTCTTAGCCACTTCTTTTTCCAATCTCGCTTTGATGGTCGAGACGGAATTATCTAATTCCTCCACTTCTTGACCTTTTGAGGTCGGGCCAAGATCTACGGTGGTTATGGCATATTCCTGAGGAGTAATCTCGTCTCGTGGCTTGTCCACCGTGGGTACTGCAATGTGCATGAAACGGTTGCCTATCTCGTTCCTCTGAATGGTGGAGAATTTCTTGGCAGGCTTCTTGATTGCGACTTGCTCCAACCTTGCGAAGAAATCGGCAGTATCATCCTCCTCTTCTTGAGCTTTTGCAGGTACCTTAATTTTCATCCTTTCTATCAGCCACTCTGGAGTGGTCGACTGCTCAATTCCATCCTCTACCTGAACCTCTTCCTTATTCGGAACATCCACAACCCCTCTGAGAGCGGAAATCATTCCCTCCTTGAAGTCATTATTCCGGACTTCTATCTCATTGTCTGAACCTAAGATTTCCGTGCCCGTAGGTGATGGAGGCTCTTCATCATCCAGCTGAATAGGTTCATCATTCTCTTCCTGGACTGTAGGAGGTTCAAGTATCTCTACCGAGGACTCGTCTATAGTAGCCACCAGCTCGTCAATGTTTCGAGATGCCGCTGAACGAGAAGGTTCTCCCTTATGCCTCTTGGAAGCAGGCTTTGTACTTGGGACTATTTCCTTCCTTTTCTCTCCGATCCCAACCAAATCTTGATGGGATGCACCGGCATTAGAAGAATATGATTTTGACTCGCTCAGTAGATCATATGTGAGCGTGATTCCTCTCTGTCTCAATTCTTGGGCATGATAGTCAACCCACCACTGAGAGTATTTAGTCACTGGTCTCATTAAGGTTGCCAAGTCTGCGTGCTCAGGTTCTGAGCATTTCATTGGAGGAAGAGGTCGGCTTTCCTCGAAATGCGGCTGGATATAGTTTCCATCATCTTGTTACTGATTAGGCACCCGACAGAACTCAATTGCCCTCATGAAGTCTAGTGACATTCTGGACTAGACTCTCCTTCTGACTTCATATTCATCAGCGGCATCAGCCCAGAAGTCTTCCAGTTCCATTCTGTGCTTGTACTTTCTCCCTTCTACTGTCCGAATGTTATGATGTGGGTCAAAGTTGACCCTGGACTTTTAGGCTGTAAATGGATACCACTGGATCTCCAACCTTGCACTCTCAACTGCCTGTGCTGATGGACAATACTCCAACATGTTCCCAATGAAAAATGGGAATGTGACAGATGCCTTCTTGGTTGGCCTCTGGATGTTTTGATATTCCTCCAACTGTCTTAGGACCTCGAGCAAAATCATCCAATTTGTCGGATAGATGGGCAATTTATAGGGATTTCCAGTAAATCCCTGGATCCTGACATATGTGAATTTCGGGAACTAGATGAACCAAGATCCGTATTTACTGATTAGACTTTTTGCCTCATGGCTCAGCCTTTGATGCACTCCTCCTTGAAGCTTTCTGGTAATATGCATTAGGAAGGCATCATGCACCCTCCTGAAGTGAGTCTTCTCCTTCAACTGGAGCTATGGGTAGCAGTCGTAAGGCCTGAGTTCGTTCTCCCCGTTGCCAACTTTGCCCTTGCAAATTAGCCCTAGATACTTGTATGATCTAGCCAACAAGTAGACAACATACGAACTCATATGAAAAGACTTAGTCTCTTCGAGGTTGATCAATTGCTCATGGAGGTTGTCACTTATCATCTGTGACCAGTTGAACATTTTGACGCTAGAAGTGATCTCATCTATGAAATAGTACATCCAGCTCTCGAAAAAGCCGGCTTGCGGGTTGCCGGCTATTCTGTTTAGCATCAAGATGATGTCTCCAAAATCTTCTTTGAAATATGTCCGGCGGGATCTCTTGGGCATCTTCTTTATTGATGGCTTAGGCTTGTCCATCCATACTTTGTTAACTGTTGTGGCGCACAAATCGGGTTTGCTATCATATAACCTCTTGGCTTCTTCCTTGGTCTTATAGACTGTCCGTGAATGTTCTGGGATGCCAAAGGTTTCCTAGATTGCCACTTCGCCCAAGTGTGCCAAGATTCTTCCATCAGGTGCGATGATTTGCCTCTTCTGAGCATCATAGTGGATAGCACACTCCACCATCAATTCTGCACAATCCATTGCCGGTGGGAATCCAGCTGCCTGAAAAATCCCGTTTTTGACTATCCGTCTGGCTATTGGCGTGGGAAGTCCATTCTGCCCGTACATTCTTTTCTTAAACTCATCAAAGTCGACATGTCCGAGATCGGTGTCTACGACATTCTTCCATTTTGAAATGACTTTGGTCTCCCGCTGAGCACCTTTGCTGGCAAACTTCATTTTCAGCTTCTTTGATTTCGCCTGCTGCAGTTGTCAACCTGCAGTCCAAATAATTAACATTATTACAAAGACTTTTTCAAATAATTTATTCTCATGCCTTGGATTCGAAAATTTACTTTCAGCCAGTCAAATAATTAAATTGCTGCGAAAAAACAAGCTGAAAGTAAATGGATGAAGTTAAGATTTTGGCCAGAACTTTTGCCAATATGAAAACACAGAAGAAGAATGGCGAATTTATTTGATTGAACATCAAACCTCAATGAAGAACTGTTGGCTGCAAATCAGTTTTAAATTCTGATTTTTATTCCAAAAAATCAATTAATGAAGTGCGTCCCTTTTGCACAGAAGAATTCAAAAATAAATCTTTTCCTTTCCCGCGAAAATTCTTCCTTAGCATAACACGACTTCACCCTCCGGAAAATTCGATCTTTCCTACTGAACAATCAACTGCCTGAGAATTCCGAGAAATATTAAATTTCTCTTCAGCTGTGTGTGAAAAAAATGAGTTGCTAAAACTCATTATAATGCTGAAGAGCTGGATTTATTTTAGCAACTGCCATCTTCTCTCTCGATCTCGATTTGTTTTCATTTATTCAAATAGGCAGGTTTCCTTTATTTTTCGAAAAGAATTAGTCTCGAGCTTATCCAAGCAAATCTTACTGATCTTCAAAAATTTGATTTTTGGCTTAATGTTTATCTTTGATTTTTCGAATTTTTAAAAGAAAACATTAAATATTTAATTAAATTCATGGCGAATTTAATTTTGCCTGTTGGATTTCATCTCTGCCTGGCGTACTTTATTTCCTTCCAACTCTTGTCTGGAAAATTCGATTTTGTCCAAGGCATTTTAAATTTCCGAGTAGTTGAAAATAAATTATTAAAATATTTTAATTTATTCCAACCCGTTCGTTTTGGACCCATGGCTATTTCAATTTTCCTTTCATTTTTCTTGGCTAAAAGTGTATTTTCCAATTTTATTCTCAATTTCATCTAGCCAAGTCAAAACTTAAACCATTCCGTCGACAAACTTTATGCCAGATCCCTATTTTTCTTTGCCATAGCCAACTTTTCCCTTGCACTGAGCCTATTTTGTTCTGCCAAAGTCAAATTTTCTCTTGCTTAGTCGAATTTTTTTCTAGGTAAAATCCTTGCCTGGATGTCTTCATCGGGCAAATTTCTTTGACGCTTGACAAATTCTTCTTCCTTCTGGCCAAGGGCTATCCTTCCTTTCTCCTTGCCTTGTGCATTTTTCTCTTGCCAAAGTTGTCAATTTCTTAACATTTTCTTCAGACACCCACACTTAGGCAATTTTAATTTCTCTTCCACCTTTGTGCTAGGCACACTTCATTTTATTTCTTGCCATATCCCAATTTCTTTAGCACTTGTCCTTTTAAACTTAGCACTTAGCTTCTCGAAAATGTCATGATTCCTAGCCAAAATCTCCATTTTTCATCTTTTAGCCTCTATACTTAGGCAAATATTCGAATTCTTCCTTGGTAGGCACCAACACTTAGCAAAAGTCATTATTTTATCCCTTGATAGACCATGGCGGACTTTGAAGAACTTTTGACAAGGTGAAGGCGGACTTTGGATGGTCTTGGACAAGCATCTTTTTGAACATGGCGAACTTCCAAGTCTTTTGCACTTCCCCCTAGTGGCATGGTGGACTTTAGAGGAGCCTAGGATGTTGAGGGTGGACTTTGTGAGCTCTTGGCACTTCTTCCTTGAGGTTGGCGGACTTTGGAGGAGTCTAGGATGTGCAAGGCGGACTTTGGATGTGTCTAGGATATGCTTCCTCCAAGATGGCGGACTTCAAAACCTTTTGGCATCTCTCTTTAAAGTGGATGGCGGACTTTCTAGGATGCTTGGACATTCCTCTTTGCTGCTGGGTGGACTTCATGAGCTTTCAGACCTTCCTTCATCCTTCTTTCATGGCGAATTTCAGACTTAGCCATGTATTTCATGAATTTCATCTTTTTTGAGCTGATTTTTTTGTGATTTTGACCTCAGATCTGACTGGTTTTGACTGATTTTTCCAGAATCTGGTCTGATTTTTCATGCTTTTTGACTTGTTTTTTCCAGATTTTTCAATTTTTCTATTTGATTTTCTGAGTGATTTTTCTATTTTTTTTGGACTTCTGAGTGCATTTTTGGAATTCGAGACCTTTCTAAATATAGAAACTTTCCAAAAATAGAAACTTTCTAAAAATAGAAAAAACAAACCCTAAAAAATAGGGAACCTTGTTTGGCCCAAAAATGCCAAAAATGAAAAATTGAAAAAAGCAAATTTCCCTAAAAAATAGGAAGTGTCAGAATTGGCCGAATTCACAGGCGATCTTCGTTTCCTGGGCCTTCTGAGCGCTTCCATGACGTCTACGCACTGATTCAAGCATGAATTACTGACTTGGCTCGAGTAACTCTTGGCAAACTGACTTGAAACTCTTAGCAAAGTGATCTCATGTAACCGTTGCAAGGAGACAAAACCCTAAAAACTAGCAGGCAACTGGGGGTCCCCATTGGCGATGGGGCGATGTGTGAAAAGGTCACAACACTTCTATTGAGTCTTCATCTTTAGCAGATTGATCACTTGAAGTTCCTTCTTCATCAGAATCTATCTCCTTTGGAATAGACTTTTTACCTTTAGAGCAAGATGGATCGGATTCCGTGGTTTCTGTTTCTGGGATGGACTGGGTATCTTTCTTGCCAACAGTAAACTTGATCCTGGGACCTCTTCGTGAAGAAGAAGTGGGAACGGTTGCTGATTTATTTTTCATGCGGAGTTCTTGCTGTTGGCGACCTTCTGCTTCGGAGTCTTCTCCTTCCGAATCTGTTCTGAAACTTTTCATTTCATAACCATGCTTATGTAACCATTTTGCAGTGTTGGCTAGGATTGGCTTCAATCTCTCCCTCATATTGGTAATTTCTTTCCTATACCATTGAATTGCAGGCAAAGGCCTTTTAGAAACCTCTTGTTCATCATAGAGAGCATTCATGATATCGCCAGGATCTGCAAAATCCCGTGGTAGGTTAGCAATATTAAGGTCTCTGATCTGCTGAACAGTCAACCTACAATAATCCATTTTGTGTATGGCTTCTTCATCTCTACAATCAGCCCAGATGTCTTCAAAATGGTACTTATGATGATGACCCTTTTGCAATTTCTTTCGACATCTCGGTAATCAAAATCAAACCTATACCTGTAGGTCTTGATTGTCATGATCTCCATTTCAGCATAAAGAAACTTGGCTTTTTGTACAGTTGGGATAGTATATCTGCCAATTGTCAGTGGGAACTTGAATCCACGCTTGTGGTTACTTCTTCGTTCTTTTTGCACTAAAATTAGCTGTTTGCATGTCTCCATGAGAACCCACTTATCCGAAGGATAACGTGGCAACGTGTAAGGACAGCCAGTGTAGCACCCTACTCTCAAGTAAGTAAACGTTGGGAATTGAAGAAATAGGCATCCAACTTTACTTACCACTTTATAAGCCTCATCAGATACCCTCCTCCTTTCAAGAGCTTGATCAAAATTGAAAAGCAAAGGCGCAAAGAAAGCATCTGTGACCCGCCTGAAGTGATGAAAGCCAGTTGATAGAAAAATCTGTACACAGGTACCATCATCCGATTCCCTTTTGTAGATAGACCTGGGAATTGTCTCATTACAGCCGCCGCGTACACCAGGTAAGAAGTCATATAGAATTTCAATGTGGAAGGAGCATTGATCAGTTGCTCATGTATTTCATCACTAATCTGTTTGCCCGAGTCAATGTGCACCTTTTGTCTTCTTATAATCCTGATGTATTTATACATCCAATCATGAAAAGTGGACGATTCTGGCAAGCCTTTTACTCTGCTTAAAAATGTGATCATATCTTTGACGTCATCCTTGAAATCACTTCGCAAGAGTCCCTTTGGCCATCTGGAAACAGACTGTCTAGGCTTCTTCAACCATTGGGTATTTATTAGGTTTTTAGCCTTGTTGGGATTAGCGTCAAAGACTTCTTGTGCTTTTTGTATAGAGATATCAATATATTTCTCCATTTGAGGGACCTTAAACACAATGTCAAAGAAATCAGGGTCGAGTCTTAGAATCTCGTGCCCGGAAGAATCGATCACACTTCTACTTTCTCTGATGTAGTGGGATGCCACTTGAAGGACAAACTCCGTATTGTGTGTAGTTGTAGGGAACATAGCCACCAAATGCAGATTACTATGTACAATCGCTCTCATTGGATCAGGAAGAGGCTTCATCTCTGTTTGCTTCGCAAAATCAACCAAGTCTTGATGGCCAACCTCTGTATTTTTTATTTCTTCCACCTTAGAGACCACTACAGTCGGCGGATAGACGCCTTGATATTTATACTTCATTTTGCCTTTCGCTTTTGAAGAAGACGGAGGTTTACTGGCAGTCATCAAGAACAACTGAAACTTTGATCAATCAACTTTGAGGGTCTTTGAAAAGAGACTGCAAAGTTTCGAGCCAGAACAAACATTAGTCGTTAGGTAGCATGGGAAAGCGCGAAACGAGCAACGATGATGGGAAAGCGTGGAGCGGATGACAAGGCACACAAAACGATGCCCAAAATGGAAGGAAAGAGGTTCAAGAGTAAATTAGGCAAGTTTGAAGTTCTTCTGGAAAAAATTGTGAAAAGTGTAAGGGCGCACCTTTTTAGCGCCGTTACATTTTAGGGAATTTAGACTTTGATGCAGGGGCGCTGAAAAAGAGTGCTCTTGCATTTCTCAGTGTTAGAAAATATTTCAAAATGTCAGGGCGCACTTTTTCAGCGCCTCTGCATCTGAAACGTGATTTTGGAAACTGATGTAATGATGCTTGAAAATGGCGCTTGGGGTTTATGAAGCATGTAACGCTCAAGACAAATCTTGTTCCTTGAATGGAGTTAAAAAAAAAAACACAGAATTTATTTCACCGTCATTGTAAATATGGATAAGAGACAAGCAATCCTTCTTACAAGATAAGAGTTTCTTCAATGTTTGCACCAAAACGTGATTGAGAGGGCGACAATGAAAGATACTAACACAAAAACGTTGGAGTTGAAAGCATAGAAAGAATGACGCTCGAGTAAGAGGGGATGTCACTTGAAATGCCATGAAGAGGAAGCATGGAAAGGGTACGTAAAACCAAAACGCGAATGGAGAAAGAGAAAACGCGTGGGGATGGAAAAAAAACGTGAGAGGAAAAAGAGATTAATAAAAACACATATACAAACCTCCAAGCCATGCATAAAATAACGAAGAAGAATGAAGAGAAGGTAAGGAGAAAGACTTACCAAGAGAAAACGCGAAGATTGCTGGAGAGGAACTTCGAATTTCTCAAAAACGTGATTGCAATTTGAGGAGAACTCGCCCAGCATGAAGAAATGAAGAATAAAGATCATAAACAATGAAAAAGGAAAAATAAAACACTTTTAAGTAAATGGTGGCTCAAAAACCTAACTCAAGTTGATCAATAAATTTAGGCACAAAAAATGGCACGATAAGCGAGAGATGTAAAACGCATGAAGAAACGCGCCATGACTCGAAAAAAGACTAAGTCTGGGTAAAATGTGTAATAGCGCACTTTTTTAGCGCTATTACACTTTTTAAGAATTCACTTTCGTGCAGGGGCGGTGAAAAAGAGCGCCCCTGCATTTTTTATACTTAGCCAATTTATGGCTTGTGAGCAGGAGCGCACTTGTTCAGTGCAACTGTATTTTTCACAATTAACTAAGTACGAACAGTGAGACTTCGCGAAGGGGTTCGTTTCGAAGGTCTTCACGAGGCGAACATAGGGGGATGCTCAAATTGACTATTCGAGGCTTTGGAACGCATTTCGGGGTGGCTTGAAAATCACCTCATTATGCGTGCTTGAACTTCACGAATCCTAGGAAATGGACAAGTTTCGTAGCGGGGTTATCCGTGGAATGAGCGCTGCTAGATTCCGTGATAACAGCTAAGAAGTAACCACAAGCGTGGATTCAAGTTCCCACTGACAATTGGCAGATATACTATCCCAACTGTACAAAAAGCCAAGTCTGTTTATGCTGAAATGCAGATCATGACAATCAAGACCTATAGGTATAGGTTTGATTTTGATTACCGAGATGTCAGAAAGAAATTGCAAAAGGGTCAACATCATAGTTACCGTTTTGAAGACATTTGGGCTGATTGTAGAGATGAAAAAGCCATATGCAAAATGGATTATTGTAGGTTTACTGTTCAGCAGATCAGAGACCTTGATATTGCTGACCTACCACGGGATTTTGCAGATCCTGGCGATATCATGAATGCTCTCTATGATGAACAAGAGGTTTCTAAAAGGCCTTTGCCTGCAATTCAATGGTCTAGGAAAGAAATTACCAGTATGAGGGAGAGATTGAAGCCAATCCTAGCCAACACTGCAGAATGGTTACATAAGCATGGTTATGAAATGAAAAGTTTCAGAACAGATTCGGAAGGAGAAGAATCCGAAGCAGAAGGTCGCCAACAGCAAGAACTCCGCATGAAAAATAAATCAGCAACTGTTCCCACTTCTTCACGAAGAGGTCCCAGGATCAAGTTTACTATTGGCAAGAAAGATACCCAGTCCATCCCAGAAACAGAAACCACGGAATCCGATCCATCTCGCTCTAAAGGTAAAAAATCTATTCCAAAGGAGATAAATTCCGATGAAGAAGGAACTTCAAGTGATCAATCCGCTGAAGATGAAGACTCAGCAGAAGCAAACTCCGATGCAGAAGAGGTTTCTGAAAGCGGGCAAGAGTCTGAAGAAGATTTTGAAGAAGAATTTGAAGGTGATTCTGAAGGTGAACCAGAATCAGAGAGACAAGAGGGTGATCAACAGGAACCTAGGCATGATCAAGAAAGAACTACTCCTCCTGAGAATGTAGTTGAAGAAATTCCTAGAACGTCATCTCCTGTGATTTCCAATGTTCCTCATACCCCTCCAAGTTCAAGAACTCCTCCACCTCCTGTTCCCTCGTTACCCATTCCTACCACATGCATTCCTGCAGTTGAGATATGCACTATTCCTACAGCATCAACCCCGCTTGATATTCCCTTAGTGACAAGCATTCATACGGTTGATATACTATCAAGTCCTCCATCATCCATTCCTAGCCTATCTTCACCAACGTATGATATCACTTCTGAAAATGAATTCAATCGTTTCATGAATGAGTCAATGCGTGATCAGCTCAATGTGCAATCTACTGGAGCAATGATGACAGACACTTCTCCTATTGTCACAATACCCATGGTAACTGCAGATGTGACGATAACTTCAGAAGTGACGATGACAATTGAGTTGACAGTGAATCCAGAAGTTCACACCTCCTTTCTTCCCCCTTGGCTGATATCTCAAGTATCGAAGCGGAAGAAGCAAATGATCTCTCCAAAGGAGCTCGACCTCGAATAGATAGTCCCTCCAAAAGGTAAAGGGAAGAAAAAGGAAAAAGTATACTCAAGGCTGAATGTTGACAAGACTGGCCACAAGTATGCAGAGATTGGCATACGACCACACGAAGAAGGTGATGTCAATATGGAAGACTACACAGTGACAAAAGTCCAGCTTGGCAAGGTTACCAATGAAAGTGCAAAGGCTGATGCGCAAGTGACGTTGGATATCTTGGCTAGAAGACTGGATAAAATGGAGCAAGCTCGCAATATGTACAAACAAAGGGCAGAGCATTATGCCACTGTTGTGAAGAGACTTGCTGGATCCCCAACTAATGCACAACCGCTGATAGTGGTAAGTATTGAAGACCCAGCTGTCAAGAAAGTTGAGAAATTCGCCTCCAAAGGCAGAGTGTTGTATGATTTCGTTGAGAAGATCATAGAACACGGATCTCAAATCATAATTGCTGCGGATGAGAAAACTACCTTGTTGGCCAAGCTCACCACAGAGCTTGATAAAGAAAAAAGTGTACTTTTCCAGGAGCACAGAGACATGGAGAAATGCCTGTTGTCATGGTCGGAGATGAAGCAGGTAAAGTTCAGTAAACTGGTGGGAGTCGGGGTAATTCCTGACAAAGAAAAGTTCGTTGAGGTAAGAGAATCCTTGAAACATCGAATTCAAGTAATTCAATCTCTTACGGAAGATCTCCACCAAGTACAGGAAGATGTCGAAGGACATCGTGCTATTCTTGAAAAAGGTATCAAGGAGTTACCAGGTCAACTTTTTGAAGAAAATCGTATCTTCCTGCCGCCACGAAATATCTCAGATCTTCAAAGAAGCCATCATGAAGTTGATTGACAGTTCAGACTTTTCGAAGCCTCACTGAACGTCATTTGTGATACAAGGCTCACATTGGATAACCTGAAACGCATCTTGAAAGGTGCAAGAAGGTTCACTCATCTGCCATGAGATCGATCACGAGAATTCACACCATTGTGTTGTTATCACGGAATCTAGCAGCCATTCCACGGATAACCCCCCTACGAAACTTGTCCGTTTCTAGGATTCGTGAAGTTCAAGTACGCATAACGAGGACATTTTCATGCCGAAATGCATTCCCAAGTCTCGAATAGTCAATTCGAACGTTCCCCCTTGTTCGCCTCGCAAAGACCTTCGAAACGAGATCTTTCGCGACGTTTCATTGTTCGTACTTTGCAAATTGCGAAAAATGCAGAACGAAAAGTTGAAATCTAAAAATTTGAAAAGGAAAAGGGCTTAAAATTTAGCCGATGCAAAAAAAAAAAATTTAAGGCGCTAAATTTTAGCGCCATTACATTTTCTTTCGACACTTAAACTTTTTTTCATGCCTCTGGCACGTTTCTTCACGTTTTCACGTTTTTCGTCAATCGTGCCACTTTTCGTGCCTAAATTTATTGCACGACTTGAGTTAGGTTTTTAATTTTCATTTGCAATTAAGTGAATGAGTTCGCCATTTTATTGTTTGCTTTTCATTTTATCTTCTTTTCTCTCTTGCTGGGCGAATTGCACTTAAACTGCAAATCACGTTTTTGGAGTTTCGCCATTCTTTCCTCAGCAAAGTTTTCGCGCCTTGGTTCTGGTAAGTCTTTTGCTTTGTCTCTTCCTTGCGTTCTGTATATGATCGAATTTTCATTATTTACGTTTTTGAATTATTTGCATGTTGTTCTTTATTCGCATATTGTTCTTCACTTTCTTTCCAGTCGCGTTTTTCTTCTCCTTCATACGCGTTGGAACCCTCATTCATTATTTTGAATGCGTCTTTCTCCTCTGTGCGTGTTCGTTTCGATGCTCATTCCTTCTTTTCATTTCTACTTTCTTCCCATACGCGTTTCTTCCCTTATCCTTCATACGCGTTTCTTTCCCCATTCTCCTCTGTACGCAATGTTCCTTGAGAACTTCTATCTACCCGACATGTTTTGTTGAAATATCTTTGTCAGAAGCTCTTCATTCGTTTTGGTAAACATTGAAAAGATTCATCATTGTGAAAAAGAATCCCTTTGACCTTTGAATGAAAATGTAATAGGATGGAGATAATTTCGAAAGCTTTCATCGTTACAAACATTGCCTTGTCTAAGCTCAAGCGCCTTCGCCATTCCTCCCTGCATTTACATCTTCAAAATTGCCAAAATTGCAAAAGCGCTAAAATTAAGCGCCATGACATTTTGAAGATACCCAAAAATTGCCTAACACTGGAAAGTGTAAGGGCGCTAAAATTTAGCGCCCTTACACCAAAAGCAGTTTTTCTCAGAATGTAAGGGCGCTGAATTTTAGCGCCCTTACACTTTTTTCAGGCTTTTCCCAGACCTTCCCAAATGAACTTCATTTTTGACCAGTGCATTCTTGAGCCTCATTTTTCCACATTCGTGCATCGTTTTGCGTGCCTCGCCATCCGCTCCATGCTTTTCCACCCTCGTGCTCATTTCACGCTTTCCTATGTTCCCTAACAATTGGTGTTTGTTCTGGCTAGACGGATTGCAGTCTACTCTCAGAGATCGTCAAGTCAAGAGTGCTCAGTGTTCCAGTTTCTTTTGATGACTGCTACGAAGCCTCCTTCTTCTTCGAAAGCAAAAAGCAAGATGAAGTACAAATATCAAGGCGTCTATCCGCCAACTATGGTGCTTTCAAAAGTTGAAGAAATAAAGGATACGAAGTTGGCCATCAAGACTTGGTTGACTTTGCAAAGTTGACAGAGACGAAGCCTCCCCTGATTCAATGAGAGCAATCGTAGACACAAAGAATCTCCACTTGGTGGCGATGTTCCCTACAAATTCTGCGCATACAATCGTTTTGTCTCCAAGTTGCCTCATTACATCCTGAAAGCGAAGGTGATCACTCTTCCGGGCACGAGATTCTGAGACTCGACCCCGACTTTCTTTGATATTGTCTTCAAGGTCCCTCATATGGACAAATATATTGACATCTCTATATCAAAAGCACAGGAAATCTTTGATGTTGATCCCAATAAAGCCAAACAGTTGATAAATACTCAATGGCTCAAGAAGCCTAGATCGTCTGTTTCTAGATGGCCGAAAGGACTCCTGAGAAGTGACTTCAAAGATGACGTCAAGGATATGATCACGTTTCTGAGTAGAGTGAAGGGTTTGCCGGAATCATCCACCTTTCATGATTGGATGTATGAGTACATCAGGATCATAAGAAGGTAGAAGGTGCATATTGACTGGGGTAAACAAATCAGTGATGAGATGCACGAGCAGTTGATTGATGCTCCTTCTACATTGAAGTTCTACATGACTTCTTACCTGGTGTACGCAGCAGTTGTGATGAGACAATTCCCAGGTCTATCTACAAAGGGGAATCGAATGATGGTGCCTGTGTACAGATATTTCTATCAGTTGGAGCTAAAGGAGAGCTTTCATCATTCCCCGTGACGTGGGTCAACGATGCTTCTTTATGCCTTTACTTCCGCTAACTTTGATCCGCCTGGAAAGAAGAAGAGGTCCGATGAAGCCTATAAGGTGGTAAGTAAAGTTGGATGTATTCTTTTCTCCACCCCAACGCTTACTTACTTGAGAGTAGGTTGTTACACCATTGTCCCTTACGTTACCATGTTATCCTTCGGATAAGTGGGTTCTCATGAAAACATGCAGATAGCTGATGTCAGTGCAGAAAGAACGAAGAAGCAACCACAAGCGTGGATTCAAGTTCCCACTGATCATCGGCAGATATACTATCCAAACTGCACAAAGCCAAGTCCGGCCTATGCCAGATGCAGATCATGACCATCAAACCTACGGTGTATAGGTTTGATTTTGACCTACCGAGATGTCGAAAAGAAGTTGCAAAAGGTCACCAACACGTACGCTTTGAAGACATCCTCATGATTGCAAGATGAAGAAGCCATTCGGCAAATGCACTATTGCAGATTGATACCAACAAATCGTAGATCTTGGTATCGCTTGACCTACCAGAGGATTTTGAGGATCCAGGTGATATCATGAACGCTGTCTATGATGAGCAAGGCATTGCTAAAAGGCCGTTGCCTGCAATACAGTGGTCTAGGAAAGAGGTCACCAGCATGAGAGAAAGGCTGAGACCAATCCTAGCCAACACAGAAGAATGGTTACACAAACATGGTCATACAATGAAAAGTTTCAGGACAGACTCAGAAGGAGAAGAGTCCGAGGCAGAAGCTCGCCAACAGCAAGAACTCCGCGACAAAAACAAGTCAGAGGCCGTTCCCACTTCTTCGCGGAGAGGCCCTAGGATCAAGTTCACTGTTGGCAAGAAAGATACCCAGGCTGTCCAAGAGGCATAAATGACGGAATCTCACCCATCTCGCTCTAAGGGTAAAAAGCCCATTCTAGAGGAGGTAGATTCCGATGAAGAAGATACTTCAAGCGACCAATCCGCTGAAGATGAAGATTCAGCAGAAGCAGACTCCGATGCCGAAGAGGTTTCTGAAAGCGGGCAAGAGTCTGATGAAGATTCTGAAGAAGGATCTGAAGGTGACTTCGAAGGTGAGCCAGATTCGGAGAGACAAGAGGGTGATCAACAGGAACCCGAGCATGATGAAGAAATAACTACTTCTCCTCCCGAGAATGTAATTGAGGAAATACCTAGAACATCATCGCCCGTGACTTCAAACGTTCCTCATACCCCTCCAGAGTCAAGAACTCCTCCACCTCCTGTTCCCTCGTCGCCAATTCCTACCACAAGCATTCCTGCAGCCGAGATATCACCTATCCCTGCAGCACCAACCCAGCTTGATACTCCTTCAGTGACAAGCATTCATACGGTTGATATACCGCCGCTTCCACCATCAGTCTATCTTAGCTTGTCTCTAACGATGATATCACTTCTGAAACGACCAATCGCTTCTGCTGAATGAGTCAATGCTGATCAGCCTAATGTCAACCATAGATAAGCAATGATGACAACACTTCTCCAATTGTCACGATACCAATGGTGAGTCTGTGATGTGACAATAAATTCAGGTGGTAATGGCGAATTTGACGTAAATCCGGTTCATACTTCTTCCTCCTTGGCTAATATCTCAAGTGTCGCCGTAAAAAGCAAATGATCTCTCCTGCAGGAGCTCGACCTTGAAGAGATAGTTCTTCCAAAGGCCAAAGGGAAGAAGAAGGCAAAAGTATACCGAGGCTGAATGTTGATAAGTCTGGCCACAAGTATGCTGAAATTGGCATACCACCAAATCAAGAAGGTGATGTCAATATGGAGGACTACACAGTAACAAAGGTCCAGCTTGGCAAGGTTACCAACGAAAGTGCAAAAGCCGATGCGCAAGTCACTTTGGATATCTTGGCAGGAAGGCTGGACAAAGTTGAGCAATCTTGTAACATGTACAAACAGAGGGCAGAGCATTATGCCACTGTTGTAAAGAGACTTGCCGGTTCTCCAAGTAATGCACAACCGCTGACAGTGGTAAATATTGAAGACCCACCTGTCAAGAAAGCCGAGAAATTCGCTTCCAAAGGCAGAGGTATGACTTTGTTGAAAAAATCATCTAACATGGATCTCGATAATTTTGGCTGCGATGAGAAAACCACTATGTTGGCCAAGCTCACCACGAGCTTGATAAAGAAAAGAGCTTACTTTCCCTGTGAGCGCAGACATAAAATGCCTGCTGTCGGTCGGAAATGAAACAGTAAAGCCCATAAATTGGTGGAGGTTGGGGTAATTCCACAAAGAAAAGTTTTAGAGGTAAAAGAATCACTGAAACACAGGATTCAAATGGTTCAATCTCTCATTGAAGATCTTCACCAAGTACAGGAAGATGTCGACGGGCATCGCAACATTCTTGACAAAAATATCAGAGAGTTGCCTGGTCAACTTCTTGAGGACAATCAAATCTTCCTACCGGCCATAGAAATATCCCTGATCTTCAAGGAAGCCATCACGAATTTGATTGACAGTTCAGACTTCTCAGAAGCTTCGCTGAACATTATTTGTGATACAAGGCTCACATTGGACAACCTGAAGACGCATCTTGACAGGTGCAAAAAGGTTCACTCATTTGCCATGAGATCAATCACGAGAATTCACACCATTGTGGATTACACCGGTCCAGATGAGAAGTTCGTGCAGGAGACTAGGAGGAAATTTGAAGACTTCCGCGCCCAATGCAAAGAGACGTGAAGCGGCCCCTATTCTCCAGTGTTAGACATTTCCGGTGCATCCCATTATGCATCTTGTAAATATTTCTCGACATTTTCGAATGTCATTTTGTAAATTGTAATTACACCAAGTCCAAAGATGTAATATTTTCAAAACAAATTACACTTTGACTTTGGTCAAAGTTAGGTGAGATTTCCTAAAATCGCTCACCTAACTCTCCCTGATTTTCTCAATCTCTTTCCTTCTTTTGCTCATCCCTCTTTCTATATAATGTGAGGGATTTTCATTGTAAATTATCTTTTAGCCTTTTGTAACGAAGTGCTGCCCTTTTGTAAGCAAATTTGTGAAACTTTGCGTTCATGCTTTGTGAATGAGATTCAATCAATAAAGAAAAGGATTGCAAGCCAAACTTTGCGTTGGATTCGATACTTTTGTAAGTTGATTCGATTTGGTAGTGATTAGTTCGAGGAATCTGAAAGACTCTAAGTAGTTGATGTAAACTTTGTGTTACATTCGTTATTTAGATTGCATTGTATTTCTTTTATCATTGGTTGAATGATCTATAAGACTTTGCGCTTATAATCATTCATGCTCTTGCATGTTCTTGTTGAATAATCTACAAGACTTTGTGCTTGTAATTATTCATACTATTGGATACTTTGTCGAAGGATCTACAAGACTTTGTGCTTGTAATCGTTCGTGCTATTAACACTTTTGTTGGATGATCTACAAGACTTTGTGCTTGTAATCGTTCATGCTGTTTGAAGAATTGTTGCGTCTAAGAAGACTTTGTGCTTCTAACGTAGCAAACGGTACGTTTATGCAGATCCAACATTGATAAAGCTACGGAACGACTTTGTGCCTTCGTGAGCTTTCCTTTTTATTTTTTTTGTTTATTGTTAATTACTGGTATCTCTACGCTTCGCTTTGACGAGATAGAGATATTGGCATTTGCTAGTTGTTCGCTTCAAGTTATCAAGAATTTAACTTCCAACACGTGAAGCATTGTAAACATCTTCTCTGAAAAAAGAGAGAAGGATGAATGTAACACACCCCCACTCTATGAATTTCGTGTACATTTTGTAATTACTTGTGTGATTTACTATTGTTTCTCTTAGCAGTAAGAAGGGCGCCTCCCCTTTCCGAGAGGAGAGATTCACATCTCACATAGCTGTGGCTGAAGTCCAAGTTGTGTAATCTGTCAAAAGTTGATTACTTAATTTTCACCCAACATGTGTATTACACCGTTGGTACAGATGAGAAGTTCGTGCAGGAGACCAGGAAGAAATACAAAGACTTCTGCGCCCAAAGCAAGGAAACGTGAAAAGGTTCCTTATCTCCAGTGTCATACATTTCCGGTGCATTCCTTTATGCATCTTGTAAATATTTCCTGACATTTTATATGTCTTTTTGTAAATTGTAATTGCACCAAGTTCGAAGATGTAATCTTTTGAAAACAAATTACACTTTGACTTTGGTCAAAGTTAGGTGAGATCTCCTTGAATCGCTCGCCTAACTTTCCTTGATTTTCTCAATTAGATTCCTGTTTTTGCTCATCCCTTTTTCTATATAATGTGAGGGATTTCTATTGTAAAGTTTATCCTTTAGTATTTTGCAACGAAGTGCTGCCCTTTTTTGAAGCAGAATTGTGAAACTTTGTGTTCATGCTTTGTGAATGAAATTCGATGAATAAAGAAGAAGATTGCAAGCCAGACTTTGTGTTGGATTCGATAATCTTATGAATTGATCTTATTTGGTGGTGATTAGCTGATAGAATTTGAAGGACTCTAAGTAATTTATGTAAACTTTGTGTTACATCCATTATTTAGATTTTCATTTGTGTTTTGGATATTATTGTTGAATAATCTACAAGACTTTGTGCTTGTAATTGTTCATGCTCTTTGATAATTTAGTTGGATGATCTACAAGACTTTGCGCTTGTAATTGTTCATACTGTTCGAGGAATTGTTGCCTCTAAGAAGACTTATTGCTTCTAACGTGACAAACTACACACTTTTCACAGATCCACCATTGATAAAGCTACGGAACGTCTTTGTGCCTTCATGAGCTTTCCCTTTTATTTTATTTGTTTATTGTTAATTACTTCTTGTATCTCTACGCTTTGCTTTGACAAGATAGAGGTATTGGTATTACTGCTATTTGATCGTTTAAAGTTATTAAGAATTGAGAACTTCCAATAGTGAAGCATTGTAAACATCTTCTCTGAAAAAAGAGAGAAGGATGAATGTAACACACCCCCCCACTTCGTAAGTATTGTGTACATTTTGTAATTACTTGTTTGTTTTACTATCGGTTCTGTCAGCAGTAAGAAGGGCGCCTCCCCTTTCCAAGAGGAGAGATTTCCATCTCACATAGCTGTGGCTGAAGTCCTAGTTGTGTAATCTATCGAAAAGCTGATTACATAATTTTCACCCAACATCACCCACTGTGAATGTTCCTCCTATAATGTAATTCCTTAGCATGTTAGTTATTAACATCCTTCACGATTCCATTTATGGAATTCCATTATACCATTTAATATTGTTGTGAATGCATAGAGTCATTATCACTTATAAGGTTCAATAATTGCTGCAAGCATCATTATTGGATAATCACAAATAATATGTTATATATGTTATCGCTTGGGTCCACGACCTATGAGGTCTTAATGAGGCTCTCTCTCCCTCTCACTATATTCACATGTATCTATATATATGTCCAAATATATATATATATATATATATATAGATATGTCTATATTATCCATTGTCACAAATATGTTTAATGACATCTGAATTATACATACAGGAAACATATTACCTCTAATATACTTAAATCTGTTATATATTTATCTATATATATCAAATACCAGCGATTACTTTATTTGCTAAGCATTCATCCATTATTATCTATTAACTCTTGGTTGATTTGCAACATAATCTGTAGTTACTTGTTAGGTAACATGATTTACTTACCATTACTCCAGCTACGTTGGCGCTTCCACTACAACACATATTCTTTATTCTTACTCCCGATCGATGTATAACCTTCTCTCTTTCCCTTGACCTGCAGAGAGGCTCTGACTCCAGCAACAGATGTATTCCTCCAGCGGTGATGTTTCGTTCTCTTTCATTCCTATAGGTTTAGGCCGACCCCTTTATGCTCTTCACCAGCTATCACGAGTGGATGTCGTCCATTTGGAAGTCATCGTTCAATATTGAAAGCAGATAATAAATATACACTCCCGAGCAGTGTATGGGACAAGTGCTTCCCTCTACTCTATCTCATCTTACGGAATCGAGTAATGCTCTCTCTATACGATATGCGTTTGGCTGATCAATCTCCTATTCCATTACAGCGATGATGATCTTGAGCGGGCATTATCATATTTAATAATCTATAGAAGTTTGTTCTTTTTTTTCCAATTATCGTCCCCCTTCCCTCTACTTTACTCGGCCCTTATGTATGGCTTGGGTCCAAGAGATACACCCGTCAAAGACATGGTTGTAAGGAGGCTCCGTTTCCTTGCACCCGTTCACTTACAGACGGGGTTTGCTTATGGGCTGATTCCTGAATTGCTTTATATTTATGATTTATTAATAGCATCGGCCCCTTTAAACATTTATATACTTTTTACTTGAGACTAATCTTAATATATTTACCTCACTATATAATAATGATAATATTTAATTTCATATTTATATATTAATAATTATGCATATATTTGTTATTTACAAATGATATAAATCTATTATATTTTAATTATATTAACATACTTGTTGATGTGTTTTCCGTGACCGCACCAACACAGAATAAAGTTTCCAATAGATACTCTATCCTCTCTTGATCAAAGTATTCCACATGCTAAGATTGCAAGAAAGTTCATGCGTTCGACTCCAAGGTTCCTTTATGCAGTGGATAGTCTCAGTTGGCTTGATGTGATTTGCTGGTAATCTCAAGGGTGACTTACATAATTGTTCGGCAGCAAACAATGAACTAAGTGAAAGGGGATTTTACTTGACTCGAAAGGTATGTCTATAAAGCTCTTTTTTTCTTTCTAAACTAACCAGAAATGTACTGAATTGAATGGTTGCCGGGATTAGAAAGCTAAGGATTAATTTGAGAGTGGGATGTGGCAATCAACTCTCACAGACTTCGACCGAGCTTTGCTTTGCCTCACTTCGGACAACTTTTGTAGGACTGGTGCAATCTTCAAGGAGTAGCCGAAAGTTTTCAAATCACAACTCAACATAAAGACACCATCATGACAACACATGCCACCATGTGAATCATAATCGAAGTAAAGTTCTCAAATTTCCAGTTGACCACGCAACGCAAACTTACCATCAGTAAGCTTGCTAGTGGTATGGACTAAACAAAGCTTGTTCAAATTGAAAACCACATTCCACGATTACTATCTACTTGCATGAAATAAAATTTACCCTACTTTAGGATTCTACTTGAATTAGAAGGACGAAGAAACCTTGCTAGTTGCTCACAACAAAAGACGAGATCATCATCAATGAAAAACTCTTTTTATTATGAGTGTTCACAACAATTTCCTACAAAGCTTTCTAAGGAAAACTTTCCTTCTTCTCCAAACTATGCTATCAATCTATGCTAAGCTATCTCTCTATGCTCTGCTATTCTCTCTGATCTAATCTCCTAATCAATTACAAATGAGGGGGGATGCCCCTTTTATAGATGGCCCAGTTCAATGGATGGCTTATATTACAATCGGTTGGATGGCCCAGATTGTACCACCACAACCCTAAACAAGATTTCCCCTAAAAACCGCCACCAAGAGGAGTGGGGTAATAAATGAACAGTGGATCCTCCTCTCACTCTCAAAATAGCATAGGCAATTAATGCCCACCATCATCTTCCAGAAGTGTTGATGTTATTTTTGTGACCGCACCAATCAGCAGAACAAAGTTGTTCGAAGGCTACTCCATTCTCTCTTGATCAAAGTATTCTGTGCGCTAAGATTGCGAGAAAGTTCGCACGTTCAACTCCAAGGTTTCAAAATACTTGGAATACCCTCAGTTGGTTTGATGTGAATTGCTGTTTTCACGAGGGGACTTACACAATTGTTCAGGGTACTTGCAGTTAACAGTAGTTTGATGATTGGAAGGGATTTGTATAAGGCGGATGATTTAGCAATAAGTACATTTTCCTAAAACTAACCAAAGATGAACGGAAAGTAAATGAGTGTAAGGATAAGAAGATTCTATATTCTACTCTAAGGCGGGACGTCGGATCAATCTTAACAGCTTCAACCAAACTCTGCTCCGCCTCACGTTGGACAACTTATACAAAGTAGGTGCAATCTTCAAGGGAATAGTAAGAAATTTTCAAGTTACAACCCAGTATCAAGATACCGTCAAAACGACGCATACCAAGGCATGAGCTACAACTGAAGTTAAGTTTATGAAATGTTCCAGTAGACCACGCAAGGCAAACTTGCCGTCAGCAAGCCGCTAGTGGTATGGAATGAAACGAAGTGCCTTGATCAATTGCACACATCCACAGCTACTATCTACTTGCATGAAATGAAAATGCTACTTTAAACTACTTTGCGCTACTTGGATTCAAAGGGATGAAGAAACCTTGTTAGCTATCCACAATGAAGACAAATTTCACCATCAATGAAAAGATCTATTATGAAAGTGTTACACAACAATCTCCTACAAAAGTTTTCAAAAGGAAAACTTTCCTTCTCCTCCAAACTATGCTAAACTATCAAGCAAAATGTCTACTCTGCTTTACTCTCTAGTCTGATCTCCAAATCTAATTCTAATGCCTTACAAATGAGGGGGACTCCCCCTTTTATAGATAGCCCAGTCCAAAGGACGGCTAGGGTTACAATCAAAAGAGTGGCTAAGATTAAGCCACCTCAACTCTAACCCTAAAAACTGCTAGAATGGGGAGTGGTACATTAAATGAATCAAAGATTCCCACTCACTCCCAAAATAGTAAAGGCAATTAATTCCCATAATCAGTCTTCTAGAAGATCATCGTCCAGTAGTGCATTCCCATTCTCCTTCTCTCTGGCTGCAAACTCAATGAACCTACCAAGTACAGCCTCAACCTCCTGAACTGAAATGGGTGGAATGCAATCAAGCTGGAACTCCAACACCGTAACTGACTGTTCATGCCTTGCACAAGATTTTCTCCAAGCGACTAGGGAATCCTGTGTGCTCTGAATCAAGCTGGAGAAAGTGGAAGTGTTCTCAAAGTCATCCTGCACGGAGGTCTTCACCTCTGAAAAGAAAGGCACCAGCCTACCCCTCAAATTATCAACAATCACCTCATTTGGATTCAACCGCCTAGCAAATATGGCCTCAAAAGTATTCTGGACTCCATCAATGATATTGGCCATAGCCTTTTGTACTCTAGTCGAATCCGCCTGTGCTGCGTCGAAGAAACCACGTCCTGTGATTGCTGAAGAATACCATCTAGAAAAGTCATACCTGTCATTCTCCTGAATGACCCCTCCATCAATCAGCAACCGTAAAGGAACATGTCTCAATGCCTCAAGACGCTGAATAACCTTGCTCTGATAAACAGAAGCATCTCCCCAGGCCTGATCAATTGCCTCCATCCATGCCAAAATACTAGAAGCCTGCTGAAAAGCAAGAGCAAGGTCTTCCATAAATTTTTCTGTCTCAGCACGAACTCCCGTGATCCACTTGTCTGCCTCCTGTGACATCTTCCCTAACTCCAACAAGCCACTAATTGACTCTCTAGGTATCTCAGCTGGAAGCTCTATCGCTGGAATTTCCTGCCCACGAGGACGAGACAACTGCTGCACATATCCTATCAAGGCCTTATGCTCTCTTTTCAACTTCTTGTACTTTCTTTCCTTTTTAAATAATTTGTCCTTGAGGGCGAGGTAGGAGTTATCACACTCCTCTACAATCTGGGCACCTGTGGGATGTCCTAACTCCAGAGTTGTGACCACATAGTTCTCGGGTATTGCTTCATCTCGGTCACAATCAACCTGTGGCACTGCCACGTGAAGGGTGCGAGAGCCATCCACATCAGTGGATATCTTTGAAAACTTCTGTGCTCTCTTCTTCTATGGAGGTGCGCTAATCCTGTTCAAAAACTCTTCCATCTCAACTACTGGATCAATCTCTTCGCTGGGGCTTCTTCTTATCCTATCTTTGAGCCAATCAGGTACTGTATATTGTATATCAAATGGCTGCTATTCTTGTGCCTCCACTTCACGGACTTGTTCAACTTCTATATCATTCTGGTGAGGCTCGTCGTCCTCAAGTGGCTGAGTATCTCCTGAAACTATATCATCATCATCTTCCAAAGCCGTCTCTAACTCTTGCTGAAACTGAGGGTCAGTAGCAGTCCCCTCATCATCTTGCTGATCAACTCTACTAGGTGCATTAACACTCTGGCCAACTGACTCTCTTCGTGGTGGATGATTATCTTCTTGTACCGCTTGCACCTGATTCAATGCATTCCTTTGATTAGCAAATAAAGAAACCTCCTGTATACTTGGAGAACGTGTCTCCAATGGCGTGGGTGACTCAACTACAACTCATGGAGGCTCCGGCTGAAAAGGCTCCTGCCGAACTGGCTCTTTCCTTCTAGATTCCGGACCTCATGTGATTTGTTTCTTCCTGCTGGTGGTGGGTATCCTGTGATCTCCCATCAAATTGTAAGTCAAGGCAATCGACCTACTCTTCAACCTGTTCACCTGTCTGTCAACCCATGCTCTAGTAAATGTCAAGATTGGAATGGAAAGTGTGTCCAAGTCAGCAACCTCTGGTTCTGACCAATTCGGGAGTGGAAGTGGAGTATCTCTCACTGCTTCATAATCCGGATGGACAACGTCCATGTCCTCATTTACCTGGTCTGGTACCAGAATCTGATCATGTTTATTGGCAACCTAGAGAACACTCTCTTCTTGACTTCCGCTTCGTCCGATGCATCAGCCCAATAATCCTCAATATTTGCCTTATGTTTAAATTCCTCTGACAGTACCCATTTGATATTGTTATGCGGATCATAGTGCTGTCGGCTAGTGTGATAGGAAAAGTGATAAAACTGAAGCTCGCTCTCGGCTTCTCTAGCTGCCTGTAATGAAGGATACACTTCATCGGAGTTGCCCATGACAATTGGGAAGTCAACACCTCCCTTCTTCTTTTTCTTCTGAATCTTATCGTAGGCAACCAATTGCCTAGATATCTCTAACATCAATATTCTGTTGGTTGGGTACTTAGGCAGCCTATATGGATATGACGAAAATCCTTGCAGCCTTATGTAAGAAAACTTTGGAAATTGTATAAACCAGCACCCATACCTCTCAATCAATTCTTGGGCTTCGCTTGAGATCTTGTGATGCATTCGCTCCTGAAGCAATCTCGTGATGTGCATGGTAAAGGCGTCGTTGACATGCTTGTAATAGGTAGTACTAGTCAAGTGCAACTGCGGACTAGCCTCATGAATTTTAAACTGATGAGAACCACAGCCAACAGGTTCCTTATATGAAATTCCCCTATACTTCGTCATACGAGCTAGCCTGTAAATGATGTAAGAGCCCATATAGAATGTCTTCGTTCTTCTCGAGCTCAGGAGCTGCTCGTGCAAATTGTCACTGATCATTTCAACCCAGTTGACATAATCCTTTCCTTCCAGCACGAGGTTGATGTAATAGAACATCGAAGGTTCAAAAATAAACGATTGCGGGCAACCTCCAACTCGACTCAACATCATGATAAGATCACAATATTCCTGCTTCAAGTCATCCGCTATGATTTGTCTCGACAGCTTCGTACGAGAAGGCTTGGGGTTGCTCATCCAGTGAGTATTGATCGTTTCTGTACATCTCTCAAATGCAGAAGCATACATTCACTCAGCGCGCTCCCTCGATTTGTAAATCATGTTCCTGTGTACTGGGATTCGAAAAGCTTTACCAATGGCAGCAGGAGTGAGGTTGGCGAGCACTTGACCATCTGGTGACATGATTGACCTGTGATCCTTCTCGTAGCAGTTGGCGCACTCCATCATCAACTCCGAACACTGAATAGCTGGTGGGAAACCAGCAGCTGCATATAATCCACTTCGAATGATGTTGTGTGAAGTGTTTGAAGGCTGATGACCACCAAATCCCAGCATTCTTTTCCTGAAAGTCTCCAAGTTGACAGAGCCCAAATTTATATCCGCCAGCTTGCCCAACTTCGAAGTAAACCTTGACTCTGACAGGAAAGACTTGCTCAACTTCTTTATAACAGCTTGCCTGGATGCACCATTGTTATCCTTGCCAATTGTCCTTGCCTCAGCCATCTGCAAAACAATAAACATCCATCAGCAAATTAACTTCAAAAAATAAATAAAATACTTTGCAGGGCTGCTAGTCGACTTCAAGAAGTTGCACTATTATTTCTCCTTTGCAAACCTCAACTTCTTGTCCAACAGACTTCGAACTTCAATCACTTAGAAAGTCTCAGCAAATTCAACACTTTCAGCAACTTCAATCAGCAATTTGAACTTTTGTAAATTCGTACTTCACACTCTCAGCAACTTAGCAAGTGCGCACTTCACAAGCTTAGACTTAGATTTTCAAATTGCAGCAACTTCCAAATGACTTGGTGCCTATTTACTTCAGCAACTTCTCCAACTCCAAGTTGTACTTCTCACTTGCAATTGCAGACTTCAGCTTCAGCAATAAATTCTTTAAAATTCGTATCTCAGCAACTTCAGATTTTTAAACTCAGCAACTCACTCTCTAGCCTAAAAAATTCGAACTTCTTCAACACTTGCAGCCTTAGCAACTTCTAGCTTCACACTCAACTCAACTTCAGACCCAGAGCAAATTCAAATTCCTTCAATTGGTGAGGAGAAGTGAAAAACTTCTCATTTTTATAGCAAAAATCGAATTCTAGAAGGAGCTAAGTATAGCCAGTGCATTAAATCTCCACTACTCCATTTCAAGAATTCGAATTTTCCCTCTGTAGTATTTTCGACACTTGTCTTTTGATGTCTGGAATCTTATTCTTCTAGAAGTTCAACTTTGATTGGCATTTTTTTTTTTTTAAATTCACTTTCGAAAATTTTAAAATTTAAATTCATCATTTAATCAATTTCCATTCATCAGCCGAAGTTTTGTCTTGCAAATTTTAAATTTTAATCACCTCTGACGCTTTGGAAAACTCATCTGTGAAGAACTCGATCGAAATCATCTAGGCGATTCACTTTAAATTCATCGTCGAACCATTTTCCTTTCAAAACCATTTTATTCAAATTTGCCGTAGAAAATTTTAAATTTTCCCTAGAAAATTTTAAATTTTCCCTTAGAAAAATTCACAATTCGAGCACCGATTAAATTCTTCATGCTGAAGGCCTTGACGAAGTGCGAAAGACATAGAAATCCATTTCTCATCGAAGATCATTAGTACCCAGAAGAAAATTTTCTCCAAAACGTGATGAATCCATGGGTACACAACGAATGGGTTCATTTAAATTTTTTTTAAAAAATTTTGAACCTTAGAAAAATATTATTCAATCAATTTTAATCCCGTTCTTCACATCTGTGATTGTATTGTGTTGCTCAGACTCGAAGAATTTTTTAAATTCATCCTGCATTGTCATCATCTTCTGACTTCATCTCTAGAAAATTTATTCGTGCTTCAAGAAGAATTATTCATCACCTTCATGTCTAGGCGCTTTTTCTAAGAAAGTACTTTTCCTTAGAGAATTTTTTGAATCACTTTGCATTTTTGAAAATTTTGCCTCAAGAAAATTTTCAATTTCATCTTTACTCATTTTCCTGTGTTCAACGTCTAGCACATTATACTTCACTTCCATCACCTTGGGCGTATTTGCATTAAATTTCTAACACCTAGCATCAAGTTTATTTTCACCACGCCTTGTATTTTATTCACTCTTTACCCACTTCAATCTTGGGCGCATATTAACATGTGTGAAGGATGACCCTTGGGCTTCCTTATTTCGTCTTCACATGGCCCCATTTGGGTGAATTTGAGCCTAGGAAGAGGATGAAAGTTGTTGACTTGTTGACTAGCTTGAGCGCATTTCTCATGGTGCGAGGGATAAAACTTTTACCACGCCTTCTTGTGACCTTTCAACTTCCTTTCTTTTGTCCTTACATGCCCTCTTTTGGGCGCATTTAGGCCTAGGAGGAGGATGAAAGTTGTTGACTCCTTTGACTTCTTTCTTTTTGGGCGCATTTGAACATGCATGAAGGATGAAACTTGTAACGCCTCCAACAAGCGACCTTTCAACTTCCAGCTTTTGTCTTTACATGGTCCCTTTTGGGTGCATTTTGCCATGCATGAAGGATGGGCACATTTGGGGGGTGGTGGAGGATATTTCCATGCCTTAGAAATTTTTGCTATCAACTCTCTCAATGTGGGCGCATTTTGATGGGTGAGGAGGATGAAACATGTTGACTTCTTTGACTTGCTATCCTTCTTGGGCGCATTTTGCCATAGGAGGTGGACGAGTTTTATACTTAGAAATTTTTTTCTTGGACATCTTTGCTTCTTCATCAAGTAGGGCGTATTTGGCCATGGGTGAAGGATGAACTCCTGACTTAGAAATTTTTTTAGCATCATGTGCTTGAGGGTGCATTTCACCTGTGGTGGAGGATAAGACTCTTAGAATTTTTTATGCCTGGCTTGCTCTCCAGCTGAAGTGGGTGCATTTTCAAGGTGGTGAAGGATGAAGTTCCAGACTTAGCCGTTTTTCCTCGTCCTTGCCAGCTTCTCCATGCCTTACTATAAATAGTAAGTTTCTCAATTCTTGCATATCCGAAGCTCAGATCGTTCTGAAATTTTAAACACTGCATCCTTGCGACCTCGTTACCCTGTTGACACTGCTATCCTGAGCTGGCCTGCTATTCTTAGACCATTTCTGGAGGTGATTTACTATAAATAATAACTGCTCATTTCTGATACCTCCACAACTCCGTTTGATTTGAAATTCGAATGATGCGCTCCTCACCACGTGACCTGCCTGCTGCCATCGACGCCTGCAACTGATTTGCTATTTTTAGCCTGTTTCCAAAATGACTTACTATAAATAGTAAGTGCTCCGTTTGTCTTCAAATTTTACCAGCAGATAGCTTGAAGGATGCTGATTGCGGTGGTATACACCGGTTTTCAAATTTTTTGACTTTTTACCCCTCTTTTCAGGCCCCGAAGCTGGAAACCCTAATTTGTATTGCATGTATATCAATTGGTCTCCGTTTGTTCTCGTTTCTGCTGCATTGCGATCAACTCGTGATTTTGGAGTGCTGGGAGGTGGCTGTCGGGATGTACTTGCTAAAAATAGTAAGTTCCTAAATGAGTGACCATCTCCGTTTGCATGTCACATCACTGCGTAGCTCTCAAAAAACCCATAAGGAATATGCAGACATGCAAAGAAAACCCTGACATGCAAACCCTAAAAATAGCCTATGAAGGTTGAACTCTGAAAGTTGTCATCTCATTTTGCATGTTACACCATCGCAAAGGTCTCTGAAAACCCAGAAGGAATCTCCAGACATGCGTTGAAAAACTTCGCATCTAAACCCTGAAATCTGCTCCGGAAGCTGAACTGCTAAAAATAGCAAGTTGTCTGTTTTAGCTGAAATTTTGCACATGAGCAGCTTGATGTGTTTTGAATGCAGTGTGATTGTCGGAATTTCAAGAATGTTGACGGAATGCCCTGAATTACACACTTACTAAAAATAGTAAGTAGTCAGAATCTGATGAAATTTTAGTGGAAACCTGCTGGAAGCATACTGACAACAACTTCAATCTCTATTTTCAATTTATTTACTTCACTCGACCTCAGACTGACCAGGAAAGTACAAACCCTAATTTTCAGACTTGACCAAATTTTACGTTTAATCTCAATGGCGAAGAAATCCCTCGAAAGGCAGACACCAGAGAAGAGACATAAAGAGAGAGAGAGAGAGAAAAAACCAAGCAAAAAGACCAGAATGGAGCAAAAATTAGGGGTCCCCATTTTGAATGGGGCGATGTGTGAAAAGGTCACAACAAGAAGATCATCATCCAGAAGGGCGTTTCCATTTTCTTTCTCCTTGGCTGCAAAATCAATGAACCTGGCTAGTACTACTTCAACTTCCTGAACTGAAATAGGCGGGATATGATCAAGCTGAAACTCAAGTATTGTTACCATCTTCCCATGTCGAGTGCAAGACTTCCTCCAAGCGGTCAAGGCATCTTGGGTATTCTGAATTAGGCTAGAGAAAGTCGAGGTATTCTCAAAGTCAACCTACACAAAAGCCTTTACCTCAGAGAAGAAAGGCATCAATCCACTCCTGAAACCATCCGTAGTTACCTCCTCCGAAGTCAATCTCCTAGCAAAGATAGCCTCAAGCATGTTCAGGACTCTTTCTATAATATTCCCCATGGCCTTTCTGACTATGGCCGAATTTTCCCGTGCCGCATCAAAGAAACCTCGGCTTGTGACCACTGAAGAATACCAGGCAATAAAGTCGTACCTAGCACCTTCCTAAATCATGCCTCCCTCAACCAAATTCTGCAAGGGCATATGCATCAAAGCTTCCATACATTGAACAACCTTGTTTTGATAGATGCGAGCATTGCTCCAAGCTTGATCAACTGCATCCATCTGTGCCATAATGCTGGAAGCCTGCTGATAAGAATGAGGAAGATCCTCCATAAAATTTTTTGTCTCAACACGAACACTAGCAACCCATTTATCCACCTCTTGTGCCATCTTCCTCAAGTCCTCCAAACCGCTGACAGACTCTCTGGGAAACTCGGCTGGGAGCTCAATTGCAGGATTTTCTTGCCCACAAGGATGAGACAAGTGTTGTATATAACCAATCAATGCCCTGTGCTCCTTCTTCAATTTCTTATATTTGCCTTTAGTTCGGAGCAACCTGTCCTTGAGTGCTTGGTAGGAGTTATCACACTCCTCAATTATCTGTGCTCTAGTGTGTTGTGACCTTTTTCACACATCTCCCCATTGCAAATGGGGACCCCCCTAATTTTTGCTTTGTTTTGAACTTTTGGCTTGATTTTTGGTTTGTTTTTGCTGTCTCTCTCTCGTTTTGTCTATCTGGGGATGTGCTCGTCTTTGAACGTAAATTGGGTTTTTGGCCAAGTCTTTAAAATTAGGGTTTGATTCCTTCACGCCAATTTGAATTCAATGAGGTGAATAAATTGAAATCTGAGACTAACGTTGATGTCAGTATGCTTCCAGCAGGTTCTCAGCTAAATTTCATCAGATTCTAACAACTTACTATTTTTAGTAAGTGTGTAATTCTAGGCATTCCGTCAGCGTTCTTGAAATTCCAACAGTCACATTGCATTCAGAACACATCAAGTTACTCGCATGCAAAATTTGAGCTGGAGCGGACGACTTTCTATTTTTAGCAGTTCAGCTTCCGAAGCAAATTTTAGGGCTTAGATGCAAAGTTTTTCAACGCATGTCTGGAGATTCCTTCTGGGTTTTTCGAGAGCTTCGTAGTGATGTGACATGCAAACGGAGATGACCACTCATTTGGGAACTTACTATTTTTAGCAGGTGCTTCCCAGCAGCCGCCTCCCAGCACTTCAGAATCACGAGCTGATCGCAATGCAGCAAAAACGAGAACAAACGGAGATCATTTGATACGCATGCAGAACAAATTAGGGTTTCCAGCTTCAGGGCCTGAAAAGAGGGGTAAAAGGGCAAATTTTCGAAAACCGGTGTAAACCACCGCGATCAGTATCCTTCAGGCTGTTTGCTGGTAAAATTTGAAGTCAAACGGAGCACTTACTATTTATAGTAAGTCATTTTGGAAACAGGCTAAAAATAGCAAATTAGTTGCATGCGCCGATGTCAGCGAGCAGGTCACATGGTGAGGAGCACATCATTCAAATTTCAAGTCAATCGGAGCTGTGGAGGTATCAGAAGCAAGCAGTTACTATTTATAGCAAATCACCTTCAGAAATGGGCTAAAAATAGCAGGCCAACTAAAAATAGCAATGTAAACAGGGTAACAAGGTTGTGAGGATATAGCGTTCAAAATTTCAAATCATTCTGAGCTTCAGAAATGCAAGAATCAAGAGACTTACTATAAATAGCAGGGCATGGATAAACTGGCGAAGACGAAGAAAAAATGGCTGAGTATTGGACTTCATCCTGCAGCTACTTGAAAATGCGCCCAAGGAAAAGCTGGAGAAAGTTTAAAATTTTTCTAAGTGTTAAGTTTCGTCCTGCTCAAGGGGTGAAATGCACCCCCTCACATGCGAGCAAAATACTAAAATTTTTTCTAAGTGTAGAATTTCGTCCTTCTCCCATGCCAAAATGCGCCCAAGTTCAAGAAAAAGTCAAGGAAGTCAAAGTGTTTCATCCTCCACATATAGCAAAGTGCGCCCACCTTGAGGATTGATTTAAAATTTTTTTTCTAAGGCAAGAGCTCATCCTCCACCATCCTCCATTTGTGCCCATCCTTCATCAAGGCAAGAATGCGCCCAAGAAAGTCAACAAGTCAAGGAGTTTCATCCTCCTCTCACCCCAAAATGCGCCCAAGTTCAAGAAAAAGTCAACAAGTCAAAGAGTTACATCCTCCTCTCACCCCAAAATGCGCCCATGCTAAGAAGTTTAGAAGGAAGTCAAAAAGGAAAGTCAAGGCGTAGTTAGTTCATCCTCTTGCCTAACCCAAATGCACCCATGCAAAGTAGGTATACATGCAAAACATGCAAAAAGATAAACGCCCATGCAAAGGAGGAAAAAGACAAAGTATCCATGTAAGGAGAAGGAAGAAGACAAGGCGTTGAAAGTGTAAAATTCTTCTATCTATGGGAAATGCGCCCAAGATTGAAGTGGGTAAAGGGTGAATAAAATACAAGGCGTCGTTTTATTCTCCTTCAAATGTAATATGCACCTAGGGTGGTGAAGTAAATGCAAGGCGATGTAAGTATTGCTAGGCGTTGGAAATGCTAAGCCTATAAGATAAAGTTGTAAGGCGTTGAAAGTGCTAAGTGTTGAAATTTTTTTCCAAAGACAAGATGAATATCCTTCTTCAAATTGAATATGCGCCCAAGGGTGTTGATGAATATTGCTAAGGCGTTGGAGTTTTAAATAAAAATGTCTTTCAAGTGTGAAATAAAATACAAAGTGGTGAATTAAAATAAAATTTTTTCCACCATGGGCAAATGAGCGTGGATGAAATAAAATTTTCCTCACAGGCAAGTTGATTGAGTTGAATATAAAAATTTCCAAGGCGAAATTTTCAAAATGCAAGGTGATTTAAAATTTCTCTAAGGCAAAATATTTTCTTCTTTAGAAAATACGCCTAGACTTTGGGGTGATGAGTTTTCCTGAAGCACGAGCAAATTTTCCAGTGATGAAGTCAAGATGCTAGCATTGCTGCACAGGTTGATAAAGAATTTTCAAGTCAAAGCAACAAAGTACTCACAGGGGTGAGGAGCTTGAAAAAATTGTTGAAAGTTATTTTTCCAAGGTGCAAAATTCAAGAAAATTAAATGAACCCGTTCGTTGTGCACCCATGAGCTTGACGCGTTCTGAAGGAAATTTTCTTCTGGGTATTGAAGATTATCGATGAGGAATGGATTTTAAGGTCTTCCACAGCTTGCCGAGGTTTCTGTGATAAAGATTTCAAATGGGCACCAGGTTGATGAATTTTCCTAAAATTTGAGAAAATTTTCTAAGGCAGGGAAGAAAATGTGTTTTCAAGATAAAAATATGCCTTGGCGGACGAATTTGAAATTGAGTGCCTAGATAATTTTTGATCAAATTCCTGATGAAAGCATTTTTTTCGAGTCTGAGTTGGATGAGATATCAGAAGTGAAGTACGCCCAGGCAAAAGACAAGATGGGTTGAAAATTTGGCTAAGGCATGAAGAATTTGAACGCGAAGTTGGCTAAGGAAAAACGATGAGCCCTTGAAGATCAAAGCGTGAAAATCAGGTAAGTAAGGTGAATTTATATTATGAAGTGTTCTAATGCTCTTCTCCTTGCTTGTTTTGCAGGAGGAATGTCGAGGTCGGGCGGTGATGACTCAAGTGATGAAGCAAATACTCCAAGACTACATTTCAACCTCAAAGGGAGAAAGTTGCGAAAAATGGCTAAGTGTTGAGACTTAGTGACAAAGAAGGAGCGTTTTCAAAATTCAAGATGGAGAAAAGAGTGGAAGTTCGAGCAAGGTTGAAGAACAATGTCAAGAAGAAGATCAAGAGCAGTTGAACTTTAGATTCTATCAAATTTTATTATCTGAGGAGGCAATCTTAGAGACTCTTTTACCCTCCTCCAAGCGATCAACAGAATTGGATGAACACGAACAACAGAGCAGTGTGAACGCATTTCAAGGCTGGAATCTTCTAGAAGATGGTGGCCATTAATTGCTCATTTATTGCCCCACTCTTCATTATGGCGGTTTTTAGGGCGAATCTTGTTTAGAGTTGAGGTGGCACAATCTGGGCCATCCAGTCGATTGTAATCTGAGCCGTTTGTTGGACTTGGCCAACTATAAAAGGGGGAGTCCCCCTCATTTGTATCTCATTAGACATAGAAGTAGAAGTTAGACAGTAGAGAGTAGAGGGACAACTTAGAAGTAGCTTAGTATAGATTGATAGTGTAGTTGAAGAGGGAAAGTTTTCCCTTTGAAAACTTTGTAAGAAATTGTTGTGAACACTCTCTCAATAAAAGAGGTTTTCATTGATGGTGAATTTCATCTTTGTTGTGAGTAGTTAGCAAGGTTTCTTCGTCCTTCCGATTCAAATGGTAGCGTAAAATAGTTCAAAGTAGTATAATTTTCATTCCATGCAAGTAGATGTTAGTTGTGGAATGTGGTATTCAATTTGGGAAAACTTCGTTTATCCATACCACTAGTGCGTTTGTTGATGGTGAATGTGCCTTGTGTGGTCAACTGGAATTTCGTGTACTTAACTTCGATCATGATTTGTATGTTTATATGCGTCATTGTGATGGTATTTTCATGTTAAGTTGTGATTTGAACACCTTGGGATACTCCTCTGAAGATTGCACCGGTTCTATGGAGGCTGTCCGAAGCGAGGCAAAGCAGAGTCTGGTTGAAGCTTGTGAGAATTGATCGCCATGTCCCACGCCTTAGAATAGATTTAGACTCTCTAAACCCTGCAACCCATTTAAATTCAGTACTTTCTGGTTAGAATAGGAAACCTGTGCTTCACTGATAAATCTGTCGAATTGTGGAAAACACCTTCCTCTGCTGCTAAACGATTCCGTAAGTCCCCTTGAAATACCATCAAATCACATTGAGCCAACTGAGCCTATTCGCATTAAAAGAACCTTGGAGTTGAACACATGAACTTTCTTGCAATCTTAGCATGCAGAATACTTTGATCAAGAGAGAATAGGGTAGCTGTTGGCGACTTTATTCTGCGTTGGTGCGGTCACGAAAAACACATCAACATAGTGGGGCGGCCTAACTCTATGGTAGTGATTACATAGTTCTATGGAATGGCCTCATCTCGATCGCACTCAATCTTTGGTACAACCACGTGAAGGGTGCGAGAGCCATCTTCATCTGTTGAAATCTTTGGAAACTTCCTAGCTCTCTTCTTTGTTGGAGGTGCACTGATCCTACTCAGGAATTCCTCCATCTCAACTGCTGGATCAGTTTCTTCAACGGGGCTCCTCCTCATCCTGTCCCTGAGCCAATCTGGTACTACTTGCTGCAGGTCAGAAATAATGAACGGCTGCTCATCCCTTGCTTCTTCTTCACGTACTTCCTCTCTATTTTCATTCTGACGAGGCTCATCAACCTCAATAGGCTGAGTATCTCCTGAACCTTGGGCCTCTTGCCTTGTAGCAGTATCATCCTCTATTGCTGCATCAATCTCCTGCTGAAAGCGAGTATTTGTGGCCATTTCTTCCTCTACCTCTTGCTGGTTTTCTATTCTAGGTACATTGACGCTCTGGCCAACTGACTCCCTATGAGGTGGCTGATTTTCCTCTTGTAATTCCCGTTCTTTATTCAATCTCGCCCTCTGATTTGCAAATAATGAAACCTCCTGTATACTTGGAGAATGAGCCCTTAAGGGTGTATGCGATGTTTCCTCAACTCTTTGAGGCTCTGGCTGGACTGGCTCCTTCCTTCGTGACTCTGGAGCTCAGGCAACCTGCTTCTTTGTAATAGTTGGCGACCTATGATCTCCCATCAAGTTGTAAGTAAGAGGAATTGACCTGCTCTTAAGCCTATTCACATGCTTCTCCACCCAACCTCTCATGAACGTCAAGACTGGTATGCAAAGTGTATCCAAATCTGTAATTTTTGGCTCCGACCAATCCGGAAGTGGGAGCAGTGTACTCCTCACTGTCTCAAAATTTGGGTGTAAAACATTCACATCTTCATCTACCTGGTCTGGCACTGGGACAATCTCACATTCTTTAATCATGCTCAATGGTACTCTGGAAAACATCCTTCTCCTTATTTCAGCTTCATTTGACGCACTTGCCGAAAAGTCTTCAATATTTGCCTTATGTCTGAATTCCTCTGACAATATCCATCTGATATTCCTGTGAGGATCATAATGTTGTCTGCTAGTGTGATAAGAGAGGTGGAAAAATTGAAGCTCGTTTTTAGTTTCCTTGGCTGCCTACAGTGAAGGGCAGACTTCATCCGAATTTCCCATGATGATCGGGAAGTCAAGTCCTCCTTTCTTTTTCTTCTTTTTCTTCTTATCATAGGCAATGAGTTGCCTAGATATTTCTAACATCAACACTCTATTTGTGGGGTATTTGGGCAATCTGTATGGATATGATGAAAACCCCTATAGCCTGATGTAAGTAAACTTCGGAAATTGGATAAACCAACATCCGTACCTCTTAATCAGCTCCTGTGCTTCTCTTGATATTCTATGATGAGTCCTCTGCTGAAGCATCCTCGTGATATGCATTGTGAAGGAATCATTGACCCTTTTGTAGTGAGACGTGCTCGTCAAGTGCAACTGTGGACAAGCCTCATGTATCTTAAATTGCTGAGAGCCACACCCAATAGGCTCCTTGTATGATATTCCTCTGTACTTTGTCATAGGAGCCAACATGTAGATGATGTATGAGCCCATGTAAAATGTCTTCGTTCTCCTCAAACTCCGGAGTTGTTCATGCAAATTATCACTAATCATTACTACCCAGTCAATGTGCTCCATGCCTTCTAGCACAAGGTTGATGTAGTAAAACATCCAAGGTTCAAAGATGAACGCCTGGGGGCACCCTCCAACTCTGCTGAGCATCATAATCAAATCACAATATTCTTGCTTTAAGTCCTCTGAAATTATCTGCTTTGGAAGCTTCGTATGAGTTGGCTTAGGCTTGTTCATCTAACGGGAGTTTATCATATCAGCACATCTGTCAAATGTAGAAGCATACATTCGCTCAGCATGTTCTCTCGTTTGTAAATCATCTTCTTGTAAGCAGGAATTCCAAATGCTTCACCAATGGCCTCAGGTGTGAGGTTGGCAAACGACTTGCCAACAGGTGCAATAATAGTCCTTTGTTCTGGATTGTAGCAGTTAGCACATTCCATGATCAACTACGGGCACTGAATTGCTGGTGGAAAACCAGCAGTTGCATAAAGTCCACTTCCGACAATATTATGAGAAGTGATGGGTGATGACCCCCAATCCCTAGCATTCACCTTTTGAAAGCTTCCAAGTTGAAAGACCCTAAGTTCGTATCAGCCAACTTCCCCAACTTCGAAGAAAACTTCGACTCCGATAGGTAAGACTTGCTCAGCTTCTTGACCACAGCTTGTCGGGACGCATTTGCCTTGCTGGATTCAGCATTATTTTCCTTGCCAGTCGCCCTTACTTCAGCCATTTTGCAAAAAACGAAAGATAGTCATGAGAAATTTAAGTTAGAAAAATAAAATCACATCGAGGCTGCCAACAGATAGAGCGAATTGAGAAGCTTCAGCACTAAATTTCAACTTCAAACCTCACCACTTTCAGCCAAGTCAATCTCTTCTCAACACTTAGAAAATTTCCCAGTAGCAGCACAACTTCTAGCACTCAAGAGAAATTCGACCAACTCAACTTACTTCAGCAATTCCCTAACTTTGAATTTCTCCTCACTTTCCAAGTTTCAACTTGTACTCAACAACTGATGAAGCTAATTTTGGCTTAGTCATTAAGTTTCCACTCCACTACAAGAATTCGAATTTTCCCCCTCTGGCAGCTGCCACACTTGGCATCTGGTGCCCAGAACATTTGACCTTCTAGAATTTCAAAATGATTCACCTCTATGCCATAGGCGTACTTAACTTTAACATTTTGAAATCACCTTCTAAAAAGAGGTTTAATGGCTCCCTTAAAAAAAAATTCATTTCACTGGCTGAGGCCTTGATATTTTTATTTTATCCATCTCTGGCTTGGTAAATTGTTTTCATGAGAAATTTGATCAAAAATTATCTAGGCATCCGGCTTCAATTTCACAAGTCAAGGCATTTTATTTTCAACAACATTTCTTTCCTTGCTGTTGATGTGTTTTTCGTGACCGCACCAACGCAGAATAAAATAGCCAACAGCTACCCTATTCTCTCTTGATCAAAGTATTCCACATGCTAAGATTGCAAGAAAGTTCATGCATTCAACGCCAAGGTTCTTTCAGTGCGAATAGGCTCAGTTGGCTTGATATGATTTGCTAGTATTTCAAGGGGACTTACGGAATTGTTCAGCAGCGGAGAAAGGAATTCAAACGCTCGAAAGATTTGCTTATGAAGCACGGGTTTCCTATTTTAACCAGAAAGTACTGAATTGAAATGGTGCAAGGTTAAGAAGGCTATAATCTATTCTAAGGCGTGGGACATGGTGATCAATCTTCACAAGCTTCACCTAGGCTCTGCTTTGCCTCGCTTCAGACAACCTCCACAAAACCGGTGCAATCTTCAAAGGAGTAGCTCGAGGTGTTCAGATCACAACTTAGCATGAAAATACCATCACAACGACACATATAAACATATAAATCATGATCGAAGTTAAGTACATGATATTCCAGTTGACCACACAAGGCGCATTCACCATCAGCGAACACACTAGTGGTATGGATAGACGAAGTTTGCTCAAATTGAAGACCACATTCCACAATTACTATCTACTTGCATGGAATGAAAATTATACTACTTTGAACTATTTTACGCTACCATTTGAATTGGAAGGACAAAGAAACCTTGCTAGCTACTCACAACAAAGACGAAATTCACCATCAATGAAAAACTCTTTTATTGAGAGAGTGTTCACAACAATTTCTTACAAAGTTTTCAAAGGGAAAACTTTCCCTCTTCTTCAAACTACACTATCAATCTATACTAAGTTACTCTAAGCTGTCACCTAGCTGTCTCTCTATTCTATGTCTATTCTAAGCTAATTTCTACTAAGTACAAATGAGGGGGACTCCTTTATATAGTTGGCCAAGTCCAACGGACGGCTTAGATTACAATCGGCTGGATGGCCCAGATCGTGCCACCTCAGCCCTAAACAAGATTCACCCTAAAAACCGCCACCAAGAGGAGTGGGGTAATAAATGAGCCATTAATGTCCATCATCCTTCTAGAAGATTCCAACTTTGAAACGCATTCACATTGCTCTTGATCTTCTTCTTGACGCTTGTTCTTCAACTTCTTCTTTGTCACTTGAGCTGGACACATACGAAGTTTCAACACTTAGCCATTTTCTTGCAACTTTCTTCCTTCGAGGTTGAGATGTCATCTTGAATCACTTGCTTCATCTTCCTAAGTCATCACTGCTTGGTCTCTACGTTCCTCCTGCAAAACAAGCAAGGAGAAGAGCATTAGAACACTTCATAATATAAATTCACTTTACTTACCTGATTTTCACGTTTTGATCTCCAAGGGCTCGTCGTCTTCACTAGTCAACTTTGTTTTCAAATTCTTCATGCCTTAGACAAACTTCCAACCCATCTTGCATTCTCCCTGGGCGTACTTCACTCTGATATTTCATCGGACTCAGGCTCAATAAAAATGCTTTCATTAGGAATTCGATCAAAAATCATCTAGGCGATCATTTTCAGATTCATCCGCTAAGGCATTTTTAACACACTTTATCCCTTGCCTTAGGAATTTTTTTTTTTTTAAATTTCCCTTAGGAAAATTCATTGTTCAAGTGCCGATCAAATTCCTCATCCTGAAGGCCCCGGCGAAGTGCAGAAGACTTGGAAATCCAATTCTCATCGAAGATCTTCAATACCCAAAAGAAAATTTCCTTCAGAACGCGTCGAACTCATGGGTGCACAATGAACGGGTTCATTTAAATTTTTAAGATTTTGAACCTTGGAAAATATTTTTTTTTAAACAAATTTAATCCCGTTCCTCACATCTGTGAACATTTCTTGTTGCTTTGACTTGGAAAAATTTATCAATCTTGTGCAGCTGGCATCATCTGACTTCATCCACTGACAAATTTATTCATGCCCAGGAAAGTTTTATCATCTTAGAGTCTAGGCGTATTTTCTAAAGGAAGAAAATATTTGTGCCTTAGAAATTTTTTGAATCACCTAGCATTTTAAATTTATTTTTTCCTTAGAAGATTTTTTTTTAATTTCATCCTCCAATTCATTCTTCCTGTGAGGAAAATTTTAAATCACCTTGAATTACTTTGGGTGCATTTTCCCTGTCATGGAGAACATTTTCAACGCCTAACACATTTGTATGTCATGAAGAAAATATTTTCTCAACGCCTTGCACATTTTCATTTCCCCCTTAGGCGCATTTTTGATGTGTGGAAGAATGAAATTCTTACTTAGAATATTTTAGTAATTCCTCCCTAACTTGGGCGCATTTTGACTTGAAGAGGAACATTTTCAATTCTACCTTTGACTTGTGTCTTTATGTGCTTTCAATGCCTTGTCTTCTTCCTTCTCCTTGCATGGATACTTTGTCTTTTTCCTCCTTTGCATGAATTTGAATTTTGCATGGGTGTTTGTCTTTACATGCCCTTACTTGGGTGCATTTTGCTATGTGTGGAGGATGAAAATCTTTGACCCTTTTGACTTTCTCCTTAGGCGCATTTCAGCTTGCTAGAAGATGGGCGCATATTTGGTGTCATGAAGGATGAAGCATTTACAACGCCTTAGCTTTTTGTCCTCACATGCCTTGATTTGGGCGCATTTTGCACGTCATGAAGGATGAAAATTGTTGACTGCTTTGACCTTCTTGGGAAGTGGGTGCATTTTGGCATGAGAGGAGGATGAGTTTCTTTGACTTCCTTGACTTTTTCTAGCTTATTCTTGCATGGGCGCATTTTGGCTAGGCAGGAGAACGAGTTTTAGACTTAGAAAAATTTTCATGCTTCTTCATCAACTTAGGCACATTTTCAGGTAGCTGCAGGATGAAGTCCAATACTTAGCCGTTTTTCTTGACGTCTGCCAGCTTATCCATGCCTGCTATTTATAGTAAGTCCTTGAATCCTTCAATTCTTGCATCTCTGAAGCTCAGAATGATTTGAAATTTTGAATGCTGGATCCTCACAACCTTGTTGGCCTGTTGACACTGCTATTTTTAGTTGGCCTGCTATTTTTAGCATATTTCTGAAGGTGGTTTGCTATTTATAGTAACTGCTTGCTTCTGATACCTCCGCAGCTCCAATCGACTTGAAATTTGAATGACGTGCTCCTCACCACGTGACTTTCCTGCTGACATCGGCGCATGCAACTGATTTGCTATTTTTAGCCTGTTTCCAAAATGACTTACTATAAATAGTAAGTGCTCCGTTCGCCCTCAAATTTTACCAGCAGCTAGCTTGAAGGATGCTAATCGCGGTGGTTTACACCGGTTTTCGAAAATTCTGACTTTTTATCCCTTTTTTCAGGTCCCGAAGCTGGAAACCCTAATTCATCTTGCATGCATATCAAATGACCTCTGTTTGTCTTCGTTTCTATTGCATTGCGATTAGCTTGTGATTTTGAAGTGGTGGGAAGCTGGCGGGACGCTGCTAAAAATAGCAAGTTCCTTCTGAGTGACCATCTTCGTTTGCATGTCACATCACTGCATAGCTCTCGAGAAATCCATAAGGAATATGCAGACATGCAAAGAAAACCCTGACATGCAAACCCTAAAAATGGCCTCGGAAGACTGAATTCTGAAAGTCGTTATCTCGCTTTGCATGTTACACCATCGCGAAGGTCTCTGAAAACCCAGAAGGAATATCCAGACATGCAAAGAAAAACTCTGCATCTAGGCCCTGAAATTTGCTCCGGAAGCTGGACTACTAAAAATAGAAAGTTATGTGTTTCAGCCCAAATTTTGCACACGATTAACTTGACATGTTCTGAATGTAGTGTGACTGTTAAAACTTCAAAAGTGCTGACGGAATACCCTGAATTTCACACTTACTGAAAATAGTAAGTTGTCAGAATCTGATGAAAATTTGCTGAGAGCCTGCTAGAAGCATACTGACAGCAATGCCAAGGTTAGATTTCAACTTGATTACTTCATTTGATTTTAAATCGGTTGGAGAGTTCAAAACCCTAATTCTCAGACTTGGCCAAAACTTCAATTCAAGCTCAATGACGGGCACAATCCCGGAAAGATAGACTGTAGAAAAGAGAGACAACGACAAAATGACCCAAAAGCAAAGCCAAAATTAGGGGGTCCCCATTTGCAATGGGGCGATGTGTGAAAAAGGTCACAACACTTGCCTTAGGAGAATTTTAATTTTTTTACTCAAGAAATTTCATTAAAACAGGCGCCCATCAAAAATCTTCATCTTAAAATTTCTAGTGAAGTGTAGAAGGCTTCAAAATCATTTCCTCGTTGAAAATATCTAGTACCCAGAAGAAAATTCTCTTCAAAAAATTCAAAACTCATGTGTATATAGATGAAGGGGTACATTTAATTTTTGAGTTTTGTACCTTAGAAAAATATTTTCACCAAAGTTTATTCTTTACTCCCTTCTTTCCTTAGGCGTAGTTCTCCTTCTTGCTTTGCCTTGAAAAACTTTATTTGCTTGATGAAGTCGAGGCGTATTCTTGGGGTGGTCAAGGAATCTCCACACCTTAGAAAATTTTAATTATTCATCACTTCCCTAGGAGGGTGCATTTACAAGGGTCCACAGGAATTTTCTTGCCTTAGAAAAATTTCAAAGCATCAATCTTCTTCATGGCGCATATCAAGTGTGGAGGAGGAAAAATTTTTACACTTAGAAACTTTTCTTCATCTTTTCTCAAGGTGGGCACATTTCACTAGAGGAGGTGGAATTTTCAACGCCTTAAACATTTCTTGTTTCTCCTCCAAGTTGGGCGCATTCTCAAGGGCCTACAGGAATTTTCCCACACTTAGCATATTTTCAACTTACCCAACTCTACCTTGGGCGCATATTAGGGGTGGAGGAGGAAAAATTTATACTTAGAAACTTTTTAAGTCATCACCTCTAGCGACTTTGGCCGCATTTGAGGGGTTAAGGAGGAATTTGCAATGCCTTAGACATTTTCTTTACCCTCTCTCAAGGTTGGGCGCATATGGGGGGTCCTACTTCCATTTTGTGTCTTCGAAATTTTTCTTCTTCTTCATGGCAAGGTGGGCTCATTTGAGGGGCTGAGCAGGAACTTTCACAAGACTTAGAAAATTTTCAACTTACCTCCCTTCATGAGGGCGCATTCAAGGGGTCCTCAAGGAATTCCTCATACTTAGGTGTTTTTCTCCAAGCCAGTCTCTTGAGGGCGCATTTAGGGGGGCCAAGAGGAATTTCCTCTCCAACGCCATACATACTTTCCTCTGCCTCCTTTACATTGGGCGCATATTAGGGGTCATGCAGGAATTTCAAGAATTAGACAAATTCTAGCTTGCTTGCCCTTGTTTACTATATTTAGTAAGCTTTTGGTTTTCACATTTTTGTAGCTTGGATTGATTTGAAATTTACACCATAGGATCCTCATGATCTAATTGACCCGTTCACATTGCCACCTTGTGTCGACCTGCTATTTATAGCCTGTTTTTGGAGTTGACTTGCCATTTATAGTAACTGCTTGATTTCTGTTGGAATTGTGTGCCTCAATTTCACAGGCTGAAGTCTCTGAAAGAGCAAAGTTGGTGTGACATCCTTATTGTCTGGCCGACTAGCAGTTGTGGAACCTTGTGAAATGTTCAGGTCGCCGAAACCTTGTTGATGTCTTGCCGACTGGAGCTATCGCTGTGACTTGTTGTGTTCACTGTAACCCTCTGCCGAGTGGGTTGGTCTGGCCGACAGGTTATTCTTATCGGATGTCGTGGAGACTCTAGGCGACAAGTGATTTCGGCGAGAAGCATGAAGACTTAGTAAGAACTCTTGGCGACGGATGGTTGTCTCGTCGATGGATATTCACTCGGAGTCATCGGGGTGACTTGGAACCTGCGGAGTGACTCTTAGCGACAGCCTAAGTCTTGCCGACAAATGTTCATATTGGTATGACTTGAGGGCTCGTTATGACTCTCACCGAATATCGAATAGTCTCACCGATGGATATGAATATCGGTATGACATAAAGATCTATGAGACTCTTGGCGATAGGAGAACTCTTGCCGATAGAGATTCACAAGATGGTTTTGCATTCGGTATAATGTCTTGCCAAAGGTGACGACTCTTGCCGATATCGACAGTTGGGCTTTGTGGCATCGAGGAGACACGGTTAGTGTCTCATCGACATGTGAATATTGTTTGAACGTTTTTGATTGATTGGAAGACTGTCCTACGTGGTGTGTCTTCGACCAATTAGAGGAGTAGAATGGGAACCGCTAGCAGTTGGATTGTTGTGGCCGTTCCTGTGAGGAAGATCAACAGACCATGGACGACATGGATATACTCAGAGATTGAAGATTGTGATCGGTTCAGTGAACAGTCGGATGAATAGTTCGATGGGTGATCAGTGTGTGAGAATTCAATTGAGAGTGCATTATAAATGAGATGTTCTGTACAAGGTTGATCATTGAATTTGCTGCTGTAAATTGACATCAGAAAGATAAGTTTGATCTCTGTATGTAATTTCGATTACTGTAATACAAAGAGGCTTTTCTTGGTGTGGTGGGTTTTTCTCCCGTAAGGGTTTTCCCACATAAATCTGGTGTTCATCTGTATATGTTTATTTCTCTGTTTCTGTTATTTCTTTCAAGTGTATCTTAATTGGACTATAATTGAAAATTTAAAGTCACCTCTGCATTCTTCCTTGAGGTTTTGACGTTAGGAGAGTTAGTTCCGCACCTTAGCTTTCCTTACAAGTGGTATCAGAGCCTGGCCAGTTGTGTTATTCTTGTGGGTACATTGGGTTTTTTGTGTCAATTCTTTTCAGTGGGAGTCTTGTAAAAGTTTGGTAATTCGAATTACAGGTTAAGATAGTGAGCACGTCAGGAAAGATTGAAATTGAGAAATTCAATGGCAGTAATTTTGAGTTGTGGAAGCTTAAAATGGAAGATCTGTTGGTTGATCGTGATCTTTGGATTGCTGTGTCTGGAACGAAGCCTACAGGCATGAAGCAAGAGGATTGGGACCTTGCAGATAGAAAATCAAAGGGGTTGATAAGGCTCTGTTTAGCAGACTCTGTTTTTCTGAATGTTCATGAAGAAAAGACTGCATCTTCCTTGTGGAAAAGACTGATAGCTATTTATCAGGGCAAGTCCTTAATGAATAAATTGTTTTTGAGGAAGAAGCTATACACTTTGAGAATGCAGGAAGGAGGGTCTGTTGCTGATCATTTGAACGCATTCAACATGCTAATTGCACAGTTAACATCTATGGGTGTGAAGATTGATGAAGAAGATCGCTGTATGCTGTTATTATGTTCTTTGCCAGATTCTTGGGATCACCTGGTGATGGTTATTGGGAGTATGACATCCACTTTTAAGATGGAAGATGTTGTTGCTTCTTTGTTATCAGAAAAGATGAGAAGGAAATCTTCTAAAATGGCGAAGGAGGCTCTTGCTGTTAGAGGCAAATCGAAAGAAAAAGGAAAGAAAAAGGACAAGAAGTCCAAATCCAAATCAGAGGGGAGATCAAAGTCTCTTGGTAAGAAGTCCAAGGTGAAGTGCTGGAATTGTGGGCAACCTGGTCATGTCCGAAAGGATTGTAAAGAGGAGAGAAAGAAGAAGAAGAAGTATTCTTCCGACAATGATTCTTCTCAGAGTGATGTAGACGCTTTCATTGCAGCCTTGGCTATGCAGGCATCAAATGATGTCTGGCTGATTGATTCTGGAGCATCTTTCCACATGACATCTCATAGAGACTGGTTCACGAAGTATGAAAATACGATGGTGGAAAGGTGTATTTGGCAAGTGATTCATCTTTGGAAATAGTTGGCCTTGGAAGAGTCAGAATTCAATTCCCTGATGGAAGAGTGAAGGGAATCAATGATGTAATGCATATACCAGGTCTGGCTCGAAATCTACTTTCTGTTAGTATGCTGAATGATATTGAGTGCAAGTCACTCTGGAAATGGCTGCAAGATGACTAGAGGCTCTATGGTGCTAGCAAGAGGTGCTCGTATTGGTACCTTGTATAAGCTTGATGCACATGCTGTGCAATGCAATAGTGTCTCTGCCAAGTCACAGAAAGCTACTCATGGGGGAAAAGAGGAAAAAATTCCTGATAGTGTAAACTCTATGGAAGTTAAATTTCCAGCAGAAAAGACTATGCTCTGGCATCATAGGCTAGGCCACATTGGAGAGAAAGGTTTAAAAACCTTGAAGAATAAAAACATGGTTGAGGGGCTTGAAGATTGTAACCTGGAATTCGAGTTTTGTGAACATTGTATATATGGTAAACAACATTGTGTTTCATTTTACTTCAGTCCTCACAAGTCTTTTGGTTTACTTGATTACATTCATTCCGATGTTTTTGGTCCTGTGAATGTTCCTTCTTTGTCTAAGTCAAGGTATTATGTATCGTTATTGATGATTATTCGAGAAGAGCATTTGTTTATTTTTTGAAAAGTAAATTAGAAGTGTTCAGGCGGTTTAAGGAATTTAAGAACCTTGTAGAAAATCAGACTGGAAGAAAAATAAAATGTTTAAGGATTGACAATGGCGGTGAGTTTTGTTCTGATGATTTTGAGAGGTACTGTAAAGATCATGGGATTAAAAGACATAAAACTACACCTTACACTCTGTGGCAAAATGGAGTTGTAGAAAGGTTCAACAGGACAGTGATGGAAAGAGCACGAAGTATTCTGAGCACTGTTGGCTTGGAGGAGAAGTTCTGGGCTGAGGCAGTTGCTACAGCATGTTACTTGATAAACCGTTCTCCTAATTCTGCTCTTGTTGAGAAAACACCTTTGGAAGCATGGTTTGGTAAGAAGCCCTCTCTAAGACACATTCGTGTTTTTGGCTGTGAGGCATATGCATATGTGCCGAATGAGAAAAGATCTAAATTGGAGAACAAGGCTGTTAAATGTATTTTTATTGGCTATAGTGCTGGCATAAAAGGATACAAGCTTTGGAATCCTGATATGGAGAAGGTTTTAGACAACAGAAGTGTTATCTTTCGTGAGCTTAAGCCTTCTACCTTGGATCTGCAGTTAGAGACAAAATCAGAAAACAAAAAAGATGTAGTTGAAATTCCTCCGACACCAAATAAAGAGGAATTGAAAATTGAAAATGTACCTGAAGCTGAGGAGAGCTCAAGTAGTTCTGAGAGTTTTGAAGAAGAAGAACAACCTCAGCCTCAGTCAGTGAGGAGGTCAACTTGTGAAAGAAAGCAACCTGATAGGTATGGGTTTTCTTTGATAGATTCTACTTGTGGCTATGCTTTAATTTCTAGCACTGATGAGCCTAGGACTGTGAAAGAGGCATTTAGAATGTCTGATTCAAACTCTTGGTTGGAAGCCATGAATGAAGAAATGGAATCATTAGAAAAGAATGATACTTGGAGTTTGGTGCCCTTGCCTGAAGGCAGAAAAACTGTTGGCTGCAAATGGGTATTTAAAAAAAAAATTGGTCTAGATGGCAGTGCGGAAAAGTACAAGGCAGGTTGGTTGCAAAGGGTTATTCCAAGGTAGAGGGAATTGATTATGGGGATATTTTTTCTCCTGTAGCTAAGCTGACATCTATCAGATTCCTTTTGTCACTTGCAACAGCATATGACTTAGAGATCGAACAGATGGATGTGAAGACAACATTTCTTCATGGTGATCTTGAAGAAGAAATTTATATGTCCCAGCTTGAGCACTTTGTTGAGAAAGGTAAAGAAAAATTGGTTTGCAAGTTAAAAAAAATCCCTGTATGGATTAAAGCAGTCTCCTAGAATGTGGTACCAGAAGTTTGACACTTTCATTTTGTCATTGGGATTTGTAAGATCAAAATCTGATCATTTTGTGTATTTCAAAGCTGAAAGTGATTGACTTCTTATTATTGCTCTCTATGTTGATGATATGCTGTTCATAGGCAATAGTAAGTTAATGATTTCTGATCTTAAGTCTCAGTTGTGTTGACGTGATTTTTATGACCGCACCAATCAATAGAACAAAATAGTTCGAAGGCTACTCCGTTCTCTCTTGATCAAAGTATTCTGTGCGCTAAGATTGCAAGAAAGTTCGCACGTTCAACTCCAAGGTTCCGAAATACTTAGAATACCCTCAGTAGGTTTGATGTGAATTGCTGATTTCACGAGGGGACTTACACAATTGTTTAGGCTTCTTGCAGTTAACAGTAGGTGAATGATTTGAATGGGATTTTGTGCGTATGATTTGGCAATAAGTTCGTTTTCCTAAAGCTAATAAAAATATGCAGAATGTAAATGAGTGAAAGGGTAAGAAGGTTTTGTATTCTATCCTAAATGCAGGACATGTGGAGCTCAATTTCGGCAGACTTCGACCGAATTTCACCTAGCCTCACTTCTGACAGCTTCAGCAAAATTAGTGCAATCTTCAAAGGGATAGCAAAAGATGTTCAGATTACAATTTAGCATACATACACCATCAGAACGACGCATATAAGTATACAAATCACAATTAAAGTTAAACTCAAGATAATCTCCAGTGGACCACTCAAGGCGAACTTATCATCAACAAGCTGCTAGTGGTATGGAATGAAATGAAGCTACCTCAATAAAACACCACACATCCAAAGTAAATTACTTGCATGAAATTAAAATTACGCTACTTTATGCTACTTGGATCAGAAAGGATAAAGAGACCTTGCTAGCTATCCATGACAAAGACGAATTCCACCATCAATGAAAAGATCTATTATCATGAAAGTTTTACACAACAATCTCCACAAAAGTTTTCAAAGGGAAAAATTTCCTTCTTCTCCACACTATGCTAAACTATCAAGTAAAATGTCTACTCTGCTCTACTCTCTAGTCTGATCTCCAAGTCTAATGCTAGTCTAATGAATTACAAATGAGGGGGACTCCCCCTTTTATAGGTAGCTCAGTCCAATGGACGGCTAAGATTACAATCAAAAGAGTGGCTAAGATTAAGCCACCTCAACCCTAACTCTAAAAACTGCCAGAATGGGGAGTGGTGTAATAAATGAGCAAAGATTCCCACTCACTCCCAAAATTAGTAAAGGCAAATAATGCCCACAATTAGTCTTCTAGAAGATCATCATCCAGAAGTGCATTCCCATTCTCCTTCTCTCTAGCTGCAAACTCAACGAATCTGCCAAGTACAGCCTCAACCTCTTGAACTGAAATAGGTGGAATGCAATCTAGCTGAAACTCTAACACCGTGATTGACGGTTCATGCCTTGCACAAGATTTTCTCCAGGTAACTAAGGAATCCTGCGTGCTCTGAATCAAGTTGGAGAAAGTAGAAGTGTTCTCGAAATTATCTTGTACGGAGGTCTTCACCTCTGAAAAGAAAGGCACCAGCCTACCCCTCAAATTATCAATATTCACCTCATCTGGATTCAACCGCCTAGCAAATATGGCCTCAAAAGTATTCTGAACTCCATCAATGATGTTGGCCATAGCCTTCCGTACTCTAGTTGAATCTGTCTGTGCTGCGTCGAAGAAACCACGTCCCGTGATTGCTGAAGAATACCATCTAGAAAAATCATACCTGTCATTCCCCTGAATGACCCCTCCATCAATCAGCAACCGCAAAGGAACATGCCTTAATGCCTCAAGACGCTGAATTACCTTGCTATGATAAATAGAAGCATCTCCCCAAGCTTGATCAACTGCCTCCATTTGTGCCAAAATACTAGAAACCTGCTGAAAAGCATGAGCAAGGTCCTCCATAAACTTTTCTGTTTCAGCACGAACTCCCGCGACCCACTTGTCTGCCTCCTGTGCCATCTTCCTTAACTCCAACAAGCCACTGACTAACTCTCTAGGTATCTCTGCTGGAAGCTCTATTATTGGAATCTCCTGCCCATGAGAACGAGACAACTGCTGCACATATCCAATCAAGGCCTTATGCTCTCATTTCAACTTCTTGTACTTTCCTTCTTGAATAATCTGTCCTTGAGGACGAGGTAGGAGTTATCACATTCTTCTACAACCTGTGCACCTGTGGGGCGTCCTATCCAAAGTTGTGACCACATAGTTCTCTGGCACTGCTTCATCTCGGTCACAATCAACCTGTGGCACGGCTACGTGAAGGGTACGGGAACCATCCTCATCAGTTGATATCTTTGAAAACTTTCGCGCTCTCTTCTTCTGTGGAGGTGCGTTGATCTTGTTCAAGAACTCTTCCATTTTAACTGCTGGATCAATCTCCTCGCTGGGGCTTCTCCTCATCCTATCCCTAAGCCAATCAGGCACTGTATACTGTATATCAAATGGCCGCTGCTCTTGTGCCTCTACTTCTCGAACCTGTTCAACTTCTACATCATTTTGGTGAGGCTCATCGTCCTCAAGTGGCTGAGTATCTCCTGAAACTATATCATCATCATCTTGTAAAGCCGCCTCTAACTCTTGCTGAAACTGAGGGTCAGTAGTAGTCCCCTCATCATCTTGCTGATCAACCCTAATAGGTGCGTTGACACTCTGGCCAACCAACTCTCTCTGTGGTGGCTGATTATTTTCCTGTACTACTTGCACCTGATTCAATGCATTTCTTTGATCAGCAAATAAAGAAACCTCCTGTATACTTGGAGAACGTGTCTCCAATGGCGTGGGTGATTCAACTACAACTCGTGGAGGCTCCGGCTGAATAGGCTCCTGCCGAACTGGCCCTTTCCGTCTAGATTTCAGACCTTGTGTGATTTGTTTCTTCCTGCTGGTGGTGGGTGTCCTATCATCTCCCATCAAATTGTAAGTCAAGGGAATTGACGTACTCTTCAATCTGCTCACCCGCCTGTCAACCCATGCTCTAGTAAATGTCAGGACCGAAATAGAAAGTGTGTCCAAGTCAGCAACCTCTGGTTCTGACCAATCTGCTAGCGGAAGCGGAGTATCTCTCACTGCTGCATAATCTGGATGGACAACGTCCATGTCCTCATTCACCTGGTCTGGTACCGGAACAACTTCACACTCCCTAATCATGTTAATTGGCAACCGAGAGAACATTCTTTTCCTGACTTCAACCTCATCTGATGCATCAGCCCAATAATCCGCAATATTTTCCTTCTGTTTAAATTCCTCTGACAGTACCCATTTGATGTTGTTATGCGGATCATAGTGTTGTCGGCTGATGTGATATGAAAAGTGATAGAATTGAAGCTCACTCTCGGCTTCTCTAGCTGCCTGTAATGAAGGACACACTTCATCTGAATTGCCCATGACAATTGGGAAGTCAACACCTCCCTTCTTCTTCTTTTGAATATTATCGTAGGCAACCAATTGCCTAGATATCTCTAGCATTAAAATTTTATCGGTTGGGTACTTAGGCAGCCTATATGGGTATGATGAAAAACCTTGCAGCCTTATGTAAGAAAACTTCAGAAACTGTATAAACTAGCACCCATACCTTTCAATCAATTCTTGGGCCTCTCTTGAGATTCTGTGATGCATCCACTCCTGAAGCAATCTCGTGATATGCATGGTGAAGGCGTCATTGACACGCTTGTAATGAGTGGTACTAGCCAAGTGCAACTGCGGACAAGTCTCATGTATTTTAAACTGGTGAGAGCCACAACCAACAGGTTCCTTGTATGAAATCCCTCTATACCTCGTCATACGAGCCAGCATGTAGATGATGTAAGAGCTCATATAAAATGTCCTCGTTCTTCTCAGGCTCAGGAGCTGCTCATGCAAATTGTCACTGATCATCTCGGCTCAGATGACGTAGTCTTTCCCTTCCAGCACGAGGTTGATGTAGTAGAACATCCATGGCTCAAAAATAAATGACTGTGGGCAGCCACCAACTCGACTCAGCATCATGATGAGGTCGCAGTACTCCTGCTTGAAGTCATCTGCTATGATTTGTCTTGGCAGTTTCGTACGAGAGGGCTTGGGATTGCTCATCCAGTGAGTATTGATCGTCTCCGTGCATCTCTCGAATGTAGAAGCATACATCCGTTCAACTTGCTCTCTGGACTTGTAAATCATATTCCTGTGCACTTGAATTCCAAAGGCTTCACCAATGGCAGCAGGAGTGAGGTTGGCAAGCACTTGTCGATCCGGTGACATGATTGACCTGTGATCTTTCTCGTAGCAATTGGAGCACTCCATCATCAACTCTGAACACTAAATGGCTGGTGGGAAACCAGCAGCTGCATATAACCCACTTCAAATGATGTTGTAGGAAGTGTTCGAAGGTTGATGACTACCAATCCCCAACATTCTATTCTTGAAAGTCTCTAGGTTGACGGAGCCCAAGTTGGTATCTGTCAGCTTGCCTAACTTCGAAATGAATTTTGACTCTTGCATAAATGTCTTGCTCAGCTTCTTTATAACTGCTTGCCTGGATGCACCATTGTTGTCTTTGCTAGTCGCCCTTGCCTTAGCCATCTGCAGGACAGTAAACATTCATCAGCAAATTAACTTAGAAAAATAAATAAAATACTTTGCAGGGCTGCCAGTCGACTTCAAGAAGTGGCAATGTTATTTCTCGTTCGCAAACCTCAACTTCTTTCTTCAACAAATTCGAGTTTCAATCACTTAGAAATATTTCTAAGTAAGCTTTAACTTTAGCAACTTAGCAAGTCCAAGCTTTAATAAAATCGCCCACTTCGCTCTTGTGATCAGTAACTTGATAAAATCGTCCACTTCAAATTTTCAAAACTCAGCAACTAGACCTCAATTCGCACTTTCACACTTTCAGCAAATTAGCAAGTGCGCACTTCCAGCTTCAGCAATATGATCACTCCAAGCTTCAGCAATACTCCTTCAAATCGAAATTTTTCACTTGTATTGACAATTTCAAAAATCGAGCTTCACCCTTAGAGCAAGTTCGAACTTCAGCAAATTCCTCTTTGAAATTCGAATTTCAGTCACTTAGGAACTTCCAACGCCTTTCACTGCAACCTTCAGTCTTAGCAAAATTTCGAACTTCCTCAGCAATTGCAGCTACAAAAAAAATTCGTACTTCTTCAGCACTCCAGTCTTCAACACTCAACTCAGCTTCAGCCTTAGAACAAAATCGAATTCCTTCAACTGGTGAAGAAAAAAGAAAAACTTCTCAGCTCTTATAGCAAAATCGACTTCTAGAAGAGGCTAAGTATAGTCAGTGAATTAAATCTCCACTACTCAGTTTGAATTTCCCTCCCTGGCATTTTCAACACTGTCTGAGAATCTCAATCTTCTAGAAGTTCAACTTTGACTGCCACATTTCAAATTCACTTTCAAAAATTCATCTTTTAATTCACCAGCCGGAGCTCTGTCACTTGAATTCGAATTTTACTTCTCTTTGGCTCTGGAAAATTATTCTGTGAAGAACTCGATCAAAATCATCTAGGCAATTCATTTTGGATTCATCGTGTGAAGCATTTTCCTTTCAAAAATCATTTTATTCAAATTTGCCTTAGAAGATTTTAAATTTTCTCTTAGGAAAATTTTACAATTTGAGCACTGATTAAATTCTTCACCCAAAAAGCGTTGGCGAAGTGCATAAAACATAGAAATCCATCTATCATCACAAATGTCCAATACCCAGAAGAAAATTTTCTCTGAAATGCGATGAATCCATGGGTACACAACGAACGGGTTCATTTAAATTTTAAATTTTTAAACCTTAGAAAAATATTACTCTACCAATTTAAATCTGTTCATCTCTGTGAACATCTGTTGCTCAGACTTGGAATTTTTTTTTTAAATCATCCTACAGCTGGCATCATCTTCTGACTTCATCTCTGAAAACTTGCTCGTGCTTTAAAAACAATTCATCACCTTGAGTTCTAGGCATATTTTCTAAGGAAGAAAATACTTTGCCTTAGAGAAAATTTTGAATCACTTCGAAAATTTTTTGCCTTAGAAAAATTTCGCCTTGGAAATTTTTATATTCAACTTTGATCACTCTGCCCGTGAGAAAAATTTATTTCACTTAGAAGATCTTTCTGCAAGCGCATCATATTTTATTTCCATTATCTTCAACGCCTTAGGAAAAAGTTTATTATCTTGCAACTCCAACGCCTTAGCATTTTATTTCACACTTGAGAGATATTTTCATTTGAAACTCTAACGCCTTACCAATATTCATCAACACCATCTTGTATTTTATTTCACCACCCTAGGCCCATAGCATACTTGAAGAAGAATAAAATCATGCCTAGCACTTTATTTTACCTCACACGCCTTGGCAATATTTTCTAAGACCATCTAACACTTACCACCTTGGGCGCATTTAACACTTGAAGAAGAATATTGCCCACGCCTAGCATTTACCTTGTCTTCACCACACCTTGGAGTATTTCACTTCACCCTTTACCTTATTCACCACCCTACATTCACTTTTACTCCCCTCAACTTGGGTGCATTTTGGCTTGCATGAAGGATGACTCTTCAACTTCTCCGTTTTTGTCTTCACTTGACCTCATTTGGGCGCATTTCCACATAGGTGAAGGATGAAAATTGTTGACTTGTTGACTTCTTTGAACTTGGGCGCATTTAGATGGGTGAGGAGGACGAATTTCTTTGACTCCTTTGACCTTTTGTTGCATGGGCGCATTTGAGAGGGAGAGGAGGATGAAGTCTTTTCCAACGCCATTTTGTGACCCTTCAACTTCCCTTTCTTGTCTTTACATGCATGCTTTCGGGTGCATTTTGCATAGGGAGAAGGATAAACCTTGTTGACTTCCTTTGACCTCCTTCCTTTTGGGTGCATTTCAACCTATGTGCAGGATGGGCGCATTTTGGGGGGTGGTGGAGGATGAAACTCGTGCCTTAGCCAATTTTTGTTATCAACTCTCTCAATGTGGGCGCATTTTGCTGTGTGCAAGACGAACTTCTTTGACTTTCTTTGACTTTCCAAGCATGAGCGCATTTTGCTATAGGAGGCGGATCTTTATACTTAGAACTTTTTTTCTTGAACATCTTTGCTTCTTCATCAAGTAGGGCGCATTTTGCCTAGGCAGGAGGACAAGCTTTCATACTTAGAATTTTTTTATCACATCTTCATCAACTTGGGCGCATTTTTCCATGGCTGCAGGATGAAACACCTGAGTTAGAAAAAGTTTTGGCATCTGGTGCTTGAGGGCGCATTTTCAGGTAACTGCAGGATGAAGTTCCAGACTTAGTCACTTTTTCTTCCTTTTTTCCAGCTTCTCTGTGCCTTACTATTTATAGTAAGTCTCTCGATTTTTGCGTCTCTGAAGCTCAGAATGATTTGAAATTTTAAACACTGCATCCTTACAACCTTGTTACCCTGTTGACACTGCTATTTTTAGTTGGCCTGCTATTTTTAGCCCATTTCTGAAGGTGATTTGCTATAAATAGTAACTGCTTGGTTCTGATAGCTTCACTGCTCCGATTGACTTGAAATTTGAATGGCACGCTCCTCACCACGTGACCTTCCTGCTGACATCGGCGCATGCAATTGATTTGCTATTTTTAGCCTGTTTCCAAAATGACTTACTATAAATAGTAAGTGCTCCGTTTGACTTCAAATTTTACCAGTAGATAGCTTGAAGGATGTTGATTGCGGTGGTTTACACCGGTTTTCAAAATTTTTGACTTTTTGCCCCTCTTTTTGGGTCCCGAAGCTGGAAACCCTAATTTGTTCTGCATGCGTATCAAATGATCTCTGTTTGTCCTCGTTTTTGTTGCATTACGATCAGCTCGTGATTTTGAAGTGCCGGGAGGCGGCTGCCGAGATGCACCTGCTAAAAATAGTAAGTTCCTTATTGAGTGATTATCTCCATTTGCATGTCACATCACTGCGTAGCTCTCGAAAAACCCATAAGGAATATGCCAACATGCAAAGAAAACCCTGACATGCAAATCCTAAAAATAGCCTCTGAAGGCTGAACTCTGAAAGTTGTCGCCTCGCTTTGCATGTTATACGGTTGCGAAGGTCTCGAAAAACCCAGAATATGCCAACATGCATTGAAAATTTTTTTCGTCTAAGCCCTGAAATCTACCCTGGAAGCCGGACTGCTAAAAATAGAAAGTGATCCGTTTCAGCTCAAATTTTGCACGCGAGTAACTTGATGTGCTCTGAATGTGGTGTGACTGTTGGAATTTCAAAAACGCTGACGGAATGCCCTGAATTTCACACTTACTAAAAATAGTAAGTAGCCAGAATCAGATGAAATCTCAATGGTAGCCTGTGGAAGCACACTGACATCACTGTTAAGCTCTGTTTTCAATATATTCACTTCATTTGACCTCGGACTGACCAGGAAAGATGAAACCCTAATTTTCAGACTTGGCCAAAATTTCACGTTTAAGCTTATCGGCAGAGAAATCCCCGGAAAGGTAGATAGAAAAGAGACGGAAAGAGAGAGAGACAAAAACCCAAGCCAAAAGACCAGAATGGAGCAAAAATTAGGGGTCCCCATCTTGAATGGGGCGATGTGTGAAAAGGTCACAACAAGTTGTTTGCAAAGTTCAAAATGAAAGATCTTGGTGCAGCAGGGTATATTCTGGGAATGGAAATAACCAGGGATAGGAAGAGTAGAAAACTTTGGCTCAGTCAGAGTAAGTATGTTAAGACTGTTCTAGAGAAATTTTGTATGAATGATTGCAAGCAATTAGTTGTTCCAGTTTTGCAGGGAACGAAGCTATCTGTTGAAGACTTACCAAAATCTCCTTCTGAGATGGAGGACATGACTAGTGTGCCTTATGGTAGTGCGGTTGGCAGTCTAATGTATGCAATGGTCTGTACAAGGCCAGACATTGCCCAAGCAGTGGGAGTACTTAGTCGGTTTATGGCTAATCTTGGAAGAACACATTGGGATGCTATGAAAAGAGTATTCAGATATTTCAAAGGCACTTCAGAATATGCATTGTGTTACCATGGCAATTTGGTTGAATCATAGAGGACTCTCAGCATTTGAGGCTATGTGGATTCTGATTGGGCAGGGGACATTGACAGCAGGAGATCCACCAGTGGATATATTTTTATAATGAATGGTGGTGCAGTTAGTTGGATGAGTAAGCGGCAAGCTTTAGTCGCTTTGTCCACTACAGAGGCAGAATACATGGTAGCAACACACGCCTATAAAGAAGCAATCTGGTTAAGACGTTTGTGTTCTAACATTGGTTTTGATGTAGGGCAAATAACAATTTATTGTGACAGTCAGAGTGCTATTTGTTTGGCGAAGAATCCTACTTTCCATACCAGGATGAAACATATTAATGTGCAGTATCATTTTGTACGAGATATGGTGGAGGATGGAAAGGTCTCTTTAGGAAAAGTGGATACTCTGGAGAATGTTGCAGATGCATTGACGAAGCCAGTGAGCACAGACAAGTTCGGGTGGTGTGCCAGTTCGATGGGCCTCAGTGCCCATGAATTTCAGTAATTTTGTTGTGCTCTGTAGGTGCCTGTGTGATCTTCATCAAGTGGGAGATTGTTGGAATTGTGTGCCTCAATCTCACAGGCTGAAGCCTCTGAAAGAGCAAAGTCGGTGTGACATCCTTATTGTCTGGTCGACTAGCAGCTGTGGAACCTTGTGAAATGTTTAGGTCGCCGAGACCTTGTTGATGTCTTGCCGAGTGAGTTGGTCTGGCCGACAGGTTATTCATATCGGATGTCGGGGAGACTCTGGGTGACAAGTGATTTCGGCGAGAAGCATGAAGACTCGGTAAGAACTCTTGGCGACGGATGGTTGTCTCATTGATGGATATTCACTCGGAGTCATCGGGGTGACTTGGAACCTACGGTGTGACTCTTAGCGACAACCTAAGTCTTGCCGACAAATGTTCATATCGATATGACTTGAGGGCTCGTTATGACTCTCACCGAATAGCGAATAGTCTCGCTGATGGATATGAATATCAGTATGACATAAAGATCTATGGGACTCTTGGGGATATGAGAACTCTTGCCGATAGAGATTCACAAGATGGTTTTGCATTCGGTATAACGTCTTGCCAAAGGTGACGACTCTTGTCGATATCAACAGTTGGGCTTTGTGGCATCGGGGAGACACGGTTAGTGTCTCACCGATATGTGAATATTGTTTGAACGTTTTTGACCGATTGGAAGACTGTCCTATGTGGTGTGTTTTCGACCAATCATAGAAGTAGAATGGGAACCGCTAGCAGTTGGACTATTATGGCCGTTCCTGTGAGGAAGATCAACAGACCATGGACGACATGGATATACTTAGAGATTGAAGATTGTGATCGGTTCAGTGAACAGTCGGATGAATAGTTTAGTGGGTGATCAGTGTGTGAGAATTCAATTGAGAGTGCATTATAAATGAGATGTCTGTACAAGGTTGATCATTGAATCTGCTACTGTAAATTGACATCAGAAAGATAAGTCTGATCTCTATATGTAATTTCCATTACTGTAATACAAAGAGGCTTTTCTTGGTGTGGTAGGTTTTTCTCCCATAAGGGTTTTCCCACGTAAATCTGGTGTTCATCTATGTATGTTTATTTCTTTGTTTCTGTTATTTCTTTCAAGTGTATCTTAATTGGACTGTAATTGAAAATTTAAAGTCACCTCTACATTCTTCCCTGAGGTTTTGACGTTAGGAGAGTTAGTTATGCACCTTAGCTTTTCTTACAATTTCAGGACTTCTGCAACTTTGTTCGACGTGGAATTTGTTCCATGGGGTCCTCATGGGTTGACTGACTTGTTCACACTAGTGCCTCCCACTGCCCTGCTATTTATAGCCTGTTTGAGAAGTGACTTACTATAAATAGTAAGTGCTCGGATTTCCTTCAAACTTTACCATTGGATTCTTTGAAAGATACTGATCGCAATGGGATACATTAGTTTTCAGAGATTTTGGCGTTTGACCCCTCATTTTAGGTCCTGAAGCTGGAAACCCTAATCTGACTTGCATGTTGCTTAAATGACCTTTGTTTGACTCCGTTTCTGTTGGATGTCGCTGTGTTCGTGATGTTGAAGTGTTGGGCAATTGCCGGAGTGATCTTGCTAAAAATAGTAAGTGTCTGAAAATGTGACCAATTAGTTGCCAGATGTGTTTGCATGTCACCCAGCTCGAGAGATCTCACAAAACCCAGAAAAACCCAACAAATTGGATTGCATACGGGTACTGGCTAAAAATAGTAAGTTCCTGAAAAGTGGTCAACTCTGCTTGGATGTTACCTTGTTGGGTAGCTCTTGAAAAACCCATGATGAATATGCTGACATGCACTAAAAAATCCAACATGGAAACCCTAAAAATAGCCTTTGAAGACAACTCTGCAAAAAGGTCCTAATCCTGGTTTGCATGTTACATCACTGTGAAGCTCCCGAAAAACCCACAAAGAATATCCAGACATGCGTTGAAGACTCCAACATGCAAACCCTAAAAATAGCCTTCGAAGTCAAGACTGCAGAAAGTTATCACCTCATCTTGCATGTTATATCATTGCGTAGGTCTCAGAAAACCCATAAATATTCTGTAGACATGCACCAAAAAACTTCGCATGCAAACCCTAAAAATGGCCTCTAAAGCCCATACTGCTAAAAATAGGAAGTTGTCAGATTCAGCTCAAAATTTGATGGCAAGCAGCCTAAGGTGCTCTGGACGTAGTGTCAAGCTCAAACTTTAATTCACTCACTTAATTAGACTTCAAACTGGCCGGAAGATTCCAAAACCCTAATTCTACAGACTTAGCCAAAATTTCAAGTTTAAGCTCAAAGACGGGCACATCCCCAGAAAGAGAGACAAAATCGAGAGAGAGAGAGAGAGAGAGAGAGAACCAAAGCCAAAAGACCAGAATGGAGCAAAAATTAGGGGGTCCCCATTTTGAATGGGGTGATGTTGTGAAAAGGTCACAACAATACTCATATAGTAATATCATTTAATGATATATATATATATATATATATATATATATATATAATGATTTCTATCATTTGAATTGGCGCCTTACAAAAGCCATTCATTGTCTTTAACATGATGTTTAGATTTTTAATTTAAGCAATGCCTTAATATGGGGTCATGACATAAAGTTACCATGGAAAGATTATGAGAAGTGTAGAGAAGACTTCAGTCATGAACAATTGACTACTCACTACTTTCTACACATGCATTTTTTGGCTTACTTCTCCATACCTCCCTACTCGTTTCTAATTACTTATGTGATGGATCCCATAGTCATTGCTACATATGCACCTTTGAATACCAAAGGATTCCTATTGCTCAGATTGGGAAGACTAAGTCTTGGTCATTGCTGACTTTTCAGTTTGAAATGAGCAAAATCACCACAATTAGTAGGATGAATTTGTCACATCACAAACGCAACTGCAAAGACACATGAGAAATAACCATAAAACATGCTAAACTGAAATATTCCGAGCCAAATTTTTTCAAATTTTCAATAACAGTTTTCAAACAAAACGCACTCGTTAAGTTTAGCTCTAAACCAAAATGATGCTGAAGCAACTCTTACCAGAATGTACACCAGGATCCCGATGTGGGCAAGGTGTGAGCATTGGTCAGAGGATCTGAATTGAAATGCTTATACAAAAACTCTAACCAAGAATGTGCCCGTGAAGGACGATCATATGGTCAGAGGATCCCTATCACTATTAAGCTGAAATAACTCGACGTCAAGAATGTGCTTTCCAAACCGAGATGGAATGGGAGCTACCATATGACGGAGATGCTAAGAATTACAATGCGATTAAGGGAAATAAGCTAGAATGCTGAAAGTAACTCGACACCCAGAATGTGCTTTCTAACCCGGAGTGGGAAAGGAGCTACCATAGGGCGGAGATGTAAGATATTACAAAGCAATTACAGAATGTAAAGATGAGCATTACAAATCATGATTAAGCAAGATTAAGAACTACTGTCAGTACTACTGTCAGCTTACAATATGATAGAGAATTCGCCTGCCAAAAACATAGAGTTAGAACAATTCAACGAGCCTTTAAATAGAGAATTCTCCTTGCTTAATGGAAATACCGAGACTGATTTCTTCTCTCAAAAACCAGATTTAAGATTCTGATCTATTCAGATCTGCACTTTAAAATATAAAACCAACAACCTTAGATCACACTAAAATGGACACATCTCTCTCATAACTCATCCAATTGACGTGAAACGAAAAGCAAATGACCTTAATGATGAAGGCGCCCAATATTGGAACACAAAACAGACCCGAAAGCTTCTATTTAATTTATGCACGATTCCCAAGTCAAACACAAATGGTACGGCCCAGCAAAAGGGCGATTTTCCTTTAAAAATCACAGCCTTCAATAAAAAATCTATAACTTTGGGAAAAGGGTCGCCCCTTACAGACAGAGAGAATAAGACAATACCCAGAAGCACTCTTTTGTATTTTTTGATTTATGAATAAAAACGACAATCTGCTACAATGAAAGTGCAACTCCAGAAACTCACTAATATGCATAAAACTGATTTGCAAATCCTCACAAAGACTAAAATGCAGAAATCTTACAATAAAGCATTCAAACTACACTATCTCACCACTAGTCGCTATCTTTCAAGCGAGAAGCAATGCCAAGCTAGGAGGCGTACATTCCTCGAAGCAATCCCAATGCCAATCCGGCAACATAACATTCCTGCAGACCAAAGATGTCCAAGTGAAGACCCAAGATGCCTTTTTATAATTTGCGAAGACCTTTCCAGAAGCTTCAAGAAACCCTAATTCCTTTTCCCTCCAAGAAAGGGCGAACTTTCTTCAAGGCTTCAACTTTGACTTTAATTAAATTCATCACTTCAATATTGGCGTCCAACTTAAGGTTTTAATTCAACCTTAATAATTATAAAATAATCTCAATGATGGCGCCACCCCTTAAAGACCACTTTTTAAAACAACATTAAGTTAAGAGATTAGGCCAAGGGGGGGAATATAACATTAAAATATAATGTTATTTAAGTGAAATGAACTTATCTCTCCGAAACTGCATCCCAAGGCGAAAATTGAATAAACCAATTGAGTCGACTGAAGAGGAAAGTCAACTGTGCCGAGACCAATAGGACCACTGCCAAAAATAGAATTTACTAAAAATAGTAAATTCCTGAAAATGCTCAGAATGCCAAGAAAACATATCACTGCGAAGCTCTCTGAAAACCTAGAAAGAATCCGCCATTGAAACAACCAACCTCAGGCAAGAGCATCCTTCAAAACCAGAAACCCTAATTTCACCTTCCGAATAGCCTACGGGTCCCCAGAATAGGCCAACGGTCACTGGAAAGATCATGCTCGGGAAGGGGACATTACATAAACCGCAACTTCCACATCTGAAACTGCCATGTCATAATTGAAACTACTAGCACAAATGAAAATTGACATGCCACTTTTGAAACAACCATGCCAATATTTGATTTTATATGCAGTTCTCTTGCAAACCATTTTTTGCATACACCTCCTTTGCTCATCCCAAGACGATGTTTCCACTTTGCTTATTCATCCCAAGGCAAGATATCCAATGTAGTAATACAATATTCCTCCTCATTTAACTTTGAAAGCTCCTATGGATTTGTACATCTTGAAGAAATCATGCTTGAAAACTTACCCGCACCTCCTTCCTATAGAGGAGTTGATGTCAATCCCTCATTTGAAAGAGTGAACTGGTTTGCCTCCCACAAAGTTGGTTGTTTCAAACTCTTGCCTTGCCGCATTCAGATTGGTTTTGTGGTCTCGTTATGATTATTCCTCAAATGGTGTTTAGTCATGGATTTCCCATGATGCATACTCATTGGTTTGCCGTATGCTTGCATCATCCTCTCTCCAAAAAAAGAGTTGTGAGATGCTCTTTTCCCTTATAGCTTTCCTCTTACCCATGGGAACCAAGCCAAGAGTGAGAGGAGTGTGGTGAGGGAGAGGGTGAACTCCATATAAAGAATAGTACTTGCATCACTATTGTCTAAGTTTATGGGGATCTCATTTCAAGACTAGTGTGGAGGGGAGCCAACATGAGTATGAAGCATCAAGGTTACCTATAGGAGACATGAGTTACGGATTCAACAGAGGAGAGAGACTAAGTAATGCTGGTTGAACAAGAGAATGAGAATTCTATAGAGATCCCCATAATCACTTACACCACCAATACCATTAATGGGTTTAGGTACCAATTGTGATTCCACCTCTAGTAGAAGACATGTAAAAGTTACTGAAGTTAATGGGTGAGGGTAGCCAAGATCTTGTGAGGCATTGTAACATGCATTATAATTTGGATGGAAAATAGAAAGAATAATAAGGAATGTAGGTACATATGCTCTCTAACAACCTTGAGAAGAATCGCAAATGGTTGGTATAGAGAAAAATAAGATGAACATCAATGAAACAACCAAATTCATATGCCACAAAATTACCACTTTTTTGTTGTTAAATTTAAAATCAAACTTGTTTAGTGTTCATTCATTTGCATACTCAGGCATCTATCCATAGGGGATAGGCATCCACCCATAAGGGACAAACATTTGTCCATATGAGGTAGGGATTTATCCATGCAGGACATGAACTCCTCTATCCATTTGGGATAGGAATCCATCCATATAGGATAGGCACACATTTTGGCTAGAGACTAACTTATTGGGACCGACTTAGACTTATTAGGACCATCCAGATCCTAAGTCACTCACTGTATACTACACTTCCCTATTGCAAGTGCACCAAGGTCATCATCTATCATGAGTATATATAAAATGAATAAATGGCTTGAGTCTTGCCTTGGAATTGGGCCTAAAGCCTTGGGGAGTCAAGTGAATCCAATTGGGATTTATTTTGAGTACACAATAAATCTTGTTTTATCTCAAATTTTCTTTAGAGGTTTTCCTTCAAGTTTAATTGAGTGCTTTGTTTATGTGTTAAGTTGAGAGAGTCATTTACTTAAATTTTTACATAAGTTGGAAATCCAATCTTGATAACATCTTGTTGTACCCCAAAATTAAAATTTTTGTTACACTTAGACATTTTGAAGAAATGAGTAAAAGTCTTGTTAAAATTGTCAAAAAGGTCAAAATTTGGGTGTGCGTGTCTTGCATGAGGGGTTAAAACGTAAAATTTTGAAAATATGACGATCTGGGTCTGCTCAGAGCGACCTAATCTACAAAACCCAGATCTCAATTTTTTATCCCTACTTTTTAGGAAAACTGTTATTTTTAGAAATTTTCTAAAAATAGTAACTTTTTCTAGGTTTTTTGGGTTTCTTTTGAAACGAATACTGGCAAAACTTTCTAAAAATAGAAAGTTGGTCTGTTAGAGTTCAAATTGATTTTGATTGGCTCTAAATACGTCCATATCAAGCTAGTGTAGTCAGAATATCAAAAAAATCAGTTTTTCCCTACTGGGTCTATTCTGCTTTTTCAGAAGCATATCAGGAGCTCCGAGGTCGTCAATGGAGGTCAGTTAGCTACTAGGCGTTAGATTTAACACTCAAGCATTGAACATAAGGTGAGTTGGTGAACAAGCACGAAGAACGAAGAAAGAGGGTGAACATTGTGGAAAATATTCTAGCACTGCTTGTCATGGGCGCCCCAGGAGAGAATAGACGCCCATCTTTTTAGGGAATTAAAAGTTGAAATTAGGGTTTAAGGCTCCTATCAAAGTTGCTCAGTCTTCTTCCAGCTTCGCAACGAATCCAATGGTGTAGTCATCGGATCATCCAGTCGTCTGGGATTCAAGGCCGAATAGGGAGGATTCAAATAGAAGTTAGAATGAAGAGGGGCGCCCAACTTTTTGGAGCACTTAACTCAATAGTTAGGGTTTGTGAATATGCTAAATCTCTTCAATATTCAGCCAACTTCGCAACCCCTGTCTCCATCAGAGCATTCGACTGTCCAATCTCCGGCAGATTTAGATCAAAGTGGAACATACAGAATGGAGGTTTGAAACAAAAGATGAAAATCAGATGAAAAATGGCCAAGTCTGGAGGGTTTAGGCGCCCCAAGTTTTGAAGGGCCTAAACAAATGAATTTGCAGATATAGCTCTAACGTGATTTCTTCAGAGTTGATCAGGCTCTCCAACGAGATCTTCAGCACGTCAATCGGAGTTTACAGTTGCCAGATACGAGAAGCTGAACAAAGGGTTTGATGAGAGCTAAGAATTGAGATTCAAAAGCAAACATGAGAAAGTGAAAAATATTCTAACTCTGGTGAGTTTGGGTGCCCTAGCTTGCCAGGGGCGCCCAAGATTTTGAAGGCCCAAATTCAACTGTTTGATGAAGTTTCTCCCAGGAGACCCCTCTTAATATCTCCTCAACTTTGCAACGAGCATAACCATCAGTCAATATGATGCTTGGATCACCAGATTCGACAAGATCATCTGTAGAAGAGGAGTTAATGAAGAAATTAAAAATTTTCTAAGCCTGTGAAGGATGGGTGCCCCTGGAGAGGTTGTGCACTGATGATTTTGAAGGATCAAACGAAGTTTTCCGCCAGTGACGCCTCTAGAACAATCTTCTCAGAACGGGTCAGGCTCCGCGATGAATCATTTAGCTCGCTTATCAGATTAGTCTACAAGTCGGAAATCAAGGTCAAAGTAGGCGGTTAAAGTTGTGTAAAGTTGAAAATATATAAAAAAATGACTAACACTGCTTGAAGTGGGTGCCCCTAGCCAAGAAGGGCGCTCAACTTCCCATGCCTTAGTAAAATTTTCAAGATTTTCAAAGTTCCAAAGTTTGTGATATGAAAGATGGACCTCCAGGTTCAATGAACAGAGGTTTTTAGGGTTTTGAGGATGAAAGCAAAAGAAAGCAAGCTTATTTCAAACCCTAAGTCTATTTAATACATCACTTCAATGCAAAATTCATCATTTTTGCAGGTGGCGTCCCAAGGAAAAGTTGGAGCAGCAAGTTTGAAGAGTTTTTCAAGATTCAAAAACTCAAGTTCGCTGGTTATTCATCAAATTTTTCAAACCAGTAGCATAAGGCTTTGCTTTTTCAAGCTTTTTCATCTAGAAGATCAAATTTTTCAAGAAGAAGGCCAAGGTTTTCAAATTTTCAGCCATCTGGGTCTTATCATCTCATTCTTCTGAAGAAATTTTCAAGAACTTCATCAAGTTGCAGCAGCTGCTTTTTATTTGCATGTCAGTGAAATCCTTAGTGCATTCAATTTTTGATCATTTGGGTCCTCTCAAATCAGTCTTCTGAAGAAAACCCATATCACAGCTTTTTTCAAGCAAATTTCAAATTTTAGGGTTGGCTGCTTTTTTCAATCAGCCCTCAGTGTTTTTCAAATCAGATCAACTGGGTCCATTTCTAATTGCATTTTGAACAAAACCTAGGTTTTAGTTTTTTTCGTGAAAAATTGAAGAAATTAGGGTTTGCTGCTTTTTCATTCTAAAATCAAAATTTTCAAAAATGTGCGATCTGGGTTGCCATGCAACGAAATTCTGAGCAAAACCCATATCTTTGAAATTTTTTTCAAAAATTTGTCCGTTGGAGGAAGAAAAATCAGCATTCTAAAAATAGTAAGTGTTGTGACCTTTTCACACATCGCCCCATTCAAAATGGGGACCCCCTAAATTTTTGCTCCGTTCCGGTCTTTTGGCTTGGGTTTTCTTCTCTCTCTCTCGCTCTGTCTCTTTTCTGATGTCCGCCTTTCGGGGGTTGCGCCCGTTAGTGAGTTTCAATGTGAAATTGACCAAGTCTAGAATTAGGGTTTCATCTTTCCTGGTCAGTCCGAGGTCGAGTAAAGTCAGTAATTGAAAATTTGAACTTAACATTGGTGTTAGCATGTTTCCAGCAGGCTTTCAGTGGATTTTCAGATAATTCGGAGATATTTAGTAAGTGTGAAATTCAGGGCAATTTGTTAGCTGATTTGAGATTCCGACAATCACACAGTACTCAGAGCACATCAGATGCTCGTGTGCAAATTTTGAGCGAAAATGGACAACTTACTATTTTTAGCAATCCGGCTTCGGGATGAATTTCGGGGTCGATGCAGAGTTTTTCTTTGCATGTTGGCATATTCCTTCTGGGTTTTTCGAGACCTTCGCGATGATATAACATGCAAAACGAGACAACTTTCAGAATGCAGCCTTCCGAGGCTATTTTTAGGGTTTGCATGTTGGGGTTTCTTTTGCATGTCGGATGATTCCTGATGGGTTTTTCGAGAGCTTTGCGATGGTGCGACATGCAAACGGAGATACTCACTCAGTAAGAAACTTGCTATTTTTAGCGGTGTGTCCCGGCCCGCTTCCCAAGTCCAGATTCACGAGCTGATCGCAATGCCACGAAACGAGAGCAAACAGAGATCATTTGATGCGCATGCAGAGCGAATTAGGGTTTCCAACTTCGGAGCCTAAAAATAGGCGTAAAAAGTCAAAATTTTCGAAAACCGGTGTAAACCACCGCAATCAGCGTCCTTCAGGCTATCTGCTGGTGAAATTTCAAGTCAAACGGAGCACTTACTATTTATAGTAAGTCAGATTGGAAATTGGCTAAAAATAGTAAATTGAGCGCATGCGTCGGTGTCAGCCAACAGGTCACGTGGTGAGGAGCGCCTCATTAAAATTTCAAGACGACCGGAGCATGGAGCTATCAGAAACATGAGTTTACTATTTATAGTAAACCACCTTCAGAAACATGCTAAAAATAGCAAGGTGACTAAAAATGGCAATGCCGACAGGTTGATAAGATCATAAGGATGCAGTGTGCAAAATTTCAAGTCATTCCGGGCTTCAGAGATGCAAATTCAGAAGACTTACTATAAATAGCAGGGTATGAAATACTGGCAAGCAACAAGAAAATTTGTCTAAGTCTATCAGAAACATGAGTTTACCATTTATAGTAAACCACCTTCAGAAACATGCTAAAAATAGCAGGGTGACTAAAAATGGCAGTGCCGACAGGTTGATAAGATCATAAGGATGCAGTGTGCAAAATTTCAAGTCATTTCGGGCTTCATAGATGCAAATTCAGAAGACTTACTATAAATAGCAGGGTATGAAATACTGGCAAGCAACAAGAAAATTTGTCTAAGTCTGGAACTTTATCCAGACGACTTGGCAAAATGCGCCCAGCTAGTGAGGAGGCGTAGAAAATTCTTAAGACATGAAGTTTATCCTTCACACAGGGCAAAATGCGCCCAAACTGAGAAAGTCAAAGAAAGTCAATGAAGTTTATCCTGCAGGCATGCCAAAATGCGCCCAAGAGAAACTCAAGAAGATTGAAATTTTTTCTAAGTATAAGAAATCCGCCTCACCCCTCCAAATGCGCCCAACTTGCAAAGTTCATCCAGCAGGCCTAGCAAAATGCGCCCAAGGCAAGGAAGGTCAAAGCAGTCAAACATTTTCATCCTCCTCAAGGGGCAAAATGCGCCCAAATGCATGCATGTGAGGACAAAAATTGGAAGGTGAAGAGTCACTCTTGAGGCGTTGTCATGAGTTTATCCACCAGCTACATCAAAATGCGCCCAAAGGAAGAGAAAGTCAACAAGTCAACACGTTTTATCCTTCTCATGCATCAAAATGCGCTCAAGGTAAAAGCTAGTCAACAAGTCAAAGGAGTTCTTCCTCCTCAAGGGGTAAAATGCGCCCAAACAAGTGCATGTCAAGACAAAAGATCGGAAGTTGAAAGGTCATCCTCCTGCCAAGCCAAAATGTGCCCAAGTTAGGATAGTAAAAGTAAGTGCAAGTGGTAAACAAGGTGAAATATGCTCCAAGGCGTGGTGAACACAGGGTAAATGCTAGGCGCGCCAAGGGTGGAGAGTGTTGAAGATGCTTCCCTAGGCGTGGTTTTATTTTTCCTCCATCAAATGCTGTATGCGCCAAGAGTGAGGGGAGTTATAAGGTGTTAGAAAATGCTAGGCGTGTGAAGTGTTGAGAGTAAAATGCTAGGACGAGATTTTCCTCTTCAAGTCTAATGTGCAAGGTGGTGAAGGCAAAGTGGCTAAGGCGTAATTTTAAAATTCTCCCAAGTATGTTAGGCGCCTAAGGTGATTTTAAAATATCTTGAAGGCGTTGGAATATTTCCTAAGTATGGAGTGATATGGGGGTGAAGTGAAGATAAAATGTACAAGGCGCCTCCGAGAATAAATTTTTTCTAAATGAAGTTGATAAAAAATTCTCCTCCACTGGCAAACAAATAGAATTTTCTAAGGGAAATTTTTTTCAAGAACACAAAAGATGATTAAAAATATTTTTCTAAGGCAAAATTATTTTCTTCTTAGAAAATACGCCTATTGCTCAAGGTGATGAAATTTCTCAGGGCACGAGCAAAGTCTTCTCAGTGGTGAAGTCGGAAGTGAATGATAATGCAAAGATGAATTCAAGTTCTTCAGTTTGGAGCAACACAGGATGATCACAGGCGAAGAATGAATTTAAAATGGTGAAAATAATATTTTTCTAAGGTTCAAAATTTCGAAAATTAAATGAACCCGTTCGTTGGGTACCCATGGATTCGAGGCGTTCGGAAGAAAATTTGCTTCTGGGTACTGGACATTCGTGATGATAGATGGATTTCTAAGTCTTCCAGGCTTCGCCGACAATTTTTCAGTGAAGAATTTAATCAGTGCTCAAATTGTGAATTTTCCTAAGGGAGAATTTAAAATTTTCTAAGGCAAAGATGAATAAAATGACTTTAAAAGTGAATTTCTTCGAATGATGAGTTCGAGATAAGTTGCCTAGATAATTTTGTTTGAATTATTCAAGGATGAATTTTCCAAAGCAGAGGAGAAGTTAAATTCAAATTCAAGTGACAGAGCTCCGGCTGGTAAATTAAAAGATGGATTTAAAGTAAATTTTTCGAAAGTAAATTCAAAGACGCCAGTCAAAGTCAAGTTTCTAGAAGAATAAGATTCCCGACGACTGGAAACAAGTGTCAAAAACACCAGAGAGGGAAAATTCGAATTCTTGAAGTGGAGTAGTGGAGTTTAATTGCACTGGCTACAATGAACTTCTTCTAGAATTCGATTTTGAGCTATAAAATGGAGAGATCTCTCACTTATTTTTCACAGCTGAGGAAGTCGAATTCTCTCTAAGTGAAGTAGTGAGGTGTTGCAGTCGAGTTGTTGCTTGAAAAGTTCGAAGTTTGAAGTTGTTGGAGCTGCTGGAGGGACGCCTTGAGTTGCTGAAGAAGTACGCCCTTGCTGGTTAAAGAAGTTTTTGCTGAAGATAGAAGTTGCTTGTGCTGAAAGGTACGACTTTGCTGGTGTTGAGGCTGAAGTTTGATTCATTGCTGAAGTAGGAGTTGCCAGTTAAGGAGGACACCTTGAAGCAGAAAAGTTTTTAAGAATTTAAAGAGTGCTAAGTTGTGAAGTGTGCACTTGCTGGTGCGAAGTACAAGCTTATTAAAGTTGCTGATTGACATTGGTTAAAAGTGCTGAAGGCTGAAGTCTACTTAGAAATCTGTTCTAAGTGTTGAAGCTCAAATTTATCATAAAAGAAGCTGAGGTTTGCAAATTGGAAGTCGACTGCAGCCCCTACACACAATGTCATGCCTTATTTTATTCTTATGAATTAAATTGCTGATGGATGTTATTGTTTGCAAATGGTTGAAGCGAGGACGATTGGAAAGGACAATGGTGCCTCCAAACAAGCTGTGATCAAGAAGCTAAGCAAAACGTTCATGCCGGAGTCGAAATTCATTTCAAAGTTGGGCAAGTTGACAGACACTAACCTGGGCTCCGTCAACCTGGAGACCTTCAAGAACAGAATGTTTGGAATTGGAAGTCATCGGCCTTCAACTACTTCACACAATATTGTTCGAAGTGGACTGTATGCAGCTGTTGGTTTTCCGCCAGCCATTCAATGCTCGGAGCTGATAATGGAGTGTGCTAATTACTACGAGAAAGAACACCGGTCGATCATGTCACCAGATGGCCAAGTGCTAGCCAACTTTACTCCGGCAGCCATTGGTGAAGCTTTCGGGATCTCGGTGCACAGAAATATGATCTACAAGTCCAGAGAACGAGTTGAGCGTATGTATGCTTCTGCTTTTGAGCGATGCATGGATACAATTAACACCCACCGGATGAGCACTCCTAAGCCTTCTCGAACGAAGTTGCCCAAGCAAATCATAGTGGAGGATTTGAAGCAAGAGTATTGTGACCTCATTATGATGCTGAGTCGGGTTGGTGGCTGCGCACAGTCATTTATTTTTGAGCCTTGGATGTTTTATTACACCAACCTGGTGCTGGAAGGGAAAGATTATGTTAATTGGGCCGAGATGATCAGTGATAATCTACATGAGCAGCTCCTGAGCTTGAGGAGAACGAAGACATTTTACATGAGCTCCTACATTATCTACATGTTGGCACGGATGACGAAGTACAGGGGGATCTGTTATAAGGAACCTATTGGTTGTGGCTCCCACCAGTTTAAAATATATGATGCCTGTCCACAGTTGCATCTAGCAAGCACAACCCACTACACGCGTGTCAACGATGCCTTCACCATGTATATCACGAGGCTGCTTCAGGAGCGGTTACATCACAGAATCTCGAGGGAAGCCCAAGAGCTGATTGAGAGGTATGGGTGTTGGTTCATACAGTTTCCGAGATTTTCTTACGTTAGGCTGCAAGGTTTCTCATCATACCCATATAGGCTGCCTAAGTACCCGACAGATAGAATATTGATGCTAGAGATATCAAGGCAACTGCTTGCCTTTGACAAGATTAAGAAGAAAAAGAAAAAGGGAGGGATAGAATTTCCAATTGTAATGGGCAACTCGGATGAGGTGTGTCCTTCAATACAGGCAGCTAGAGAGGCTGAAAGTGAACTTCAATTTTATCATTTCTCATATCATACAAGTCGACAACACTATGACCCGCATCATAACATCAAGTGGGTGTTGTCAGAAGAATTCAAACATAAGGCCACCGTAGAGGATTATTGGGCTGATGCGGCTGATGAGATTGAAGTAAGGAAAAGAATGTTTTCCCGGTTGCCTATTACCTTGATCAGGGAGTGCGAAGTGGTACCGGTTCCAGACCAGGTGAATGAGGATATGGATGTTGTGCATCCGGATTATGC
>VDFB02047397.1:1839993-1883535 GCA_007258455.2 Sequoia sempervirens
ATATAAATAATATTTACAATGTGATGATAATATTTGATATATAATGCTATTCATAATGTTATTTGATTATTTATGATATTAGAATGTAATAATATGTGATGTATAATATTATTTAAGATATTATCCTTAGAGTGTAATGTTATGTGATGAACAATATTATTCATGATATTATCATTAGGATGTAATAATACTTGGTGTCTAATATTATTCATAATATCGTCACTAGGATGTTAATAATATTTGATACTATAAATAATTACAATTTATTAAATAAATGATAACAAAGGAATGAACTAAGAATTTAGTAATGGTTGGAGTTGATATATATGTTTCATATATATATATATATTTGATAAATATAAATATATTAAATATAATATGTTTTCTGTATATAATTCATATGTTGATAATTGTATTTTGGTTATTGATGAGTATATATATATATGTATATCTATATCTATATATATATATATTGAGACCCATAAATACCTCATAGGTGGTGGACACATACATTATATATAAGATAATGCATATACATAATATATTATTTGCGATTATCCAATAATGATGCTTGTAGCAATTATTGAGCCTTATAAGTAATAATGACTCCATTCATTCACGATGATGTTAAATGGTATAATAGAATTCCATCTATGGGATCTCGAAAGACGTTTGTACTCATTAAGGAATCATTCATAGTGAATAATAGGAAGGAAACGAACAATCATTTGGCAAGGAACAAATAATTAAATCATCTTTGATCTAATTAAACGTTATTACTGAAATTTATTAATCTCTAACGTCTCTAATGTCTCTTTGAGAAACACTTTGAAAGCCAGATTCGAGTTTAAGTGCTTCCACTAGAAAGGGGTCATTACAATGGTTGAGGTAGGGGTATCCTAGCCACTTGATAGATGAATAGTAGGATGGGATTCTAAGGCATTCACACACGCAAATAGTAGCATTCATATTTGCAATAAGTATGATACGATTACACTATGTTAGCTGATTACGTCATTGCTTTTGTATTCTTTGAATGCATCATTGTGTGTTATGATCTAATTGATGGTTATGTTATGATAATTATGTTTGCAAAAATAAAGTATGCTTATGATTATTATTTTCTTCTTGAAAGTTAAAATGATTGATGGGTAGAATGAAAGATTTTAATATTGCATAATTATATTTATATATAAATATATTAATAATAAAATAATAATTGTAGGTGAAAACCACCAAGCCGAGGACCGCCATCTGCAAAATAAACCTTCACAAATGCGAGAGAAGCACTATGCTATTTCACCAAAAATGAGTGAATAGATTGAGATGCGTAAAATACATATTGTACAGCCTTTTAAAGGCATGGAAAACGGAACGGGTCAACAACCACCCAGTACGGGAAAAACTAATCAGAGTAATTTACCCTAACTTAACACACTAACACCCCCCCTTAAGTGCAAACTTCGGGAGAATTATTATGCAAAATGAAGATGCAATATGGGTCCCGACTACACAACCATGTTAGGTACCCATTCACAACTACAAAAAAGAAATCTCTCACAACCAGAGAAAAGGAGAAAACCCTTATGGGAAAAAAACCCTCTCCAAAAGAGAGAAAAGAAAACAAAAACGAAACTCTGTGGGAAAAAAACCCCTCTCCAAAAGAGAGAAAACAAAACAAAAACGATGCATGGATGGAGGGCTCAATCACACCCCCCAAGGACTACATACATCATGTATATACAATCAGCGAACAACCCCCCACCCATAAGAGGGAAAGAGAGAGACTATATAGCCCCCCCACAATGTGTAATCACCTGCAAAAATGGTAAGTGCCTAAAGACAGAACATGATCCAATGTCGAGAAACAACTTGTCTCCCTTTCGAAAGAAACAAAACCGAATACAAATGCAGGAATGCTTCCCATTCCAGATAGGAATTGAAAGAAAGAAGCATGAAGATGTATGATGATGTCTCTGAAATCTGCTCATGTGTCACCAAGACCTTGGAAGATGATGCCACGAACCAATTAGGAACATGCCCAATCACAATAGAAGGTGACAAACAAGGTACCACTGGAAACTGATTTTGAACATTCTCCAAAGATAGAGATGAGGTGATAACAGTTATACCACAACTATCATCAAATAGAAGGGATATACCCTCAAACGTGTCTTCCAAGTCAGAAATATGAGATTCTACGAACAATGAACCAATGTCCAACAAATACGAATCCCAATCAGGAAGACAATGAGAATTCTGTTGTTCAGGAATGATAGGAGCCTCAATCAATGACTCTGCACAATGAATCACTGAAGGTGAAGGTACATCAACTGTCCCTGATGGAGAAGAAGGAGCATCCGAAGAACCCCCGTCATCCTCATTTGAAGATTCAAAGTATTCCAAAACTTCAAACTCCTGCATAGTAGCATGATCATAGGGTATCCTATCTGAAAAATGAAGAGGCACAAGACAATTTGAAACAGAATCATTTGGAAATAGCTAAGTAATAGAATCTCCATTTATTTCCCAAATTTTAGTCTAAAGAATATGAAGACACTCAAAATGATCGATAGCATTCAAAGTGGCATCATCAATATGCATTGCAATAACTCCTAGGACATGATCCCTTTTGCAATTCCATGCAAATTTCTTACTATCAGTACTAAGAAGGGGAACAAGATTATATAAATGTGGCAACAAATGAAGCCATCTGAGATGTTTTATGATACCATCTCTCCATTGTTTATAGTTTCCCCTTTTCAACATAATCATAGAAGGATGAAATGAAAACCCAATAATGAACTATGACAAATCTAAAAGAATACAAAGACATTAACCTTCAACAACAATTAGAAACTTCCAAATACTGCAAATGAAGCCTTCCCAAAATACTTCAGGAAGCAATACTGCAAAAAAGGGCTGAGAATCTGAAAAATTAAACACCTTATTGGGTTCACACGCCAAATCACTTGCCAAGGCACACAAGCAAGATAGCCTCCTATGAGACTTGCTCACAACAATCAAAGGCGAAGAGTTGTATAAGAACACAGAACACAAAAGGACTAAACGGCTTGGAGAATGTGGGATAAATATTCCCAAAAACTTTACAAAAACTTGAGGCCCACACCAGTTCGGCTACACAGCAACTTGAACCCTAAATATTTAGGGTAAACTTTATAAAGTATAAAGTTTTAAAAAAAAATCGCTGCAAAGTAAAAAAAACTCGCCCCTCTTCAACAAAAGAATCAGGCCTCTAATGGCGCCTCTCCACAAATTTGTGCCCTTTCAATAATGGACTCGGGCTTTAGAACAGACAATTGTGCCTCCAGAAACGCCTCTCACTACAAAAAATCACAGCACAAAACAGAGAAATCATATGCCTTCAATCTATCAACAAATCGCTTCAAACACTGCAGAAGAGAGAGCAAAAACAAAATTGTGCCACAAACAAGAAAATTGATCCTCCAAAGAGCAAAAATTCGTAACCACTAATCAAAAAAGTTTCACGCCTTCAAGCAGCCAAAACGGGTACCTCCAAACTACCTAGATACAATCGCACTCTCATAAAAGACATAAGAAAGATGGCAGGGGTGGGAAGTTTGTGGCGCAGGCTTGGTGGAACGGCCTGAACAATGAAAATGCCTCCAACAATGAAAACGCCTCCAAAAAAATGAGTGGCTATAATATTAAATCTCCTCCTTTACACAGTGAAGTCGCCCCTACAAGAAAATGAAATGGTGCCTCTCCACAACAAAAATTCACACCTATTTGCAAATGGGTATGCATGGGCCTCGCCATCCCATGTCCCGATGTCCTATGCACTCCTGTGATGGCAGCGGAAGCCGTACGACCAGAGTTTTTGACACCATTCCATACGTCGTCGCCCCTTCAAATCGCACCCTGCCTCTTCCAAATCACGGCTAAAAAAGGATAGTCACAAGGAACCGATGCTAGTGAAAATGCCACAAGGGGCAGCTGAAAATGACTGCCTCTTTACAGAGGCGATTGATGATAGAGATATACCCAAATGAGTGGAGATATCGTCTACTACACTACAATTCGGCCTCTATTGAAAACGTAGCCTCCCCAGAAAGGCACAAAACTAACTCGGCCTTTACAAAAAATGAAACTGCTCCTCAATCGGATCCAACCAAAGCTTGAAACTACCTTCCAGGTTTTATCGCAACGTCTAATTGATTAGCCCGCCTTTGCAAAACCGCCAATCACAAATCACAAACACGTCGCTTCAGGTTGCAGATTGCGGCCTCCAATCAACAAATATGATGGTAAATTGTAAATCGCGCATTCTAAAAAGCAAATCGAGCCTTCAAGCAATCAAATGCCTTGCAGAATCGTGCCCTCTCTGCTAACACAAATCTCCAACACTTCTTTCCAAGCGAATTTTCCACCTCCTTGAACAGTATTTCAAAGCTCCCAATCTGACACGGGCAAGGAGGACATTGGCAATGGTTGTGGCACATCTACGCAACCAATTTGCATATGCTTAAAAGTTTCAAAAGCCTTTTCAATTGGAAACTACGGCCTCAATATAGAATCGCTGCCTCCAAATGCTTCAAACACCTCTGGAAATTAACAATAGCCTTCAGGAAGCAAATAGCAGCCTCTTGCAAATTCAACAGAAAAAAACGGAATTGATAAAGATGAACATTCGTTTGAATATAATCAGAAAATAATGATCTCAAACACTCAGATGAAAACTCTCAAGGGAAGGAGGGCAGAATGGTTGGCTCTGATACCATGTAGATGAAAACCACCGAGCCGAGGATCACCATCTACAAAATAAACCCTCACAAATGCGAAAGAAGCACTATGCTATTTCACCAAAAATGAGTGAATAGATTGAGATGCGTAAAATACATATTGTACAATCTTTTAAAGGCATAGAAAATGGAACGGATAAACAACCACCCACTACGGGAAAAACTAATCAGAGTAAAGTGAAAAACTTAACACATGTAATGAGCCTAGCTCAAACAGACCTCAATTTCTTCAAATTTCTAACTTTGTAATTTCGTCAAACAATTGGTGTGCAATGTTCTTGTTTGCTGATTTGAAGTTTTCAGTTTGAAGTTGATGTTTGAAATGAATGCTAAATTGATTTGAAAGCTTTAAAAGACTTCTACAATGTCTAAACAAGTATTTAAATGCAATGCAACACTTTTTTTGGATTTTCAAATGCATATAGATGAAAAACTACATGAAGAAAATGCATCTACAACCAATTGACATTTTGTCAAACACTTGGCATGCATACTATTAAGCTGAGTACAAATGATATTAAAATGCTCAATGGCAACTATAATTATCCAGCAACTTATATCTCCTTGATTGTAACGAATTGATCAATACAATGCTCATACAAAATGGCCAAGACTCTTGGCACTTACAATGATATCAAATTATAACAATGCTGGTAAAGATGCACACCTACAGCTGCAACACTAATCTTTCTATATGCAATGATATTATGAACAATTGATAGAGGAACCTAATTGAATGATGGTGCCCTTGATGATAGTTGATGAAGCAACCAAGAACCAAGCAAAATGATCACTTTCCAAGCCAAATCGATCCTCCAAGCTAGCCGCCCCTGTTTCTGATGTGAAGTCGCCTAGGTCTCAAGAGTCAATCACCTCCATCTTCTAACAAAATCAAACCACAATGACTCCACCTCAAGCAAAATCGTGGCCTTTATGCAGACCAAATATGACTGTAATTTCTGATATTTAAAAATCTGATTCTTCTTAATACTAGACATCCTCCTAATGCCCAATGAATGAAGACCTCGATACCAAATTTGTCTCCAACAAATGCTCCAAATCGAATCATGCAAAATTGGCCCTTGGCCACTAATTTTGCCCAGCTAAGATGACTGAAGTATCACCTCCACAATTGCAACCCTTCAGAAGATATTTCACTCTCTCAGTTCTGCTATCAATGGGAGTTTTCGTTCCCAAAGACAATGCTGATATACTGCAGAAACCCTTGGCTCCACAAGATGCTCATCAAATAGAAATGTCAATAGCTGGATGATGAGAAGCAAGCCAACACCATCTTTTTTTTTCCCTCAAGGGGTCGGCCCCTTCTAGAAGCTTCCAAAAATAACAATAAAATATTATATTATATTTAGACTTTATTATAATATAAAAATATAATCCATAAAGTGCAAATATAAAAATATAACACAATATGTTATCCAACAATGTGTTTTCTAACACAGTTTGTTATCCAACATCCCGAATAACCAAAGAAATAATTATCCAAGCATGCAATGAGCCAACCAACACCTAGGTAACTGCCAAGAAGACGCTCAATCCATGCCCTATTAGCCTATGAGAGCCACTGATAGGCTAATCATGCTAATGTATGAATGTCTAACTGGAAGGGGGCATTACAACACTAACAATAATAATATTATATATATATATAAAAAGAATTATTATTAAAATATAAATAAATAAATATACGAATTTTGTTATTAGATGTACAAATAGTTCTAAAGTTAATTGCATAATTTAAATTTATATATATTAATAAATATTATTAATATATATAAATAAATAAATAAATAGCTTGCTTTAAATAAATAAGTATACAAAGACTTTTAATAAAATATATACAAAATAAGACTAATTAAATTACATAATTATTACTTTAAAAATATAGTACTATTATAAAAGTAAATATTTAAATATAGAAGTATTTAAATTTAATAGCGTGATTTTATTAAATTAATTAAATAAGTTTTAGATTAAAAATAAAATAAAATGTAAATAAAATAAGTTTAGTAAAAATTAAATAACAAAAGTTAAAAATTTAAAAATCTTGCATGAAAAATCATGTGGCAAGAGCTCTAAAAATAAGAAGTGGAGTGACCTTTTATTTTTATGACTATTGCATGAATTTTTTTTTAAAAAGGATAAATAAGAGCTAAGAACGAATGGTAAAAGGGGGCAGCACTGAAAAGCAAGGAGTTAAAAAGAAAATAAAATAAAAGAGCTATAGTTTTGACTTTGCATGGGGAAAAATATTAAAAATAAAAGGAGCGGCTAAACTACAGAGAGTGGGGTGGAGGAAATCCAAGAAAGGATTGTGCTGTCTCTACTGGCAATTGAGCCCCAAGACCTACCAAAATTGGTAGCCATTAAACAGCTTGATATTATTCATTTAGAGGTTTTTCCATTTGCGTGGGAAAGTCATGGAGGTGGCAGGAACAACATAAAGAAAGGACTATATTGTTGACGGGTGTTTTATAACTGCACCAACACAGAATAAAGTTTCCAATGGATCCTCTATCCTCTCTTGATCAAAGTATTTCGCACGCTAAGATTGCAAGAAAGTTCGTGCGTTCAACTCCAAGGTTCCTTTATGCAGTGGATAGTCTCAATTGGCTTGATGTGATTTGTTGGTATCACGAGGGGACTTACACAATTGTTCAACAGCAGAGAAAGGAATTTGAATACTCGAAAGGTTTGTCTATAAAGTTCTTGTTTTCTAAACTAACCAGAAAGTACTGAATTGAAATGGTTGCAGGGATAAGAAAGCTCTAATCTACTCTAAGGCGTAGGATATGGCGATCAATTCTTGCACACTTCAACCAAGCTTTGCTGTGCCTCGCTTCGGACAGCTTCCACAAAACCGGTGCAATCTTCAAAGGAGTAACCAAAGGTATTCAGATCATAGTTCAACACGAAGACACCGTCACAACGACGCATACCAACATGTGAATCACAATCGAAGTTAAGTCCGCAATATTCCAGTTGACCACACAAGGTGAATTCACCATCAGCGAACACACTAGTGGTATGGATAGACGAAGCTTGCTCGAATCAAACACCACATTCCACAGCTAGCATCTACTTGCATGAAATAAAATCTACTTTACTCTAAGCTACTTTAAGATTCTAAGTGAATTGGAAGGACGGAGAAGTCTCGCTAGCTACCCACAACAAAAGACGAAATCACCATCAATGAAAACTCTTTTATTATGAGAGTGTTCACAACAACTTCTTACAAAGCATTAAAATGGAAGACTTTCCATCCTTTTCAATCTAAGCTACCAATCTATGCTATGCTATCTCTAAGCTGTCTCTCTATCCTCCTAATTTCTAAACTAGTCTAATCTCTACTCTATTATCTGATCTCTAATCTAATGATGTACAAATGAGCAGGGATGCCCCTTTTATAGCTGGCCAAGTCCAATGGACGGCTCAAATTGAATTACAATGAAGGGCTCAGATTGAGCCACATAAGCCCTAACCCTAAAAACCGCCACCAAGAAGAGTGGGGGAATAAATGAGCAATTAATGTCCATCATCCTTTTAGAAGATTCTTGTCTGGAAACACATCCGCAGTGTTCTTTCTCTGACAGCAAACCAGATGAGTCTGGTCAACACTGCCTCAACTTCTTGAATGAATATGGCAGGCACGTTCTCATTTTGAAATTCCAAGACTACAACCTCATTCTTCTGCTTGATGATGATTTTCCTCCTTCCTGTCACAGCATCTTGAGTTGTGCGAAGCATGCTGGAGAACATCTTCCGGGTCATTGCCGAAGAAGGACCTCACACTTAAAAATAATCCCTCTACTTTGTTCTTCAATCTATTATGATGTCAGTCTCCAACGCCTGGGCCTTCATTATTTCTCCATCCTGAACTTGAAAGATTTTCTTGTCTTGGATTCCATCATTCCTCCTTACCACTCGCCTGACTGCGTTGGGTGCACATTGGGTCTTCGAGAAGAAAATCCAACACTTAGCCATTTCTTCCAACATCTCCCTTCATGATTTTATCTCCTTCCAAAGTTGTAATTTTGTCCCAGAGTATTTGCTCCATCACTTCAAGTCCTCCTACTTTGGTCCTAGCATTCATCTTGCAAAACAAACAAAAAGAAGAGCATCAAAACACCTTATAATACAAATTCTCCTTACTTACCTAATACCCATGTTTTGATCTCCAAGGTTAGAGTGATCTCCGGATCTAATAGGGTTCATCATTTTTCTCTAGTTTCACTTCATCTTCAAATTCTTCATGCCTTAGCCAAATTTCCCCTCCCTGAGGGCGCATTTAGAAGGCTCTGCATCATCACCCGCCTTAGAATATTTTCATATCATCATTCATTCTCCTTAGGACACATCTAGAGACTTGAGCTTCCATTTTCATTCCTTAGAGAATTTCACCCATCTTATACTCCTTGGGCGTACTTTGCTTCTTGTGCATTTTGAAATTATCTCATCTTTACTCTAGCTTGGAAAAATTATTCCCCCATAAAAACTTCATCAAAACATTTACCTGTCAGGCGCCATAGAAAAGTTGATCACAGAGACTTAGGCATTTTTCCCTAGGAATTTTTTATTTCATCTAGGGAATTTCATCGACCAGGCAACCACTTAAAATCGCCACTTTAAGATCTCAAGTAAGGCGTGGAGAGTTTCAAAATCATATCCTTGTAGAAAATATCCAAGACCCAAAAAAATTCTCCCTTAGAAAATGTAATTTTCATGCGTAGACATGCGAAGGGGTTCATTTAATTTTTTATAATTTCCACCTTATTTCACTTCTCCTCTGGGCGCATTTTTCCCTTTTTGACACTTGGGAAAATTTCCAATTCATCCTCCTCAAGTTGGGCGCATTTTGGACTTTCTCTTGCCATTTGCATATGCTCAAACGAATTTCCCACCTCCTAGCCAACTTGGGCACATTTAGGGGCTGATGGAGGAATTCTTAAACACTTAGCAATATTTTGTGTCCTCACCACAACTTGGGCACATACTAGAGGGGCTACTTCAAGTCTCAATCACTTAGACAAATTTCTAGCTTCCATCCTGATGAAGGCGCACTTCAACCCCTGTACTTTCATTTTATTTAGACTTAGCATACTTCTTGCACATCTTTCTAAGCTAGGGCGCATTTGGGGTGGGCTACTTCCACTTCTCATACTTAGAAAATTTTCACCTTCACCTTCTCTTCAAGGGCGCATTTGAGGGTATGAGCTTCCAATTTCAGACTTTGAAAGATTTTCATCAACCTCTTGAACCCTGGGCGCATTTGGAGGCTGGAGAAGGAACTTTCATTACTTAGCAACTTTTTAAACCATCACCTCTAGCAACTTTGGGCGCATTTGAGGGGTCAAGGAGGAATTTTAATACTCATAACATTTTCCAAGTCAACCCTTCACCTTGGGCGCATTTGGTGGTATCTGTAGGAAGTTTTAACACCCTAGTAACTTTCTCCAAGCCAGCTTCTAACATGGGTGCGTTTGAGGGGTCAAGGAGGAATTTCTCACACCTAGAAATTTTCTCATCCTTCACCACCAACAAACCTAGGCGCATTTCATAGGTTGAGGAGGAACTTCTTCAAACTTAGAAATTTTCATGCTTCCTCACCCACCTTGGGCGCATTTGGGGTCCTGTCAGGGAATTTCCAACGCCTTAGAAAGTTTTCTCCGGCCTTCTCAAGGTTGGGCACATTTAGGGGGCTGAGGAGGAAGTTTTTTATACTTAGAAACTTTTTCTCACCTTGCCTCATGATGGGCGCATTCTAGACCTCCAGCTTCCATTTCATCATGCCTTCGCAAAACCTTCCTTAGACTCCTTGGAGATGGGCGCATTTTAGGGGGGCTACAGGAATTTTTATTACTTAGAACATTTTCCAACCTTCTTCACTGAGCATGGGCGCATTTCATGGGTTGAGGAGGAATTTTCATGCCTTAGCCACTTTTCTCTCCACCAGCCTTCCTTCTTAGGCGCATTTAGCTAGGTGAGGAGGAATTTTGATTGCCTTAGACATTTTCTCAACTCATCCTCAACAAGGGTGCATTCAAGGGATCCTGCAAGAACTTTTTGATACTTAGACAAAATTCAACCCTCTTCCTTACACTGGGCGCATTTGGGGGTAGCTTTCTCATACTTAGAAAAAATTTCATCCTTCAGCCAGCTTCACCTTGGGCACATTTGATAGGGGGAGGAGGAATTCTATGTCTTAGCAACTTTAAGCCATCACCCTCAGCAAGTTTGGGTGCATTCCAAGGGTTGAGGAGGAATTTCTTTAGGCTTAGAAATTTTCATGCTTCCTCACCTGCCTTGCTTTCTCTGGTTTACTATTTTTAGCAAATACCCTGGTTCTCATACCTCTACAACTTGGATTGACCTAAAATTCGCGCCACTGGATCCTTGTGACCTGCCTGACCTGTTCACATCGGTGCCTCGAGTTGACCTGCTATTTATAGCCTGTAAGTGACTTACTATAAATAGTAAGTGTTTGATTTTAGAGCTTCTGCAACACCGTTTGACGTGAAATTTTGCTCCATGGGGTCCTCCTGGGTTAACTGACCTGCTCACTAGTGCCTTGCACTGACCTACTATTTATAGCCTACCCCAGAAGTGACTTACTAAAAATAGCAAGTGCTCAGATTGCCTTCAAATTTTACTAGTCGATTGCTTGAAGGATGCTAATCGTGATGGGATAAGTCAGTTATTAGTCTTCTCAAGATTTACCCCTCATTTTGAGCCCCGAAGCTGGAAACCCTAATTTGATTTGCATGTGCCTTAGATGACCTCTGTTTGACCCCGTTTTTGTTGCATGTTGCCCTGTTTGTGATACTGAAGTGTTGGGGAGTTGCTGGAGTGATCCTGCAAAAAATAGTAAGTGTCTGAAAAAGTGACCAATCAGCTGTCGGATGAATTTGCATGTCACACTACTCGAGGGATCTCAAAAAACCCAGTAAATTGGTCAACATGTGAGCACTAGCTAAAAATAGTAAGTTCCTAAAAAGTGACCAACTCCGCTTGCATGTTACCTCATTGCGTAGCTTTTGAAAAACCCATAAAGAATAACCTAACATGTATCAAAAAATCTCACATGCAAACCCTAAAAATAGCCTTTGAAGCCAAAATTGCAGAAGTCATCATCTCGTTTTGCGTGTTACATCATCGCGAAGGTCTCGAAAACCCCACAAAGAATCTCCAGACATGCATTGGAAACTCCAACACACAAACCCTAAAATTGGCTCCCGAAGCCCGGACTGCTAAAAATAGCAAGTTGTATGTTTCAGCTCAAAATTTGCAAGCAGGTAGCTCGGGGTGTTTAGAATGCAGTGTATCAGTCAGAATTTCAACTGTGCTAAGAAAATGCCTTAAATTGAGTACTTACTAAAAATAGTAAATTGTCAGAATTCAACGACATTTCAGTGGGAACCTGCTGGTGGCCTTCTTACTACAGTGCCAAGCTCAAATTGCAATTTGCCAACTCAAATTAACCTCAAATTAGTCTGAAGAATACAAACCCTAATCTCACAGACCTAGCCAACATTTCAACTTAGGATCAAAAACGATGGGCACATCCCCAGAAAGACAGACGAAACCGAGAGAGACAGCAGAAAAGCAACCCGAAACCAAGCCAAAAGACCCGAACAAAGCAAAAATTAGGGGGTCCCTATCTTGAATGGGGCGATGTGTGAAAAGGTCATGTTAAAATATGGTAGCTTCGATCAGATATAGAAATGATGATCATATGTGTGTGTATATATATGTCAATATGTACTGACATATGTATACACACATATATATATTAATTGTATACATCATCATTTATATCGAAATCTACTACATTCCAAGTATATTATCGATCTGCATTTAGAGGTTATTAATTGCAGATTATTAACATTTCATGTTTCATATAGGATCCCAATCGAGCATCATTATCGGTGATCATTTCCAGATTGGATATTATTTATTTGTGCAAGATAAAATCAGATCGAACTTAGTAAGCATTTATGTTTATTAAGTAACTAACTCTGAATTGGTGATCGGGTGTTTAGTTAGTCGAAAAGGCATGATCCATGAGACACGTCCCATGAGTGGACATGCCTCCACTTCGTGGAGACATGTCCGCTCATGGGACATGTCTCCCATTTGATATTTAATGCAGATCCGATCCACATTTGAAGACATCGAAATCAATAAATGTTCTGCTCTTGTAGATCAAATACCATTAAAGAAGACTCAGACTTGTGAATTCGTGATCAGTATTTTTTAATATTGATTTGGTATCAACTTCTACTTATCAAGTTCAACATTTTGGTTATAATCTGAAAGAAATTTAATCTTATCAACATGGTATCAGAGCCAAGTTAAGGAAGATCCGATTAAATTTAAGATATCAGATTTGTCTAAGTAACATAACAGAAGGTGGCGAACTTTATTAAGGCATTTGGGCGAACTCAGAAATCATCACGAAGAAGATTGAATTATGTCTGGCTTTTGAATCAAAGAATCTGAGAACGGAAACTCTCAGACTTCCAGAGTCATTCTCGGACGAAAACCCAAATTGCCCATTAGCAGTGATAATCACAAAATTTAGGGCATTCCATATTCATTGTTTGATTCGTTTGGACAGGGCTTGGGATTATCATCGGTGTTGATCATAATCACTAACATTGCTAATGGGAATCATCATTGATTCATATTGATCATTGATATTTAATTTATCGTGGCTTATCCAAGACCCGATATCGGGCATTTCTTATTTGGCCATTGTGGTTAAATTCCTTTTATCATTGGTCATTTAGGGAGAATACGGTGAAGGAAAGGCACGACCTCCAAGACGAAGTCTCCTGCGGTACATTGAGAGACAATTTCTTGAATCAGGGCTCGTTAAGAGATACTAAGCTCTCCCGATACCACCCAGACATTCGATGTGGAACTATTGGAAAAGCATTTTTAATGGAGGAAATATTATCGATGTCATCCGATAAGTCCACTGCATCGAGCATGACGAGAGTTGAAGCTATCGCGGTAACATTCAATGGCCATTCCTGATTGTTGACCGCTGCCTTAGAAAGTGTTAAGCATGAAGGTAATCAATAATATTGAAGAATCATATCTAGAGATTTAAACATTATCGGTGATAGACATTGGCGGAAGTTTGTGAATGAAACATTCGTCAACACTATTCCTAGCCACTAATTGTCTATCATGCCAATTGTGAGTTGTACAAATAAGCAATCGAACAATTTAGTCAACACTTTATTATTATCGCCAAATCAAGAGTAGTGGATGCCAACTATATTTGGAGATTCAAAAACAACTAGTCGAACCAGGTAAGATGAGCTTTGGTAATCTTCCATATCATCATAGTGATGCTCTATCCAGTCATAGAAAGCTTCCGGACTGTAAGGGCCACAATTAGTTGGAGGCACCAAAGATCATAAGTCCATTATCAAGAATTAAATTCATCCAATGACTGAATTATATTCTTGAGGAACTAGCAGATGAAGATGTACGTGTAATAAAATATTAAGAAGTCTTACTCCAGTACGGCAGAATTAGAGGACTAAGAAATAGGATCCGTTTTCAGGACAGGAGCAACAAGGGTACAATCTGTGACTGATATGCATCGAAAGGCAAATTAAAAGATGGTATCGAGTAAACAAGGCAAATCGTGGATGTGTTAGCACCAATCACTGAAGGTTTCAAGGATATCGCAAATGTCTGAGAACAAAGAAATGATTGGGGTTTACACGGGAACTCAATGGAGTGGAGTTAAAGATATAAGTGTTTGTATGCTCTGCACTAACAGTTTGTGTGAAGAAAAAAGAAAAAAAAAAAACCGTTCGTATTTCATCTCTGCCAATGAATCTATGAATAGAGACGTGAAGGCCTAGAGCAATTATATCGTTGCATGATCGGGTGGTGTGAGGTTGACGTTGGGCATTCAATTTGCACTTGAGCAAGGGCACTTATATATATATAGTGTCATGTCAATCAAAACCATCATCAGAACAGAGGTAATCTGGAGATTGATACTTATTCCTCATCCTATGCATATTGTCACGACAAGACGTTGATGGAGTCTTTCGGGCTTCTCCTAAAATTACATCTACTCTCTTTCGCGGAACGCTGAGTTAGAGCGAATAATATATTCGCCAGCACAGTCGGGGACTTGGCTCTACTGTATAGAGCATTTCAATTCATCTATGATGAGGGTTCACTAGGTCCGGAAAGATAAGTGCAGACCTGAAAAGCGTTTAAGCGCAGCACTTAAGGAGATTCTGATTTCAACGAGATAAGTATTTCACGTTTGAAATAATGTTCATGAATCTTTTATGTAGTTATTAATTCATGCTTTAACATTGAGAGAGTTAATCATGTATGCTTCTAGCAATGGTATTTCTCTTTGAAATAGTTGAGTTATATGAACTATTAAGGAATCTCTTCTTAATGTGCATTAGGATGGATCAAGAGATTGCTTTCAAGAGAAGAAGAGAATGGAGACACTGCTTGCAGCTATGAGACCGAATGAATGGCTGAAGACATCTCTTCGAAGAGGAAGAATTTAACCTTCAGAGGGAGTTTTGTAACTCACTGAGAAGAAGTGAAGATTATTGTATTGCAAGGCTAGGTGCTAAATCCTTAGAGGATCCCTTCAAGTTGTTGAGATCATAATTGCTCAAGACTGTCATCTGGATTTGACATTGGTAGCTCCGCAAACCTATTCAGAATAGAGTGATCTGGGATGAGGTTGAAGAGGACAGCCCTGAATCTCTACAGAGGTGTGCGTTGGAAACCATTTCTCTAAAGCAAGTGTTGCAGGCAATCTTGGACGATGAGGTCAGGAGGTTGATGCAAGTGCTTGAAGATTCAGAGGGAGCCTATTGAACCTAAAAGAAGATGATCGAAAGAGTACCTCTGGATATTGTTTCAGGTTGAGGTCTGCGATGATATCCTGGTGTAGCAAGAAGCAATCTTTTGTGGCACTGAGTACAACAAAAGCCGAATATATTGCAGCCTCTATGGGAACAAGAGAAGCAGTATGGCTCTGGAAATTGCTTGTGGGATTATTTGGTGAGCCCCTAAATCCTACTATTATCCACTGTGACAATCAGAGTTGTATTAAGCTTTCTGTGAATCCAATATTCCTTGATAAATCAAAGCATATAGAGATTCCTTACCACTATGTGAGAGACATGGTAGAAAGGAATGTGATCCAGTTGGAGTATATTAGTACAAACAATCAAACAACAGACATTCTCACCAAGCCTCTCTCCAGAGTTAAAGTTGAACACTTCAGGACGAAACTTGGTATGGTTGAAATGTAAGTTATTGTTGAGATTGAGACTCAAATTGTTTATTTTGTACTAATGTATTTAAAAGATGTTTAATGTGTAAACTCTTTTGTCATGTGTGTGACTCCATGACTTTATGGGCCCTCACCCCCTGTGTACATTATTGAAAGGTGACGATCTTTCTGATAATGAACACTTGTATTTGACATTGTAAAGTGACGACTCTACAATGATTAGTTTCACTATCATGATGGATATCATGTGACTTGATATCCATGGATATGTCATGATAGTATCTCTTGGACATTTTGATAGATATCATGAGACTTGATATCAGTTGAAGATCATTATGATCCTTATGGGATAATCATGGTGGATAAATGTATCCGTGGATATGCCATGATTTATTATGGTAGACATCATGAGACTTGATGTCAGTGCACATACCATAATGAAGATGTGTTATGAAGAATGTCAAGTGACTTGACTCTCTTAGAAGTATACCATATATTCTAATATCACGAGTAAGGTGATATCATTATATACTTGGTTAGTGTTATCTTCCCTAGCTAAGAGGGAGTGTTGAAATATGGTAGCTTCGGTCAGATATAGAAATGATGATCATATGTGTGTGTATATATATGTCAGTATGTACTGACATATGTATACACACATATATATATTAATTGTATACATCATCATTTATATCGAAATCTACTGCATTCCAAGTATATTATCGATCTGCATTTAGAGGTTATTAATTGCAGATTATTAGCATTTCATGTTTCATATAGGATCCCGATCGAGCATCATTATCGGTGATCATTTCCTGATTGGATATTATTTATTTGTGCAAGATAAAATCAGATCGAACTTAGTAAGCATTTATGTTTATTAAGTAACTAACTCCGAATTGGTGATCGGGTGTTTAGTTAGTAGAAAAGGCACGATCCATGAAACATGTCCCATGAGTGGACATGCCTCCACTTCGTGGAGACATGTCCGCTCATGGGACGTGTCTCCCATTTGATATTTAATGCAGATCCGATCCACATTTGAAGACATCGAAATCAATAAATGTTCTGCTCTTGTACATCGAATACCATTAAAGAAGATTCAGACTTGTGAATTCACGATCAGTATTTTTTAATTTTGATTTGGTATCAACTTCTACTTATCAAGTTCAACATTCTGGTTATAATCTGAAAGAAATTTAATCTTATCAACAGGTCACAACATGTATTGTGGAAGAGACAATCACAGATTCCAGAGATTAGTGGTGAATGCCACTGTGGGGTTGGTAAGTAGTTACATTATTTTAGCACAAGAAGTTCGACCCATTCAATGCAATAAAGAAAAATGCTTGTCATGTAAGTACACTGCTCAAACTCCTCTTGATGATAAATCCAATTTACTATGCAGCTGAGTAAACAATTTGGTAGCTTCTGTAATGCTAAATTTAGATGGATATTGCTTATTATTCATTTAGGGGACTGTAATTCTTTAGTGCTTAGATCATACTACCTATTGTGCTAAATTGGTGCTTGGCAGCCTATTTAGCTGAAGTAACAACTTATTTCTTGTTTTTCTGTGCTGAACCCATAGTAAGAAAATACAAGGTTGGCCTAAAGTAATAATAAAGCAAATGATAGCAAATTAGTAATTATGGGCATATCAGTTTAGGTTTATGTTTTAGTTTTTAAAGGTAACCAGTATGTAGTTGGTAATTAGAAAGTGTATCGTGGGTATATGGTCAGTGATTTACTACTATATTGCTGATTGCATTTGACTGTTCAAACCAGCGTCATGATTTATCTATTCTTAAACTCGACCTTATGATTGTGTTTCCTTTGTGTATGGATTATCCCAGCAAGGCAACATTAGTAAACCAATTTATTTTTGCCTTGATTAAATCTGAATATGTACAGGAAGCTGTCATTTTACTGATAATGGTTTGAGTCTTTTATTTTAAATCAATATCTCAAAATAGAGTCAACCTAGAAATGTGTCAGTTGGTATTGCCTGAAATGAAATAGTATAGCATTTATATTCAATATTGCACGAATTGAAATTAGTAAATACATGTACTTTGATTTTTGCAACATGTTGAGTAATATCATTAAATGTAAACAAACTGCATGTCAATTATATATCACTTCCGTCATATGCATGAAAGATTGGAATCAGGAAAGAAGTTCGTAAAATCAATTGCATGAAGTAGAGACATTAAAAGAAACAATACAAGATGCATGTAAAAGAAAGGAATTGCATGTCAATGATTTATTTTACTATTATTTTCCATGAAAAGATTGAAACAACAAAATAGGCATAATTGAACATTTGCATTAAAGGAAAAGAGTAACTGTTTATTTTATATGTGTATTATTGTCTTCCATGTGTGTTATGGGTTCACCTTCTGAGAAAGGGTGTCGAATATGAGCTAACAGAGAAATCGATCCTCTTTTCAAGATCTACATGATACTTTTACTGCTTTGGCCAACGCCATGTGTTCATTGAAATAGATGAAATTACCTATATATAAATATATATATTTCTCTGTCATATCCTATTTGTGGGACATTGCCTGTCCATGTTAGAAATGCATGTATATACCTTAGGCTTGCACAAGGATTCCCTCCTGCTTTTTATTTCCGAGTTGCTAGGTACTCCGTGCAGAGTCGGGTATTTTTCGTGTTAGGAAGAATTCTAGGGAAGCATAAACTTCGTGGTTAGGCGGAAAAGCGCATAAGCCATGTTCTCGCCTCTTGACTTGCGGATGACTATGATGTTCGGTGGTAGTCGAAGACTATAATGTATGTTCCTCACATTATTTTTATATCATTAACTATATTTGTACTTCCAGATTGTATATTTTGATGACTTCATGGCATGAGAGTTGGAGTTGTATTTTGTTTATAATATATTTTGTGCTTTTACCTAGATTATGCACTACACATATGAGGATGTGTTAGGATATTTATTACTTAATGAGTTAAATCATTTTTATTCCATGTTTTTGAGATCTTGAGTTGATTATTATTGTTTCCTGAGACTGCGTTGGGTCACAATCCTTACATGTCTTCACAACTTCTTTATTACCTTCGGTTCTAGTTGTTCTCCACTATAGTGGTGATTGCCACTCTTAGTTATGGAATACTTTGCAAAAGATCTTCCATTTTTACTGGTATAGAGGTATGTAGCACCCGTCTTGCAATGTTTTTGTCAAATTCAAATCATGTAGTACTTGCCTTTTCACTGGAACTCCTTCGTTCCTTTGCCATGGCTTGTTCTACCTCCACCTTTGCTTCTCGGAGTCTTTCTTTCTTTGTACAAGGGTTCAGATACATAGCTTTTTTGGTTTGTGCTCAAGTGACAACTAAAATTGCATTATCTTGTTCTTCCAATTCAATCATATTGATGTTGCCTTTTTTATTTCGATAGTCATTATCTCATGGCCGCCTTGTCCATTGTTGGTTAACAGATTATGCACTGTTTTAAATTTTAAATTTTCTACTCTATTGCCCAATCTTAGTACTAATGTCCAACCAACAATTGGGTAAATTATTTCTCTGTGAAATAATTCCCCTCTGAATTTTATGAGGTACAGCTCCCTCGTTTGATAAGAAAATATGTTCTTTTCTGAATATTTAAACTTTAAAAATGGGTATGCTTTTAACCACAAAGCAAGAAAGGCATAAAACTGAAATTGAAGATCTATAAATGGTTATTAATGAACTTTATCGAGTACAACTCATTTGTGAAAGACGTTCAACACACAGACTAATCATATTCCACAAAATATTAACTGATGAATTTGATCAATCAAAGATAATTCTGAAAATGAAATGGATCCAATAACTGAAATGATTTTCGCACTCACAGAGAAATGCAATAACCAAAGAAACAAACTATAACACACAGATTATAATAGATTTCATTCATTCATTAATTCAAACTATTCGTTCATAGACGGACAACTTCCAAGTTTCAATTATCTTCTTTTTGTTTCTTTCTTTCTTCCCTAAAAATTTCTAAAGAGTTCTTTCAATAACATCATAACATATATATAATCACAAGTGTAACTGCTTATTGGAAATAACTGAAAAAGAGAAGTTAAAATCTTTCAAACTTCCCGTAACTTTAAAGTTCATTTACAAAATAAGACCAATAAAAGAAACGAATCATTGCTAAGGTGGCATATTGTCGACGTTCCCTTCTTGAGACGATCAAGCATCTTGTGTGGCAATCTTGACCTTGTAAGCGTGGAAAGCTTTGGTAATAGGGGGCATCTCACTATGTTGCAAAATGATTACACTTTTAGTCCTTAGTTTCCATAAAGCTTTGTTTCCCTGTGCCAAATCCAATTTACCAGAGAATGTCATTGCATGCCCAAGGAATTGGGATAAAAATAAATCAATGCTACTTAATCTTCTCATGTTCTCCACGTTAAAATTTTGCCTATTGTAGAGGTTCTCAATCAATTCTTTAAACTTCCCTTTTAATATTTTTGCATCCTTATCTTAAGAATCATTTTCTTTCGAGAGGTGAATGCCTATGCTCGAAAGGTTCCTTTGAATCTCAACTTTCATTTGGTTACATTCTTTAAGCAACTTGCTTTTGTTCCAAAACATTTTGTTACAGAAATGAAAGCTTCCATTTGACACTCTTCTTCCACATAAAGCATTTGCCATCCTCATTGTTTGATATAATCTATTTGGCTATCAATTTATCTGCCCCTAAATCAACTATTTCCTTGAGATTGTTGTTAGTTATCAACACTTCAACGTGTTCACAGATCTTGCTCATGTCTGTGATGAATTTCATTCTTCTAACCAGGATGTCCTCAATCCAATCTTCAGTGTCCTTCCCATAAGTTTTATAACCATGGATTTCGCTGACCATATCCTTTCCCATAGATGAGGTTGGATCAAAAGAAGCACTCAACTGACTGATCAATTGAGGAGAGGGGTCGATCAATGATTTTAAGCAATCAAACAAGATCTTTACCTGATGCTTTAACTCGTCTTTGGTCTACTTATCCCTAGCTGTCCTTTCTACAAGTCTAGCAGTTGTTACCTGAAAATTATGGACATCCCCATCTCTAGTAGAAGGTCCCAAATTAACTTTAGTGATATTGAAATCATTAAGAGTCGCTTGTCCTACATACCTTTGTGCAAAAGGGGTGTGCTACCTCCACATACATATTCCCGGTATCAACATCCTCTGTCAATCTAGATGTGGTTTTTAATTTCTTAGACTCTTGGGAGTTCTTTGGAGCAATTGGCCAACATCTTTATCAGGGAGATTCAATTGGACTATTTTCCTTTTCTTAGATAGAGTTTTCTCTAACCAAAAAGTGGAGGTAGAGTTGTCATGGATTTGGTACTAGGAGATGTAAAAACGTAAAGCACTCCTAAGAGGAGTATCAAAGATTCACACTTCAGGGAAAGGTGGAGTAGGGCCTACCCTTGGTGGTGAATTTTGTGGTGCATTTGGTGGGGGAGAATTGGGAGAATCATGAGAAGAAGAGGAACCACTTACTTGGGATGGAGAGGAAGGCACGTCATCAGTTTCTTCTTTCGTTACTTGTTTCTCCTTTTCCTTCTAAGTTTTCTACTGAGTTGCATCTTCACAAGTACTTTCAAAGATCCCTTTCTCTGGAGGGTCATCACCATCTCCTTGTCCTCCTGAACTGTTTGTTGAGCGGAAGGAGTTGGTCGTGAACTAGAAGATGGTGGTGCTTGACTTCTTTCCCCTTGGCTTCAAGTGTCCTGAGACTTTGAAGGCATTGTGGCTGAATTTTTTGCAATTTTCTTGGCCACTCAGTCATGAGTTCTTTTGATTACCACTGTAGTTTTTGCATCAATACTTTCAACTTCCTTAATGCTCCAATCTGTTGACACAATTGATTGTGTTTGTACATGATTGATAAAAATTGGGTCCAATAGGTCTGATTCATCATCCTCAATAACTTGGATATCCCAATTTAATTTGAATGTTACAATTTTCCTTAGCAACAATCTCATCCAACTTCTTCTCCAAACTTCATATTCATCTACACATTCTGCCCAATAATCTTCTAAATGCGAAATGTGGTAGAAAACTGGCCCTAAATGCAGATTATCCTTAACAAAATTCTTACTGTCAAAAGGAAATCTACTTTCATAAAATTGCATAGAAAACTTTACAAGGTCCTTCTCAATATTAAGAGCATCAAACATGGATTTACAAAAATAGTAAACAAGAACAAAAGGGAATTGGACACCTTCCTTTTTCCTCTCTTGGCACCTTTTATTCACCTCTGCCACCTATTTGCATACCTCAATGAGAAGAAATTTATCCTTTGCATACTTAGGCAATTTATAGGGAAAACCATCAAAACCTCCAATTTGATGTATGTGAATGTCTAAAATAGTATAAAATGGTTGTCATATGTATCAATTAGTTGAATAGTCTCTAGAGAAATCCTTAAGCCCATATCTCCTTGGATCTCCCTAACCATCCTCCTAGTAAATGTATCATTGACTCATCTAAAACTCCTGAAACTCCTTTCCAATTGGTCATAAACTTGGCCAGGGTCTTGTACAAGCAATAGCATAGACTAGATAAGAAGACATATAGAAGGATTTGTTAAGTGGAAACTGAACTATCATTGAGTGTGTTTGATCACTAATAAATTGAGCCCAATCAAGGTATTGTTCACCATGAATAATTATTTGGATGAAGAAGTACATCCTATCCTTAAAATCATGGGCCCTTTTGTTACCCTTTAGTCTATGCAAGAGAACTATCATATATGAAAATCTCATCCACAAAATGAGTTGTGTAGCTTTTTGGGTAACTAAGATTCGCCTTTCTTTCGGGTGGCAAACCATTCTCGAGCAATTACATTTTTATATTGACCTTTCCTTTCTCGAAAACATTGATGAGAAAGAATAAAATTGAAGTCTGTATACTCCTCTCTTTCTAGCAATTGCAAACATGAAGTATCTCTATTTATCTTGGCGACCAGTCAATTATCATTTGTTCTAATTTCCCTTGCATTGGAATCATAATGGTTAATGCATTCTATGACTAGATTTGTACATTGCATTGCCACAGAAAAAGTTGCGGCTTGCAACAACCCACTTTCAATTAATCTCTGGGTTATTGGGTACCTATCTTCCTTTCCAATTCTTTCCCAAAATTCATTTAAGTTTATGTGACCTAGCCTAGTATCCCCAATTTTGGGTAATGTGCTTGATAAGCCAAACCAATGTTCATAGCCCAAGTATTTATACTTCATGATGATCACAACTGAGTGAATGTTGCCAAAAATCTGTATTCGAGAATTAATTTGATAGAATGTATGAGCTATGGAAATCATGCTTTCACTTCTAAATTTGCGAAAATTCTCTTTATGTCACCTTATAGCAAACCAGGCAAAGAAGAGTTTCACTGTACCTTTGTGTTAGTGTTGAATATCACAACACTCTACTCGCATGTCCTTTGCAATCCCACTCTTTTGTCGTTTGCAAATTCGCTCTTAAATGCTCATTAAATTGAATTCTTGTGGCAATATAATCTCTATATAAGCACCCATAATTAATGCTCTAAAGTGGTAGATGGGCATTAATGGTGCACTTAAAATTTGGCGCGTGCAAGCTTTTCAATCAAACATTTATTTCTGGCACTTTTCGAAAATTCGAAAAGTAACAGCTATGAAAGTTTGCCGAAGAATCCATTGGTTTTGCTAACCTCGTCGAATTTTGACAGTGGTTCTAAAACCTCTATAATCACCCGAAAAGCTTTATTGAGAGCATGAATTGAAGAAAAACTTCCGATAAAAGTAACTCCATCGGTTTTTCTTGAGGTTGTGAAAACCTCATCGGGTCCCAACACAGGTTTCGAAACCTCAAGTTCGTTCCGAAATGATTGTTTTTATTGCCTTTAAATTTCTCGAAACCTTTCGAAAACCCATTCTCAATATTGGTTGTGAACATCTGGTCAAAGATCAATGAGGTTTTCGAAACCTTGTCAGGTTGCAACAAAGGTTTCGAAACCTTTAGAAAGCTCTAAAACACCTGCAATTTCTCCAATTCCGATTAAGTGCACAACTTGTTTGACTTATTGTCAACCTTTCACTAAGTTGTGAGAACCTCATCAGGTCCCAACAAAGTTTGGAGTATCTTTGCAGGAGCCGATAAAGTTGGCAATGTTTGAATTAATACCGACACATAAAGACATGATAAGCCTTTAACATGAAAACAGTGGGATTACACATGGTTGTGCCAACCGTCGAAATCCAATGGGGTTTCAAAAACTAAATTGGAAACCAACAACTAATGATAAAGACTTTTTCAAATTTTTACAAGGCTCACAAAGGGGAAACAAAAATTGAGGTAACATCTGCACCATTTGCATAGCATCCATACCTTTTTTGGTTACTTTGGCATTCTCTAGCAAAATGCCCCCATTCATCGCATTGATGACATTGTATCAAAGGTCATCCTTTTGCATCATACTAGATTTGACTTCTTGCCCCACTATTATTGTTGAATCAATTATTATTCCCTTTCCTGTTCTGATACCTACTAGGTGTCGCATTTTTGTTATTATTATTTTGTTGTGGCAAAGTGTTTAATGGGGTAGATTGTTCGCCTTTTGTAAAGAGCACTTGTATGCTTCTTGTTTTTAAGTTGTATGGGCATTCTTTGATAGAATGTCCTAAAACCTTGCAAATATCACAAAATAACTTCATAGGACAATTTGTTTTGATATGACCCTCATTTTTGTAATTCATGCACCATAGCTATTTTTTTTCCTTAGTGGCTTTTGTTTTAGCCTTCAGTTCTTTCATCATTCCCATCATTTCCTTCCTAAGGGCTTGGACAGTTTTAGATTCACTATCACTATTGATTTCTAAACTCTCATCTTCTATTTTCTTTTTCCCTCAAGAGGTCATTTTATCCTCACTCACTATGTCCATTGCTCAATTATAAGCATTGGCATGAGAGGAGGGTGGCACTACTTTCATTTTTTTCCTTAGTGACGGAAGTAGCCCTTCAAAGAGCCATCACCTTTTTATACCATCAATCGGTTCATCTTCAAATTTTACCAAGAGTTCTTTGAGCCTACGATTGTAAGTTCTCACATTTTCATGCTTCCCCTACTTTGTGTTGTAGATTTTTGCTACAATCTCAATGTCATCTCAAAGAAATTTGAATTTGATTTCAAATGGTTTCCTTAACATCACCCATGTAGTTTTGGAGGTTAGTTTGAGTTTTGTGTACCAACCTATCATTATACCCCTCAAGGTTGTTGGAAATGATCTTAACTAGTAAGATCTATCATCCTAGCCTTTGGCTTTCCATATCTTTTTGCAAGTTTCACAATGCCATACAAAATCCTCCAATCCATTACCCATGAATTTCGGGATTTTCTACCTCTCCATGTTCAGACTTGTTGAGGGAGTCACCATCTTTCTTCCTTGAGGCAGCATTATTGAACGGGCCCTAGTTGGGGAGCTTTGACTTGTACGTTTTGGTGCAATTTATGAACCAGTTGATTCCCGTTGTGTAATTTATGATATTTGCTCAGCAAAGGAAAACTGTCTTTTTAATGACTTTCTTGAGCTTGAGGATTTTGAGATCCTAGAGGCCAACTTGGATAGTCATGAGGTTGAACAACTTAGGAGAGGAACAACTTACAAGAGGCTTTGAACCAAAAGCTTCATCATCAAGACCTGCAACCCTCTAACATAGCTCTATTTGTAGTAGCAAGAGTCATTGGCTACATTTGACTTTTTGGAATGTTGTGCTTAGTTTATAGGTTGACTTTGTACAAACTATATTGTAATTGAAAATTTAACAATTATAACCATCTAGTTATTATTTATGCACTATGAAGTATGCTTTGTGCAATGCAGTGTAATCAGCGAAATGAACATAAACAACAAAATCCCATTTTCTACAATTCATGGGTTAGACTCTCGATTTTATTTGCTCTAGATATCTCTAAGATATGGAAATGCCCTTAGATTTTAAAAAAAGGAGTTTTTGTCTCTTTTTCTACAATTTCTTACGTTTTTTTTAAATCCGATTTTTTCTCAATATTTTCAAACAATCTTATATTTTGGTTTGCCAATTTTTCCCAAACGATTTTGCTGCTATGGTCACTACAAACTACAAAGTGAAGTTGCAGATATGCGGGATAAGCAGTTTGTAGATGACAAAGTGGGTGAAGAGGAGAAGGAGCTAGTTATAAAATTTTCTAATTTTTGTAAAGTCTATTGTAATTATTTGTGTAAAAGAGAAGTGGTCAGTGCTTAAGAAGAATATGAAAAGATGATAGGAATTGTTAATTTTTGTAATATTGTGGATATTGATTTATGTGCAGGGGAAGTGGAGGGTGAAGAATGGAGAAAGAAGATTTGAGTGCAGATCAAGACAACTTTTGGTGGAGGTACAATGGTGGTTTGAATCCAACAAAAAGAGGAAGAAGATGGTGGAGAAGAAAACTTAAGAGGAGAAAGTTGGTTTAATGTGGACAAAATTCCACGAGGGGCATGAAAGATGACAAACAAATTTGGTGGAAGGAATTGGGATTTGCCCCAGCTAAGTGATGGAAGAAGCAAAGGAAGAAATCTTTTGAGGTATCTAGTTAAGTAATGGAGCTTGTTGTGGATTGTGCACCTTTCGAAAGGGTGGTTCTACCACTCAGCTCTATTTGCGAACTATTCTCACAAACTTCTTACCAAGCGTGTCTAATGCAGAAGCATCCAAGCTTACCTTGCAATCCTGCTAATAGTTTTGGTTTGTTCAGTTTTGGTGTGTTTGCTAGTACTTTTGGTTTTCATTTGCTGCGCATGTGCGTCTCTGGCTATGTTGAGGTCGATATTAGTAGTTCCTTATCCTATCCTGGCAAGAATGTGAATAGATGTGCCTTTATGCCGGGTATAGGAGTTATGTGGTACTTGGTCTTGCTAACTCTACAGTTTCTTGTCAGTCCCCAACTAAATACAGCCTGGGTGATGTCTTGTGTGGCATTCATTTTACTAAACATGGGTGATCTTTATGCCGGCAGAGCATCCTCTTTTAATTTTGCCAGGACAAATAACAGTTATTTTGATAGTCATCATTCCTCCATGTTGGAATGTTGAGTGGCAGTTACCTTAACACCTAACTAAGTCTCTATTTTTGGGTTGGCAACTCATTTTGACTTTTATTCTTTGTTAGGCACTAATTCATGGTGTTGAGTGTGGGCCTTTATGAGTTTATGGCCTGCAAGTTTTGACAACAGTCCTAAATTTAAGGGTGGTGGGTCACAATAAATACATTGGTGAGCATTACTATCATGATGTCCCTATACCAGTGTCATTTTAGCATAAGTCCTGTACCTATTCTTAGTTGGAGTCAGTCTGTCATAAACATTATTTCCTTCATGCATTGTGGTTTGCAAGGGGGGTTGCAATGCAGTGAGTGGGTAACAAAAATCCCTTAACATAAATTTGATGGTCATTTACATGTCAAGCATTCATTACACCCAATTGTATATACATCAATATAGAAACCTAAGTAGCTAGCACAGATATCTTAAATACATCTCCCTAAGACACTGGAAGATATCCATCCCAACGTGCCTATATAACCTATGCCACAAATCCCATATAGGTGCCTTGATAGTAATATCTCTCAAAATATTTTATACAGATGTACTTAGATTTCTATGCTGTTATGTAATCATTGATCTTCCTTTCCAACTAATTCATGAAAAAACACCACATACATCAAAGTAGAGCTTCCATAACACTTTTAAAAACACCACACTATTTCTTTTAGAAGCCTTGTCACCAAGAAAACTGATCTCTATTTCTGCTCTGTTTCTCACAAACCTGCTTCAATGGTGTTTGACTCCAAGGCATCTGAATCACCTTAGAACCTTTTGCAGCCTTCATAAACCCCTATAACAGCTTGTGTATTTCATTGCTTTTGAATATCATCATAGTGAATGTTTGAGAACTTTCCAATTCACATAGTTGATGTAATTAGTGATTAAGAATAGTGGCTTACTAAGCTATAGTCACTAACTTTTCATGATCCAATGGAGATAACTTGGAGATAAAGTTCCTTGCCATACTTAAGATAGATATGGCTTCTGAATCTTTGGCTTGTATCCAAAAATCAAACACACTCTTTGACCTCATTAAAAACTTCCTCTAGTTGAAATTTGGAGTTCAATGTACTCCTCACCAATGCTTTGTGTGATCAATAAAGAATTACTAAGGTTCCTTTGGAAAAGATTTACCAAATGCTCATTGTCGTGTTGTTTTCCTCTATCAGATCTTGTTTGATGAGATTGTTTCTTTACCCCTTCTTGATGCAACCTCATAAACGATAACTTGTTTTGCTAACCTCTTATGGAGATCTTCATCAACTTCAACAGTGTGACACACTTCCACTTATTTGCCATATGCTCCACCACTGTTCTATGACATATATAATTTTCTTCTTGCTTTTTAAGTCAGAATGCCCCTCTAGATTTAGTAACCAACACTAGTCCTCGAAGTATCCATTCTTTTTTAAATGGTTTCTAAGCTATATCTAGTCTTTGGCTTCGCTTTTTTTTTAATCATAGTGGCAGTCTTCTTTATATGCCCTTAACATGGAAACATTGATATGTATGATGCTTAAGAAAATGAATGACCGGACAACAAATCTTGGGAAAGAACAGATGATAAGGAATGACTTGTTATATCAAAGGGGTTCAGTTCAATTGATTAAATCATTGTGTTCTCATTGTAAAAATCCATGTTAAAATCCTAAAGTGGCATCTATGATTGAATAATTTGAGCATGTTGATTTCTAAGTTGAATAAGTTGTCGGCATTAATGCTGGGGAGAAAGTCCCCCATTTGCGGCCTCCACCAGCTCAGGCTGGCCTTTAATAAAAATAAAAATTCCCAACCTACCAGACAAAACAAAAAAGGACTGACTTGTTGCATATTGCTGGCCACAGCAAATGAAACAACAAAAAATGAATTCATAAAATGCTCATTCATCAACCAAAAGCAGCAAGAGACTTCACTTTGGATTCACTCATATACACTAAATTTGTAACTCTCAACATTTTGCTTCAATGACCAATGATTTTTTTCCTCCCATCACTTCAATTCAATGCTTATCACCTTACCCACTTTTCTGCCTGTTAGTACATTCAGCTAGAGTACAAGAAATGCAATTTTAAAGCAGAGCATGACCATCTTAAATCTTGTATCTGCAGAATCCAAGCACAAATCTGATGCACAATTCATTTGATCCCTTCATCCTTAGTTGCTGCCAATATCTAACATGTAATATTTCACAATTACTATTTTTTAAGTCAAAAATAATGTTGATTTACCATTTATGAATTGGAAGTTGAGAACTTTAATGACCATCATAAAAGGAGAGGGTAGATTACTGGTTTATGTCACCATGGAACATATATCAAGGCATGCAAAGATATTGGTTGACACAAACTACTAATTAGTAATACATCTTCTGGCCAAAAGACATCACACTAGATCCATTGAATCATACACTCAATTTCATCAACCCTCAAATAACAAAATTCATCTTATATCATATCAACCCAAAATTAATTCAAGTGCTGTATGGTAGTTGAAGAGTTACAGAGGTTGGCTTTGACTACCGAAATAAAGCTCTAAAATGGTAAGGCAAACCTCCACTCACACATCAAGTGAGACATGATACAAACAAAGCCACTAAAGCCTCAATTCACTGGTGAAGTGCCAACTAAATAGATGGCAGCCTACTTAGAGGCTTTAACCTCCACAACAAAGCACAGAGATTGTTGGGTAAAGTTGGAGGAAATGGAACACAAGAGGAGTTGTTAAATGGCCAAACGTAACCAACACATTTCCAGTAAACACAAAGGGAACCTTCAAATCCTATTTTGCTTTTCTGACATGAGTTCAATACATAGGACTAATTCCTTCTTGAACCTCAACCTTCGAGCAGAGAAGACATGCAAAGTTTAGCTTTCAGGACCATCAAACTCACTCCTGCTCTTTTGCTGGACCCCAGCACTTCCCTGCTAGCTATGGAAAACATCTTTTACAAAGGACCTACTACTACCAATAAAGACTAAACCTCTTCATGGCAACTTAAGATGATGCATACCAACATAATATCCGATTTACAGTGACGTACCAACAGAAAATGGAAAGGCAGACTCAGAAACACAAAATCACTGTCTAGAATATGCACCTATCCTCATCTCTCTTGATGATATGTCAGAGCATGGCATGCCGACTCAATAGCAACTTACACAACCAGAAGAATTTCATCATTACTTGACCAGCAACAGCAGCCAAAAGTAAACTCAAAATTGAACTGCAACTGCAAGTCCAAGAACGAAGTAATACTTACTTGCAAAACCTGAGTTAAAAGGATTTAAATGATCAATGAGAATATGCAGTATTATCAGCAACTCAGGATCATCCAAAGTTACATTTCATGTTAATGGAAAAGTTTGATGTTTCTTTTCAAAAAATAAAGAATATAGTCTTTGTCCATAATATTTTATTCACACATTTAATATAAGAATGATTTATTTTGTTTCTTGTAAGGGAAATAGTAATTTTCATTTTTCTTAAGGGCCCTCTGGATAACAAAGTTGGTCTTCATTCTGGACATTGCATATCTTCTATATAAATGAGAGTCATTAATCTTCAATGTAAAACTTCTCACCGTAGCCTGCAACAGAAAATCTCATGTCTGCAATTTTATAAGCTAAAGTTCTAGGTAATATAATATTGTTCTAATTTGCTGACAATAGAATGGCTTATTGTTATTATAATTAAAGAGTAATTTGTAAAGCTATGATATTTACAGTTGATTTGGAGAAAACTTCTACTGGAAACAGATGATGTTAACCTCCAACTTAGAAGCATAGAGGGAAGAAATAGAAGCGCTGAAGATTGCCTACTGAAATCAAGCATGCATAAACCAAAATCTACAACCCAAAGCACTGATAATGATAATCCTTTCTATCCTAAGACGGATACAATACTTTTGTGACTTTCTTACCAACCTTGAGACAATGAATACAAAGGTGGGACCTTATCCCTATCAATGCATGTTGAAGACCAAGGATCCATATGGAATTCTAAAAATAGAAAGTTTTTGATATCTTGTGTCAAGAGTTCTGAAATCATAACTTGAATGTGGAGTGGCCTGCAGAAAATCGACTGGACTCTTTCCAGTGTCATCTCAACAGTAGCTCCACTTCCACTACCAGCAAGCAGCACAGGTCAAGCCTACTAAGTCTCCTATTTTGGTCCGAAACCTGTAAACTAATTATTATATGCCCATTAACACATAAATTATGTTATATCTAATTAATTCCTAGTTTATGTTCAAGTCTTTGTTTTACCAAATTATTAACTTTGCATTTCTTTGGCCTTTGGCTTATATGCATATATAGAAATATGACATTGGGGTCGGATTTGGCGAAATTTTGTTGTATGTGGCTCTCTAGATTAACAATTTAGTGCTAACAGTTTAATGGATTCTGGGAATTTCTGTTAAGCTATGTATTTTGCTAGATTGAGCCCTTGAATAACTATTACTAGCATATTTTCAACTAGTAAAAATATATGCCAATCATCCTTCAAGTCACAACAATACACTTTGTTAATACTATTTTGCTGTCTTCAGCCTAATTTTTTCCAAAGAAGCCTTTTTGAAAATGGAAGTAAAAAATGCATCTGCTAGCAAAAACATGTTTCTAGAAGTAAGCATATTTTACAAACAGAAAACAGTTATCAACTTTTAAGGTAATTTTGTTCTGAAAGGTTAAAAACAACCTTTGTGTCACTTAACCTAAATCTCTTGAAGTTGGCACACTAAGACTTTTTGGATATCATCAATTTTTGTCATTCTTATATGGATATGTGGATTGCTCTTGTTAGATCATAACTATACAATTCATGGCACAAGTTGTCAAAGAAATCCAAATGGCAGGTCTGTGCATCTAAATCTAAAGTAAGGATCATTGGTATACCACAAGAAGAAAACTGCCATACCTAATAAAAACCCTGATCTAAAGAGATGGTCCACATGTCAGATGAAAGAGAGGAAAATCAAAAAGTTAAAAATAATTACTTAATTGTGCATGTGAATAATTTATGCATTTCTAAAAAACATAAAAGAACAAGGGTAATCCCTCTATTATATCTGTGTTCCACACATCTTACCTCCTGGTAAGTTACACTGTTCACATGCTTATCACAGCGTACACCCCGGAAAAAGAGATCTCCTCCAGTGAATTGTTTACCGAGACAAACATTTAAAGTGACCTCAGAATCATCTACATGAAAGCCTGCAATCATGAGAAACCAAAGCAAACGATATTTATTATTAGCCAACAGAAAGCATAAACTCAGGTTAGGCTTGAGGAACAATAACAAGATTGCTAAGGAAGATGTGTGCAAGGGAATTGTTTAAACTTCACTAATTGTGTTTATACCATAAGAAAGTGAGGAACAGGAAAGAGTAGCATTTGCACTTGATAAGGAACATGATGGCATGATAAGGAAGACCCTTCAACATCTTGAACTGTCCCCATCCTCATGCAAGACACCATTGCACACCTAAATTTAAGGTATGCCACATTCCCTGTGGCTACTGAAAATTATAACATTTCTTTTCAACAAATAAGTCTTGACTTTATAGTCAGGTAACCCTAATTAAACTCATTACACACATTTCACAGATAAAACTATCTAGAAGTGCATTGACAAACGCACCTTAAATTGGATAAGTAAAACAAAAATACCTTTAAGAGGGAAGAAAGGTGGGTCCTTTGAACAAAAAGTAGAAATCTTGGATTGAGTTGTACATATACGAAATTTTCATATTGTGTCAAATTTAAAGCTAACATCTATTGTTTTTCGGTTCCCTAAATACAAGTCATGATTATGTCTTGTCCAATTTGTTTGTTTTGTAAACTTTGTGGTGCTTTAATGAATGTTCGCAGGTATGGAACAAGGTTTTCAAAGACATTTGTCACAATGGAGGGAAGTTTTGTCTAAAAAAATTCATAAGGCGTAAGTTTAAGGGTGCACCTACATACAAGAAAGTCAAAGAAACCAACTGAGAGGTGCATGAACCTGATAAGGTAAGTTTGAGATCAAATTTTCATGCACAAGTGCACATGTGGAGTAGAGGTGTGCACCTCATAAAGAAAAGGGGATTTCAATCTTCAAATCATAATTCTCATGTTTAGGTGCACACCTGCCCTATAAGGGCTTTCTCAACAAAGGGAGAAAATCTAGTATCAAGTTCAAGTGACAAATCCAATTCACAGGGATACATCTAAAGCAAAGGCATGCACCTCACCAAAGGAAATGTGTAAAGTAGATGCAAAAGCTATACACAAGTGTGCATGATAAGCTCAAGTGTGCGATTATGTAAAGTGGATCAAACCAAGTTGAAATCATGTCAAGAAGTGTATGCACTTGTATTCAATGTGTTAGAAGTTTTGAGCATGATATTCAAGGTTGTTTTTAAGAAGCATGCACTTAAGCAAGCATTAGGGGCACACTTCAATATACAAGCAATATACAAGAAAGGTAGAAGAAATCAAGTCTAAATTGCTGGTGTGGAGGTACACACCAATAAGTAGGAAATCTAAAACACCTTGTGTAGTGTGCATTTTAAAATAAAGTAGCAAATTCTCATGTGAAAGAGGAAAGCAATAACAAATATACAGAGTTACACCTAAGTATGATGTTTAAAGCAGAGTTCAAGTTGCAGCCATGAGGGTGCACCTAAGCATGAAACATGTGCCTTCCTAGGGATGGAATTTGTCCACTTCAAAGGATAGTCCATAGGTGCGCACTTAGGGGACAAGAGCACCACTCAATGAAGGGTATTCAGTTTTCAAAATCAGAACAGCAGACTACATTGTAAGGTGCACATGTGGATCAAAAGCATTCATTGTTGGAAAAATGTTGTCATTGATGTCAAAGAACAGCGATTAAGATGTTTATTAGAAGCAGAAATTTAAGGAGCAGAGATGTTATAAATAAGAAGCAGATTTAAATAAAGAGAAGAAAAATATTAAATATTATGCAAAGTCAATCAGTGGCTGACCCCCTCTCTATTGCGGCATTTAAAATTAAAATATAATAATTACATGAGGGCCGACCCCCTAGAGATAGGCGCCCAAATTTGAAGGGTTTAAAAATAAAATTAAAAGAAATTTATGCTGGGCCGACCTGATTTTAGGCGCCCAAATTTGAAGGGTTTAAAATAAAATTAAAGGAAATTATGCAAGCAGTTGGTTTGGTGGCATGATTTCAAGCAGCTCCAAAGGAAACACATGTCAATGCAGTGAAACGAATATTGAAATATTTGAGGGGGACTATGGGTTTTGGATTGTGGTATCCAAGAGGTGATGATTTCACCCTTACAACATATACGGATGCAGATTGGGCAGGTAGTGTTGATGATAGAAAGAGCACCAGTGGAGGAGCATTCTTTCTTGGAAATTGCCTTGTATCTTGGTTAAGTAAGAAGCAAGCATCAATTTCTCTATCTACAGCAAAGGCGGAATATATAGCAACAATAGCATGTTGCACGCAGGTCCTATGGATGAAACAGACCTTGAAAGATATTAAAGTTGAGTATGAACATCCCATTCCCATACTTTGTGATAATACAAGTGCCATCAACATATCAAGGAATCCAATTATGCACTCCAGGACAAAGCATATCCCGATTAAGTATCAGTTCTTGAGGGAGCAAGTACTTGATCAGCAAGTAAAGTTGGAGTATGTTGCTACAAAGGACCAAATTGCAGACATTTTTACAAAGCCTCTTCTAAAAGAGGTTTTTGAGTACTTAAGGGACAAATTGGGAGTGATGTCACTCTCATCCATTCATTATGTTCTTCAAGAGAAGCATGTGTTTAGGGGGAGCTACTCATTGTCTTATTCATTTAGCCCCGGATACCCATTGCCATTGATGTCAAAGGGGGAGTAGTAGAGTCAGAGGGAGAATATCAGTCATGGGGAGCAATTCCGTCAAGGGGAGAAGCATTGGTCATGTTGCATTTCAAGCTTATTACTTTACAGGGTTGCCATCAATGACAAAGGGGGAGATTGTTGGAAAAATGTTTCATTGATGTCAAAGAACAGCGATTAAGATGTTTATTAGAAGCAGAAATCTAAGAAGCAAAGATGTTATAAATAAGGAGCAGATTTAAATAAAGAGGAGAAAAATATTAAATATTATGCAAAGTCAATTAGTGGTCGACCCCCTCTCCATTGTGGCATTTAAAATTAAAATATAATAATTACATGAGGCCGACCCCCTAGAGATAGGCGCCCAAATTTGAAGGATTTAAAAACAAAATTAAAAGAAATTTATGCCGGGCCGACCTAATTTTTAGGCATCCAAATTTGAAGGGTTTAAAAATAAAATTAAAGGAAATTTAAGTTGGCTGACCTGTTTTGAAGAGTAGGTAACTCTTGGATGAAGTGCCATTTCAAGGGATATAAATAAAGGAATTTTGGTGGCTCATTTATCACCCATTCATTGAATATCATTCCTAATTTCAGAGTAGAGTTACAGCAAAGAAGAGCAGATTTATGTGAGCAGAATTAATTAGTCATATGTTTGTGAAGTTTCTATGGTGAGATCATGCAAGATTCATAAATTTATGTTGTGAAGATTTGGAGCAGATATTGTGCAGAATTATGTGAAGATATATTTTAGATTCAGTGGGGCGGTGGGCCTAGCTCGATTGGCTAAAGCATTTTGTTGCAAGCAAGAGGTCACGAGGTCTAGTCTCCCCATTGTCCTCATGGTACAAGAGTGCGTGTCGCGCCAACGTCACCGGTCACGTGGAAAAAGTTTACCAGGCGCACTGCAGTTTATAGGTGAGCGGTTATCCGATTTTGATTCCTGCAATCTAAAAAATTATAATATATATACATATATATATATATATATTTCAGATTTATGTGAAGACATTGGTGCATATTCGAGAAGACTACATTGCAAATTTTTGGGTATATTTTTGAAGATCATATTGCAGATCTGAGTGAAGGTTTAAGAGCAGAGATTCAAGGCAGATTTGTGTGAAGAAGCGGGCAGATTTTTGAAGAGATCTAGGGGAAAATCCAACAACATCATCATTATTTTGTATTTCGAAGGTTGGTGCCTTCTAATCAACAAGATCCGGAGGTTGGAGACTCTTGCTCAAAGAGATTGATGTCTCTTGCTGAGTTGGTGCTCAATGTGAAATGATTAATGATATTCATAATTACTTAATTACAAAAGGAGACGAAAGCTCCTTATAAAGAAAATTATAGGACGATGTTTCTAAAAAGAAACAATCGTTAACTATAGAAAACTAAAGCTAAAAAGTAGAAAGATGCTAAAACAAATTAAAGCATAATCAGAAGTTACTAAAAACTAACTTAGATAACTAAAGTAAACTAACAACTAATTAAAGCTAAGAAGACCATTAATATTACATTTAATATTTTAATACCCTCCCTTAATGGTCATCCTACAAACAAAAAAACTAAGTCTACCCATATTCTTCTAGAAACATATCATTGGTGACTGATAACTGGAGAAGCATATCCGCCGCACGATTACTGATCCTTTCCCACAGAACAATCAAATCTAGACACCGGCACTCAATAATTGTGAGCTTTCTCTGCTTCTAGGTATTATAATTCTTTCCATTGAACCTCAACGTACTTTCCAACATGACGTTGGTCAAAGCAGCCATCCCTCCCTTTTTCCAAAAGCCCAAAAAACGAGGTAAAGTTGTGATTAGCTAGCACAAACTTTGGACAATCAGCTAGCACAACTCTCACAATTTTTCAAAAATTGTCTTTAAAAAAGGCTCAGTAACAATAAGATTTTTTAGAAAAACCTTCGAAAACTCTTGAAAGTAAGATTTTTTCAGAAAAAATCCTCAAAAAAATTCTGAACTACAAAATTTTCAAACACTCTTTAAAATCTTCAAGTTCACAATTTTTTGTTGAGAAAAAAACCGCCCAAAAAACTGGTCTACAAACCCTAGCAGCAACCCACAATTTTTTAGATAGGAAAAATCATCAAAAAACTCTTCATAAGACAAACTTGGTAAATTTTTTTCAGAAAAAAATTTCAAAAAACTCTTTGCATGGATTTTTATTTTTCAACCAAAAAAAAAACCTGTCAAAAAATTGGTAAATTGTAAACAATCCATTAGAAACAACTGCACGAGGTTGGATCAACAGACACCGTCTTCAGAAAAACCCATCAAACAGAGGTCGCAGCACAAAAAATCGAGTCTTGATTTCTCCATAAATCTCGATCAAAAAGATGTAGAAAAAACACATAGGGCCACTAGAAACCCTAGCCGATAGCAAGAGGTCCTCAAAACACAGCAGACAAACCCGCCCAGAAAAATCAACAAAGTCGTCCAAAAGGATGCAGAACAACAGAACCCTAGTCGCAACAGAAATAGGGCACCAAATTCTTCAGACATGAATTTTCAAAAGCAACAACAAAAGACGTCTCAGACTTGTCAAAGAAGAGACTCATGAATAGGAAGGAGATACCAAAATCTTGGGATCGTGGCTCAAAAAAAACCTGATTTTTGTGATCAAAGACAACCCATAAAAGCGGCATAAAACCCTTCAAATAATAGACACCACGAGCAGAGGTCACGAACTGAAAAACCGCATGCAAACCCATCACAAAGAACTCACCACAACTGGAAATTACTCAGACCCACGAACTTGAAAAAACCCTTCACAAAAAAAAAATCGTGCACAGGTAACACCAGAAGAAAGACGAAAATGCAGAAAAAACACATTGCGATTCTACTAAAAAGCCCTCGATGCCAATAGAAACGTTAGAAAGAGGACGTGATTTTGTGAAAAATTGCCCAGGAAAACTACCGCCCATGAACTACAAAAGTCGTGCCACAAAAAAAAAAAGGCTCAAAAATGCGCGATCTCAAAAAACACAAATTTCAGAAAAAAGGGTCTAAGCACACACAATTTTCACCAGAAATGAAGCCAAAAAAACCTTCGAGACTTTTGCCAAAAGAAAAGACGCAATTCTCAAATGATAAAACCCTCGATATCTGCCAAAAAAGAGCCACGCAATTTGCTGAACAGAAACCCTCGAAAATTCTTTGCAACTTCTTCAAAAAAAATTCTTCACTAAAAAACTTCAATTTTCAACAAAATCAGCTTAAGAAATTTCTTCAATTTTTTATCTAAAAAAAAAGGGCTAAAACTAATCAGGTTCGAGCCTGTGCTCTGATACCATGAAATGATTAATGATATTCATAATTGCTTAATTACAAAAGAGTACGAAAGCTCCTTATAAAGAAAATTACAGGACGATGTTTCTGAAAAGAAACAATCGTTAACTATAGAAAACTAAAGCTAAAAAGCAGAAAGATGCTAAAACAAACTAAAGCATAATCAGAAGTTACTAAAAGCTAACTTAGTTAATTAACTAAAGTAAACTAACAACTAATTAAAGCTAAGATGACCATTAATATTACATTTAATATTTTAATAAAATGGAGGGGATTGGTGTCTCATGTGGGTTGGTGCCTACAAAGTTCTAAAAAGATTTCTATAAAAGAAACATTTTGTCATGGTTTTCTTCCACAAGGGTTTCCACATAAAATTGTGTGCATCTTGTGCTCTAATTTGCTAGATCTTACTTGTGGGGATGCTTTGATTATTGTTTATGATTGCCAAAGTTATAAATTGAAAAGATTGTTCTTATACTAATTCACCCCTCCTCTCAATATAAGTGTGTGTGTGTTTCTTCATGAATCTGATAAGGAGAATTGCTAACAACTAAACAATTTTTTAAAATATGGTTGTCAAATGTGCATTGTGAGCACAAGAATGCACCTAAACAACGGTATAGGGGTGTGTCTACAAATATGCACATCCAACAAAAGCAAAAGATTCACATTAAAAATCAAAGTCCAAACACCCTATTCCAGGTGCGCATTTGTTAAAGAGGGAGACAAACTTGATCGAATCAAAGCAGCTAGTATACAAGTGCACACCCAGTATCTATGTGTGCACCCCACTAAAGCTTTATATTGTGTTTGAAAGACAAAGACCAACACCAATATACAAGTGCACAGCTGATGTAGAGGCACACACTTTCAAAGTGCAAATTCCACAAAGGATTCTACTTTTGAAATTCAAAAGTATGAAATCTGGTAGACATACATGTGCCTAGTAGATGAAAATGCACCTATTCATATGAATGTTAGGCACATACATAGGTGGGCACTAGAATGCACATGGGGTTCAAGTTTTTAAAAGTGTGAAATTCATTCCTAGAGGAGTGTGTCCATTTACAAAAAGACTGGTTTTCAAAACAAGTTCAAACTCATTGTGAGGTGCATGTCTAGGGAGCAATGGTGCAATTCATGAAAGAAAACTCAAATTTTAAATGCAAAGATTCCAAACCAATGTATAGGTGTGCGTTTAGGGTGCAGGTGTGCACCTCGCCTAAGGGATATTTAAAATTTTTTAAATTGTTTTAACTTAATTTCAGACATGCACACCTGGTTATAAAGTGCACACCCATACAAAGGAAATTAAAAATACATGTTCAAAGTCTGTTTTATAGTGTATTGGTGCCTATGCAAAGCAAACACACTCGCCTATCAAATGTCTTCTAAGGGTTAGCCATGATCATAGGAAAAGCTACAAAATTATCAAAGTCATTCAAAGCCACCTATCCAAAAGTCTATTTTTGGCCCATGTTAAAAATCTTACATTATTTTTTGCTGTCACCATTTTCATAGAGAAAATATTTTGTGATTTGTTAGTTTTAGCCAACATCATTTATAGTATGTTCTATTTATAGCTACCTCTATTTTTAGCCAGCACTATTTTTGTCTTTCCTCTAATTTTAACATTATCTATTTTTAGCCAACGCTATTTATCACCCATGCTACTTTTGGCAATTTCAATTTTTAACCCGAACTCAACTATTTTTAGATCATTTATCTTTAGACCTCTTGCCATACATTATCTATTTTTAGTTAATTTCTAGAAGCAATTTAACTAGAGCTTGCTGGAGTTTAATTTTAATTTTAGTGGATAGGATTTTGTAATAAAAATTACATTCGATCCAATCAAGTTATATTCCTAAAGTATAAGCAGTTAGCATTTTATTTATTTTCATCAAATAGTTGTAATGTCCCCTTTTGGGATTTTCCCTAAATCTTGCCCTAGAATCACAAGTTTCAAGGTAGTTAGGGTTACAACTTACCAATTAAATGTTTTAAGGTAAATCTCGATTTAGATCCTGCAGTCATGTTAGATAATATTGGAATATAATTCATATGATCAAACATATATAAATATTTGAACCATGTAAATACATAACTATTAAACTACACCATATCCATACTGCATTATGGGAGTTTAATCATAATAGGAATTGGCTAGGAAACATGATAAGTCCGCCTGAAGCTATCCCAGCTAAGCCCAAGAGCGTGTAGCATCCAAGACAACCCACCTCTTGGCCATAAGTGGCAGGAACATCCAAACCAAGACAATTCCACCCTTGGGGTGGGCTACTTAGTGGGTAACTTGTATCTGCATTCCCTATCCATGCTGCCTTATCCATCTTTCTTATGATTGAGACTCCTTGAATCCATCATAACAACCAGTCATAGTTTGGCCTGATAGTATAGCCTTGAAAGGGTGCTTGTAAACTACTCAACCCATCTATATAATTCTTGGTTCTATTTTCTAGTAAGAGTGAAAAAAAATTCTGATGGTTTCCATTTTCTAGTAAGAGTGAAAGATTTATCAAAATCAATCTCTCCATGTTATTTGTCATTTGAGTTGTGTCTTTGTTTCATCCTTTCTGAATTTCTTTTTCTACACCCTCTAAGGGTCCTGTAAACTTCTTCCAGTTCCTTTTGAATTGCTAGATCTTCTTGATTGACTGTTCTAGGGAGTTATAGCGTGTAAATGTAATATAGAGTATGTTGCAGCTAGTTGCAAAGCAAAACAAGCTGTAAGGGCATTGTTGATATATTGTTGGTGTCCTTGCAGATCGTAGCAACAAAAGGTAAGGCCTTACTCTTTAAGAGTTCCCCACATTGGGTTTGTACAGTATATTCTGTGTGTTTTGAGTTCTGTTTTGATTTGTTTGAGTTTCTTTATTGTTTCTTTCTATGCATACAATATTTTATAATAAGCATAACATTAGAACAACTCATTTCTAAGAACAATTCCAAAAGTCTAGTAGAACAGTGTGTAAATCGACAAAGTTGTTTTTGTTGGTGTAATTAATTATTTAATTACACATTTGCATAAGTTTACTTAGGCATATTTAATTCCTAAGTTTTAGGATATTATCTTTATCTTATCGAGCTATCTTGTTGCTCAAGATAAGAATAGGTTTAGGCATCTTTGCTTTTATAAAGCAAATCTTATCATGTAATTATGAATTCTCGAATAATATTATGTTGCACATTCTTTTGCAACCTCTCTGCTTTTTCTAATTTTCTCTTATGTGGAAGGTCTTTTCGGTTTGCAAATTTGATCTTGGTTTCTAACATGGTATCAGAGCCTTGATTTGCAGCCCCTTCTCAAATTTTTGAGAAAATCATTGCAGAGTTCGTTCGGGATTCCTCAAGGGTATCATGCATTGAGTTCATCTATGCAGCGTTTTGGATCAGATCGGGCCTCACCATTGGATTCAGAGCGCTAGAAAAAGTCAGGATTGACTTTTTTTTGCAGATTTTGGCCATCATTTGCCAGATCTGTGAGGGTTTCAGGCTGGGAGATTTTTTGCAAGATCTGGGGGTAGCCCAATTTTTGGAGCAGTTTGAGCAGAAACGGAGGTCACCATTGCGTTCGCAGTAGCCAAAAACCCTAAGATCGCCCTTCATTTCGTCAATTTTTGAGGTGGTCCGGAAGGCAAAAAAAATTGTATGAGGGGCTGTACGGCCTCCCCTGCACGCTTCACGAAGCTTGAAAATCGAGAAAAATATCAAAAATATGCATTTCTTGGTTTTCGCTCCGCTGCGTTCAGTGTAAATGATCTCCGCCACCCGGTGGCCACCGCCGCCGGTGGCACCGCCCTCTTCCTCCGCCAACCAGGGACAGCCCCCACGGGCTCCTTTGCGGACCACCCCGGTCACATGGAGGATCGGGGGCCTCCCGCCCAGCCCCCGCGGGCTTTGCTAAGCACCGACGGTGGTCCTATTAAGGACCAGGCACTATGCACCAGCCCCGCCGACCCCCTCAGCACCAATGGCAGTCGTATGGGCGACCAGGGGCTCCGCCCCAGCCCCCAACAGCCAACCCCCTGGTCCTACATGGGACCAGGGGCTTTAGCCCCACAGGGCTGCTGCTGAGGAGCCCTATTGGCCTTTTGGGGCTGTTTTTCAAGAAATCGAGTGTAGTTTTTAGGTATGATGATGTACATTTTTGCAAAGCGAGATCTTGTTGGAAATTTGATTAGGCCAGCCCAGATCCAATGGTGTGGAGTGTTTTACCAGATTTTTTTCTCTAGATTTATTTTGTAGGCCTTTGAACTCAGATTTTGTTGTTTTCACTTTGGAGGGCATATCTTTTGACTCGGTGATCCGTTTTTCATCATTCTTAGCATTGGAAGGTGAGGATGATCCCTCTACAGAATCCCGAGTCCTATGTGTACCACATTTATGCATGTTTAGGATGCTCTCCTTTTACAATCGTTGAGTTATTGTAATAAATGAACTGAGATAAAGTTTCATCGGGGGGGTTTCTTTGCATAATAAATCTGATTAGAGTGTAGTTTTCACTTTGATCTCCATATCCATTTTGAATTGATGATAGCTCGCATGGGTTATTTGGTTTCCTAGTTTCTTTTGGCCACACTTTTTGCTATTACTTGACACATATCGGATTCATCGGTTCACACTTCAGGTGGGAGATTATGTTTCTTGATCCTCATTGGTTCAAATTCTTCTCAGTAAGGGCCATGTTTTTATGGTTAATGTTCCAGAGTCTATTTTTAGTACTCCTTCCCATGGAAGAGTTTCAGTCACAGTTTGGCATCGGCATCGAGATACACGGCTTCCAGATTCTGTCATCATCTCATCTACTGTTGCTTCACAGATTCCAAGGTTGTTCCACTTGTGAGCTTTTCAGTGTTCCATGGCATCGGGTCTGCTGTCACATTATCATGATTCCGGTTTTGGTTTCAATTGTAGACAGAAGTATCTTTCCTTGCTTGTCGGATTGCGGTTCCAGTGTTACTCCACAGTGTTCTTTCAGTGCTTCTTTGCAGCAGTCATCTCATTGTAGGGGGGTTTGTCCCACTGGGTTTTCCTTCTCTACTTCATTATTGCATTTGTACATGAGTACCTAATCAGGCCTTGTTGCCGGGACTCATATTTGCATAATAA
>VDFB02047397.1:1883635-2172544 GCA_007258455.2 Sequoia sempervirens
TGAACTCAAAGCAAAAGATTCTGTGAAGAAAGATGCTGAAAAAGATACTTCATGAAGAAGGGGATTTTGAAATGGCGAAAAATTAAAAATAAATAAATTCTAAGTCTGGAAACACTTCACTTTGCTACGTGGGAGACGCTTGCGCAATCAACGTGCAAGTCAACTTTGCAGTGTCCGTACTCGTAAAAATGGTGAAATACAGTCACGCACTCGCGTCAGCGGCAAAAATGCTACAACACAGTCAACTCAGTAGGCGTCACGATGTTCGCAAAGCACGAAATGAAGAAAATTATCAGTTCTAGAGCAAATCTACGCCCTTGTAGACCAGGGGAGCCCTTCAATTTGAAGGCTCAGATTTAGTTGTTTCTGGTTGCAAATACATTCATTCTCTTCGGAATTCTGTTAGCTTTCCAGCAAGCTATCAAGCGAATCCATCTGAGTTGCAAAACTCCGATAGATGAAGGTGGAAGCATAAGGTACGAAAAATTTACATATCACACAGACAGTCAAATTTGCAGTTTCTGCGCCCTTGTAGCCCAGGGGCGCCCTTGAATTAGACCTGTCAGATGATGGAATTTGCAAAATCCGTTTCTGGGGAATCTCTTTTGATTCAGCCCAGCTCCGCGATGCATCCGTTCGCAAATCCGTAAGATATGTTGAGTGACCGTGACAGTTGTTCTAGCGAGCACGTAAAATGGAGGGAAAATAAAAGTGAAAATATCAAAATGTATCTCTATAGACCAGAGGCGCCTAGCCTTTTGGCCAACTAGATGAAGTTTTCGGTAGTTGTCGTCTTCACGAGATCTGTGCAGAATCCTTCTAGCTATCCAGTGAATCCAACTGTTAGCTTGCGGGATTACTCAAACGCCCGTAGATGAAGACTTAGTGGAAAATGTTGAAGGATGAAAACAAGCAGAAAATGGCTGTGGGGAAAATACATACTTCCTTGAAAAAGGCGCCCTTCTATTGGAGGTCTTAGAAGCAATTTTCAAGCTTTGTTGCTTCCAGGAACATCTCTTCCAAGTTGTTCCATCTATGCGATGAGATCATCGGTGCGCGCATCGGAGCAATCCAGCTCCCAGTAGCAAGGATCAAAGTGGAGTGTTTCGTGAAAGTTGCAAATTACAAAATCATTATTAAAAGTGTAATTGCGCCCTTGCAGGCCAGCGGCGCCCTTGTATTTGAGGGCCTTAATTCAACTTTTAGACGCCCCACATACAGTCATTCTTTGCGGAATTCTTCCAACTATGCGATGGATCCAACATCCAGTCGACGGGAGTCATCATTCACCAGCTGTGGCAGATTGAAGCACTGAGAGGCAAATCAGGAAAATGGCTAAGTCTGGTGTCATATGCACCCTTTTGGGAAAAGGCGCCCTTGTTTTTTGAGGCATCAGACTCAGTTTTTAGCTCTCGTAGTTCCCAACGACATGTCATCAGACTTGTTCTAGATACGTAATGGATGTGCCAGCTCAGCTCTAGGATCAACCGGGCATCCGGAAAACAGAGTTCAACAGAGGTTGTGGTGACGTTTTCAAGTAGCTAAAAAATAGGAAGTTAGCTAAAAATCTCAACTTTTGAAGGAGGGTGGCTAGAAAGTCAAAGTTTGACTTTTTGGAATCAGCATGCATATTCTAGCCAACCCAAAAAGGTGAAATTAAAATAATATTAAATTCTTCAGTTTCAAACGTCAGTTTTTGCTTGCAAAGAGGCGAATTTAGTTTTGCATGTTGTTACCCATAAATAGGACCCCCCTTCTCTTTTTCTAACTATCTTTCCTTTTTGCCTAAGTCCTTTGCTTAAACTTGTGTTCGGGCGGCCTTTTGTTGTCTTCCTTGAACTCAGGCGGGGTTTTCGTTTGTTCTTCGAACCTCTCATTTTATTGCTTATATTGTTTGATTCTCACTAGGCGGTGTTTTCTTACCGTTTTCAAACTTACCGTTCTTCCAAGAGTGGGTGCATGTGTGTTAATAACCCAAGTGATGAGTTGTCATGCGTTAGAATCTAGAAACTTCACCTGCAAGTTATACCTTTGGGCGGTATTCTTTAGATTGTTTGAAACTTAGGCGATGTTTTATTAAGTTATGTGAACTACCCATTTTGCCGCCCAAAAGCTTTTTAGTGATTAATGGAGTAACGGCAAACCTAATTCATATAACCAGTGCATTATATAGGAAAGGAAACTAGCATTTTCAAATACGATATGAACAGGAAACCAATGAAGCCATGCATACAAAAATACAGTGATATCAAAAGAAATATTTTATTTATATATATAAACGTTTTTACATTGCATTGGCACTACAAAATTGTCTAATTCGACTACAAATGCTCATATTGTGGGCAAAAAGACAAAAGGAGACACTTCCATTCAGGTACACAAAGCAAATATCATGACACAAATGCCCTCAGTAACAGTCTGCAGGCGTTCAACTTGGGTTGGTGATAGTAGGTTCTCATGTGATTGAAGGAATTGCACAAAGAGTCCCATATCGTTTCTTACGACTCCTGAGCGCAAAAGAGCCACAACTTCCTCCAAAGTCTCATCTTGAAGGGCCGACACAATGCAGATGGCGTCAGCTATCAGTCCATTCCGAGGGTAGTGGCTAAGCCTGTTGATCGCCACATTAACATGATGATGGAATTTGTGTTTTATCAGGCGCTCCAGTGCTCTCACACCCTAGTTGCAGTGGCCAGAAGTCCTGATGACTGTGTATGTAAAACGCTTTAGCATGGTTGTGTTGTGTACATGGGCTTGGCTCAGGAACGCTTCGCCTAGAATGCTATGGAGCACTTCTTCTTCTACCTCGCTCTACACCATGAAGACCTCTTTCAACTGGTCCGATGTATGCCTAAACTACAGATTGCATTCAACCTCTTCCAAGACAATGTAGTCATTGGCAGAGTTACTGTCACTCTGAGAACTCGCCATGTTTGATGCTATTGATTGACGAAGAAAGGTGACGTTGGTTGAATTTATAGAAGATTGGTCAGACATTGGTGTGTTCTCCTAAGTTTGATGAGATGACAATTTAGTCCCAATTTATGGCTAATTTGAGCTGGTTTAAATTACAATTTCCCATCAGCTACACGTGCTACCACTTGATATTCCCTGGATGTTGCATTAATTGTTTGGTTGTGTGAGAGGTCATTCGACGACTATTGGTGAGATCAAGATCGGTTTTTCTTGCTGATGTCTATTCCTTTGCCAAGATTGATTCTTCCGGTTGATTTTAGCAATTCTCAAGAAATGTTGGAAAAACAAGAAGGCCGCTAATTTAGTAACGGCTTTGGCAATTGTCCAGTGGCATTGGCTTTGCTATAAATTTGAAAATGTAAAAGAAGATGGGGGCTTTTCGAATTTTATATTTTCTGAAATTCCTTTGCATGGTAGAGGAAAAAGTCAGTATTTTGAAGAACAGAGGATCTGGGTTGGCTTATTAGAATCATCTTTTGCACAAAACCCATATTTCAGTTTTTCTTGGCAAAAGTTGCCCCCCGACAGGGTATTTTTAGCCTTATCAGGAGTCATTTTAGCTTTCCGGAGAAAGTTGTCAAAACATAGCTGTGTTTATAGTCAACATGCAAGTTTTTCAAAATGTAGTTCACATAGACTGAATTCAAGATCAAGTCGGTCTTAATTCATGATTTCATTAGAATGACTAACACAGATATGCATCAGGTGGATCTAGAGCTTGACTTGAATGCTTCAGGAATGAACCGGGTTACACTTCAGAACATTGAAGAATCCGGGTTGCTAGAGGCGGCTTCACTTCCCATCACAGTACAGTGTATAAAATTCGTAATTGTCTTGTGTAAAGCATTACAATTCTACTACTCGAGAAATCCAATCAGTAGATGGATGGGTGATTTGCAGTATCAAGCCCAGGGACATTGAGAAGTGTTTCGGTATTCCTTAGAATCCGAATAGTTTGGTCATTACCATGGATCAGTGTGAGAAAGCATTTATTGCTGATAAGGACAAATGTCAGAGTAAAATGGCAGAAAGGTGGCTGAAACAAAAGAAAGTTAGCTTGCCAAAGAATGTGGGTCGCGGGGAGTTCAAAGATGAGTACGCAATTTTGATTACTCTTCTTAATTGCGTTTCCGGTCATGTAGATGCCAATAAATTCTGGCCTTGGATGTATTACATCATGGCTTAGATTATTTATAGAAATTACGACTGGGCTTCTTTGATCAACGACGTTCTCCACAAGTAGATGACTGGCTTCATGGTTGCTCACGAGTTTCACATGTGTTCGTACCTCGTGTATTTGATTGCCTTCCAGGGCCAGTTTAGAGGGTTGAACACTGTGGGAATTCTCAGTGTACAAAAAGTTCATCAATATTACAAACAACTTGAGTTCACACGGTCCAAGCGACACTACAAGCGTGTGCAAGAAGCATTTTTGATGTACACATTGAGGAATTTAGATCGAGAGCTACATGTACACATCTTAGTGGAAGCTAGAGCAACAATGGTAGAATTTGCGGATTGGTTCATTGAGTTTCCTACCTATACCTATATTCGCGTCTACGGATATGCAGGTCATCCAGCCATGCTACCTCGTTATCCTTCGGATAGGGTGGTTTTCATGGAGTTTCTACAGTAGTTGTGTGATGTTCACTCACATTTGCGCAACAAACGCAAGACGTTTGCCAACTTTCCATTACAGATGGGCATCTACAGGTGCAAGACAATAGTTGATGCCAAGGCTATGGGCCATGAGTTAGAAAGATTTAATCTTAAACACCTTGTTGAGAGACGCTCATATGACCCTTGGGGTTATTCCTCAACACACCTTGGTGGTCGCTCTTATCACAAGTTTTCTATGGAGGACTACTAGGTCAATTGCGAGGATGAGTTCGAGGTACACCGACGCAATTACAAAAGGTTCACCCTCTCACAAATTTCTGTCTTCATGTTAGAAGATGTGGGAGGATTGTCAGATGATGATGGGGATGTACTTCCTCCTTTTTTCAGAGAAAAGGTTGATACGCAGCCACTTCCAGTTGTTGATTGGTTTGCCAAGGAATACTCATCTGTTAAGGAAAGATCAAGTAGGGTTAGCCAAAACAGTATACTCTACTTGGATAGCAAGAAGACGAGGAGGGCAGTCATGCCAAATACAGAGCCGCCACTGGTGGATGTTTCACTACCTTCCACGTCAAAGACAAAGTCCAAACAAAAGAAAAGGACTAATGCTCCTAAGGGAAGCTAAGTATCTGGAAATTCAAAAGGAAAAACACTAGTTGCTGATTTGGACCAGCAAGAACAACATGTGGAAGTTGCCACAAATACAGTTGAGAATATGACAGAAATAGAGGTGTAGAACCCCGCTGATGATTTTCGTGGACTGCGACTAACACAGAATAAAGTTGCCAACGGCTAAATTTATTCTCTTAGATCTATCCAAGATGCTAAGATTACAGAGGCGCTCAACTCCAAGGTTCCTTCAATGCACAGAACATTCTCGCTTGGTTCATGTGTTTTGGTCGGGTATTTCAAGGGGACTTACACAATTGTTCAGCAGTTGACAACAGACAGTAGATTAAAGGGTTTCACGTGGTTCGAATGATTCGGCGGGTAAGTTCAAGTTTCCTAATACTAACCAAAAATGAACTGCATTTAAATGAGTGTAGGGATAAGAAGGTTCTAATCTACTCTTAAGGCATGAGACATGGCGATCGATTCTCGCAGACTTCAACTGAGCTTTGCTTTGCCTCGCTTCGGACAACTTCCACAAAATTGGTGCAATCTTCAGAGGAGTAATCAAAGGTATTCAAATCATGATCTAGCATGAAGACACCATCGCAACGATGCATGCCAACATATAAACCATAATCGAAGTTAAGTTTCATGATGTTCCAGTTGATCACGCAAGACGAACCCACCGTCAGCGAGCCCGCTAGTGGTATGGATAAGTGAAGTTTTGTTCAAATCGAGCACCACATTCCACAATTACTAAGTACTTGCATGAAATGAAATCTACTTTACTTTAAGCTACTTTAGGATTCTACGTGAATTGGAAGGACGAAGAAGCCTCGCTAGCTACTCATAACAAAGAAGAGATCACCATCAATGAAAATTCTTTTATTATGAAAGTGTTCACAACAACTTCTTACAAAGTATTCAAATGGAAGACTTTCCTTCCTTTTCAATCTACTCCATCAATCTATCTATGCTACCCTCTATTCTATCAATCTCTCTCTATTCCTCCTCTGCTATTCTAACTAGATACAAATGATACAAATGAGGGGGGATGCCCCTTTTATAGTTGGCCAAATCCGGTGGACGGCTCAGATTCAATTACAATGAAGGGCTCAGATCGAGCCACATAAACCCTAACCCTAAAAACCGCCACCAAGAAGAGTGGGGTAATAAATGAGCAATTAATGGCCACCATCTTCTAGAAGATTCCTGTCTGGAAACAGGTTCACACTATTCTTCTCCGACTGCAAACAGCCTGAGTTTGGTTAACACTGTTTCAACTCCTTGAATGGACATGGTAGGCGTGTTCTCAATCTGACTTCAAGGCGACAATTTTTTAACTTGTTTGATGGTGATTTTCCTTCTTCCTGTAAGGAGCACGTTGGAGAACTTCCTTTGGGTCATCGAAGGACTTTACACTGAAGGAGAATTTCTCTACTTTGTTCTTCAATTTGTCATGATGTCAGTCTCCAACGCCTGGGCCTTCATCTTTTCCTCCATCCTGAACTTGAAAGATTTTCTTGTCTTGCATTCAATCACTCCTCCTTGCCACTCGCCTGACTGTGTTGGGTGCAACACTTAGCCACTTCTGATAACATCTCCCTTCATGTTTTGGGTGCAATTGAGATCTCGTGGGGGAGCTCGAAACACATAACTTTATCTCCTGTCAGGGTTGTAATATCATCTTGGATTACTTGCTTCATCGCTTCAAGTCATCGTGCTTTGGCCCCGACGTTCACCCTACAAAACAGATAAAGAGAAGAGCAACAAAACACTTCATAATATAAATTCACTTCACTCACCTGATTTTCATGCTTTGACTCCCAAGGTCCGAGTGATCTCTTCGTCATTCTCCTCTGGCAAATTTTGCTTTCTGGGCGTATTTAGAGACTTGTGTGTTCATTTCATAGGGTCCTCTTCAAGGGCACATTTACAACCTTGTGCTTGGATTTTGTGCCTTAGAAATTTCTCCACCCTGAGGGTGCATTTGAAAGTTTGATGTCTGAGTTTCACTTCATCTTCAAATTCTTCATGCCTTAGAGACAAATTTCATCTCTTCCTTGTGAGCGTATTTCACCTCTTGTCCTATGGCGCATATTGCCCTTGATGTCCTCATATCGAATGCCTTAGGCGTTTTCTTAAACTTTCTCTTCCCTGGGCGTATTTGGAGGTGAGAGTCTCCACATCCCACCTTCCTTAAGATAGGCGCATTTAGCCCCTTGGGTTTTCATTTTGTCCAAGTCTTAGAAGACTTTTGATATCACCTTTATATTCTAGGCGCATAAGATCCCTTGAGGTTTGATTTTCCATACTCAGAACAATCTCAAGTAGCTTCTTGTTTGAGGGTGCATCTGAAGTGTTGAGCTTTCAATCTCAAGTACTGAGAAACTTTTCTAACTCCTCCATGTTGTGCTAGGTGCATTTACCTCTTCAAACCTCTAGTTTTATTGCCTTAGAAGAATTTTCAAGTTCCACTCAAGCTTGGGTGCATTTACCATGGCTTACTTCAAGTTTCCACACTTAGAAAAATTTCAAACTTCTTCTTCAACCCTTAGGCGCATATGACCCTTCAAGCTTTTAGTTTCCAATACTTAGAAAATTTTTTAACTTTTGATATTACCCCTTTCAAGCCAGGCGCATTCAACATGGTGGACTTCAAGTTTCAATTCCTTAGAAAATTTCACCTCAACTTCCTTGACTTAGGCGCATTTAGGGGTTTAGGCTCCAAGTTTCAACGCCTTAGAAGAAATTTGAGACATCATGCAATGTTGGGCGCATATGGAGGTACTTCCAATTTCAAACACTTCGCCAATATCTCCAGGCATCTCTCTCTCCAAGGGCACACACAAGGGGGTCCAACTTTCACTTTCTCAGCCTTAGAAAATTTCACTACCAACTCCTCTTCAATCTTGGCGCATACCATCCCTTCTACTTCTAATTTCCTTGCCTTAGACAAATTCCAAGGCATCTCCAAGTCAAGGCGCAAATGAGGGCAGGAGCTTTCATTTTACCATACTCAGAAATTTTCAAATCACTTCAATCTTGCAAGGGCGCATTTGACATGTGCTACTTCTAGTTTCTATGCCTTAGAAAATTTTCTGACTTCAACCTCCAGCTTAGGCGCATTTGGGGTACCAAGCTTCAAATTTACAACACTTAGAAACCTTTTAACTCTCACCCAAGTTAAGGCGCATTTCTATGGGTGAGCTTCCAGTTTGCAACCCTTAGAATATTTTCTACTCACCTCCCACAAGTCAAGGCGCATATAGGGGTGTCTACTTCAAATTTTCATGCCTTAGAATATTTTAGAGTCTCCCCTTCTTCTCAAGGCGCGTTTGGGGGGTCATACTTCAAGTTTAAAACAAAAAATATTTTTCAGCCTTCCAACCTTCCAAGGGCGCATTTTGATGGGTGAGCTTCAAGTTTTCAAGACTTGGAAACTTTTCTTACCCCTCCTCAAGTTCTTGGGCGCATACAAGGGGTCATACTTCCATTCTTCCATACTTAGATTTTTTTCAAGGTCTCCTCCAAGTCAAGGGCGCATATAAGGGTGTCTACTTCAGGTTTATAACACTTAGAAAAATTTCCAAGTATCCATGCAAGGTAGGGCGCATTTCACATGGGTAGCTTCAAATTTCATTGCCTTAGAAAAAAATTCAAAGCTTCCTCTTTCTTCTTGGGCGCATATAAGGGGGCAAGCTTCTAGTTGGCAACACTTAGCAAAATTTTTATGCCATCTCCTTCCAAGGGCGCATATAGGAGGGTTTACTTCAAATTTTGAGGACTTAGACAAATTTCAATCACTTCCTCCTCTCCTTGGGCGCATTTTGACCCCAGAGCTTCTAATTTTGAGGACTTAGAATTTTTTTTAGCAATCTTCAACTTCAAGGGCGCATTTAGGACCCTGAGCTTCCAATTTGCATAACTTAGAAAAATTTCCAGCTTTTTGTCTGACTTAGGGCGAATTGTTCATGATGCCCTCAGCTTGCCCTAACTTGCTATTTTTAGAAAGTTCCTCAAATTTTGCAATTCAAGCTGATCTCTAGCTCTAGAAGGTTGGATTTTTGCTTTGCCTTGAACCTTGTGACGTGACTGAGCTGTGGTGCCTGATTCCTGCATGTACCTGCTATTTTTAGCAACTTACTAAAAATAGTAACTGCTTAGAATGAGCTCAAACTTTGTGTGCAGATAGCTTGAAGGACGTCGATCGTGGCTGGATGATGCCTCTGCGTGACAGTTGTGTTTCGCCCTACCTTTTAGGAAACCCTAATTCCTCTGCATGGACATGCTAAAAATAGTAAGTGCTTGATTTTCGAACTTCTGCAACTCCGTTTGATCTGAAATTCATTCCATGGGTTCTTCATCACCTGTTTGACTTGTTCATACTAATGCTTCGCGCTGACTTGCTATTTATAGCATGTTTTTGGAGGTGGTTTACTATTTATAGCAACTACTTGATTTCGAGACTTCCACAACTCCATTTATCTTGAAATTTGAATGACGTGACCCTCATCGGTAGACTTGCCCGTTCACACTGGCACCTAATGCTGACTTACTATTTATAGCCTGTTTTAGAAGTGGCTTACTATAAATAGTAAGTGCTCCGATTTCCTTCAAATTTTACTAGTGGACTTTGACGACTGAATTAACTGGTCCTGAACTCATCTGATTTCAGCACTTCATGATTCTGTCTGATTTGAGAACTGCATGTCACACCACCTAGGAGATCTCGAAAAACCCAGAAAAACCTAGGAAAATGGTCAACATGCGAGCACTAGCTAAAAATAGCAAGTCCCAAAAAAGTGATCACTTTGCTCGCATGTTACCTCGTTGCGAAGCTCTCGGAAAACCCAGAAAGAATATGCTGACATGCGTTGAGAAATCCTGCATGCAAACCCTAAAAATAGCCTCTGAAGCCTAAATCATTGAAAGTCATCATCTCATTTTGTATGCTATATCATTGTGAAGGTCTCGAAAAACCCACATAGAATCTCCAAACATGCATCTGAAAGTCCAACATGCAAACCTTGAAAGTGGCCCTCGAAGGTAGGACTGCTAAAAATAGTAAGTTGTCCGTTTTAGCTCAAAATTTGCAGGCAGATAGCTTAAGGTGTTTAGAATGTAGTGTATCGGTCAGAATTTCAATTGTGCTAAGAAAATGTCCCGAATCAAGTACTTACTAAAAATAGTAAGTTGTCGAAACTTGGTGAAGATTCAGTGGAAACTTGCTTGTAGCCCTCCTGACAATAATGTTAGTCTCAGATTTCAATAGCCAAACTTGATTTGACCTCAAACTGACGTGAGAAATGCAAACCCTAATCTACAGACTTGGCCAAAACTTCAATTGACACTCAAAGACTAGCACATCCCCGGAACGGCAGACAGTAGAAAAAGAGAAACAGAGAGAAAAACAAAGCCAAAAGGCCTGAACAGGGCAAAAATTAGGGGGTCCCCATTTTTAATGGGGTGATGTGTGAAAAGGTCACAACAAAACCTCCCTTGCCATCACCAACACCACAACAGTTTCCAGTTTGAGTTCATATTGACTTGGGATTAGACTTGCCACCACGTAGCAGTGCTTCCACGCATTCACACTCATCAGGATTTCCTATGACTAGTACCAATCCTTCCAGTGAGTTTAGTCAAGACTCATCTTGGCTTGAGAGTCAGTTGGGTAGGAAGAGGAGGCAACCATCCTACAAGCTGGATTTCTTAGATTTTGATCATGTCTACTAGGACACACAGATAAAAGGATAAAGAAGCAAGTCCATGTAGAGAGGAATGCTGATAAGGAAATCATAATAGAGACAACTGCACCACCGAAGGACAAGAACTTGGACGAGGTAGAGGTTGAAGACTTCGCTTTGATAAAAGTCAAGCTTGGTAGAATCACACGCCAAGCTGACGTTGATTTCCTCCAGGTTGCAATGGAAAGCATAAAGGAGAGAGTCATAAAGGATGGAGAAGATAAAGCAGCCCTCAAGGCTGAAATCCAATAGCTTCGCCTGTATATCTCCAACCTTATGCACAACACTGAGAATGTCACCACCTTGCTCCCGCAGATGTTAGAGTTACCAGTAGAGCAAAATCAGTTAAATTAGTTGGTGGTATACGGGAAGCACCTGAAAGACTGGGAGGAGGAGTTTGTTACAAGGAGCTGCTTCACACTTTCAGAATTGTACCAATTGAGGTACAATGCCCACGAACTTCGTACACAAATCCAGGATGAAGAGCGAGACTTGGCGGTTGACAAACCAAGGAATGAGATCATGATTTCTCACTTGAGGACAACATATGACTCGGTCACAGATGAAGAAGATAAGGAAGCTATTTTTACTTGGAGAACACAATTAATCTTCAAGGCAAAAATACATGAGACAATTGCTACAGAGTTGGCCGAGTGTAGAGAACAGGTGACTAGTGCTATCCAGTTTGTGAGAACTTTCATGTCACGAGTCCTTTGCCAGTATCAGCGTGAGGATGGTGAGTACATTGAGCTCGTTGACACACAGTCAGAGTTGCAGGTGCTCATTCATGGTATTTTCAGTGGAGATTTCGTTGGTTGTAAGTTGGATCAACTTACAGTCATGTCAGCGTTATTTGCTGAGGCGGCCAAAATTGAAGGAGAGTTGCAGAGTCATATTGTTATCACGAAATCTAGCAACGCTCGTTCCATGGATAAACCCCTTACGAAACTTGTCCATTTCCTAGGTTTGTGATGTTCAAGCACGCAAAACGAGGCAATTTTCAATCCACCTCAAAGTGCGTTCCGAAGTCTCAAATAGTTCTTTTGAGCGTCCCTCTGCGTTCGTCTCACGAAGACCTTTGAAACGAGTATCTTCACGAACTCTCATTGTTTATACTTAGTGAAATTGTGAAAAGTGCAAAAACTCCGAACAAAAACGCACTAACATTTTCAAAATTTTTTCTAAGTGTCAAAAGTGCAAAAGCTTCGGACAAAAGCGCACTAACTTTTTCAAATTTTTTTCCTAGTGTCAAAATTGCAAAAGCTCCGGACAAAAGCGCACTAACTTTTTCAAATATTTTTCTAAGTGTCAAAAGTGCAAAAGCTCCAGAGAAAAGTGCATTAAATTTTTCAATTTTTTTTCTAAGTGTTGAAAGTGCAAGGGCGGGTTTTTTCAATGCCTCTGCACTTAAGTGAAAAGTCAGTTTGGTGCACAAGCTTTGATTTTTAGTGCTTGTGCACTTTTTCTCATACTTGGCCATTTTCTGAGTTGGGCGATGATTTTTCAGTGTTATGCACTTTTTCCAGTTTTCTCCACTTTTCATGCCTTAATTAAATTTGTGACATTTTGTTCTTCTATTTCACTTACAAATCACTTAAAAGTGATTTTAGGTTATTTCTTTTTCATTCTTGTCACCTCTCCCTCATTCTTCATTGAGCTGGAAACTCTTATGCCGTTGTAAACCCACTATTGCACTTGCAATGAAATCTTTGAGACTAAGTGTCAGGGCGGGTTTTTTCAGCGCCTCTGCACTTAAGTGAAAAGTCAGTTTGGTGCACAAGCTTTGATTTTTAGTGCTTGTGCACTTTTTCCCATACTTAGCCATTTTCTGAGCTGGGCGATGATTTTTTAGTGTTTTGCACTTTTTCCAGTTTTCTCCACTTTTCATGCCTTAATTAAATGCGTGACATTTTGTTCTTCTATTTCACTTACAAATCACTTAAAAGTGATTTTAGGTTATTTCTTTTTCATTTTTGTCACCTCTCTCTCATTCTTCATCTAGCTGAAAACTCTTACGCTGCTGTAAACCCACTATTGCACTTGCCATGAAATCTTTGAGACTAAGTCTCAGGGCGTTGATTTTCAGCGCCTTGATACATTCTTTCCAAACTTACACCCAAAAGTGCAAGGGGGTTGATTTTCAGCGCCATTGCACCTAAAGGCATTTTCCTAAGTGCAAGGGCGTTGATTTTCAGTGCCCTTACACTTTTCCCAGTTTTTCCTTAAAACGTTTCCAACTTGTTCTTTCTTTGCTCTGAACCCCCTTTCTCCACTCTTGCATCGTTCTTCGTGCCTCGTCGCTCGTTTTGCACTTGCTCAACATCGTTGCTCGCTTCACGCTTCCCAATGCTACTTTTTCTGCTAACGCCTATGGATTCACCGTCTTTGCAATTCCTTTTCAGATGTTATCAAGTGATCCTGAAGGTGACATCTTTTGATCCAGTGAACTATCCCAAATCTACAAAGAAGCCATTCTGCAGCAAGTTGAGGATACCAGCTTTTCAAAAGCCTCAATGCATGTCATTTGCGATACACGATTGACACTTGATAATCTGAAGACGCATCTTCACAGGTGCAAAAAGGTTCACTCATCCGCCATGAGATTGATCATGAGGATTCACACCATAGTGGATTACATCGTTGGTCTGGATGAGACGTTCGCGTAGGAGACCAGGAAGAAGTATGAAGACTTTCGCGCCCAAGCAAGGAACCATGAAGATTCTTGATCTCCAGTGTTGAACTTTCTGATGCTTTCTTTTATGCAACTTGTAAATAGTTTTTGACATCTTAAATGTCTTTTCTCAAAATGGAATTACACTGAAAATTTGAGATGTAATTTCTTGAAGACAAATTACATTTTGACTTTAGTCAAAGTTAGGTGAGATTTTGCTAAATTAACTCACCTAACTTTCCTAACTTTTCTCAACTGATTTCCTAATTTTGCTCATCCCTCTCCTTTATATATATGAGGGATTTCTATTGTAAACCTTACCTTTAGTATTTTGCAACGAAGTGCTGCCCTTTTTGAAGCAGAATTGTGAAACTTTGTGTTCATGCTTTGTGAATGAAATTTGATCAATAAAGAAGACAATTGCAAGGCAGACTTTGTGTTGGATTCAATATCTTATGAATTGATCTTATTTGGTGGTGATTAGTGGATGATATTTGAAGGACTTCAAGTAATCTATGTAAACTTTGTGTTATATTCTGTTGGCATATGGCCTCTAGTGTTGTCATTGATGGCAACTGAAGTCATTGATCTGGTCCACATGTCAGCATTTGTCTATACCAGAAGGAAGAGTGAAGAACAGGGTATCCGGTTGAAGCCAAAATTTGTCAAGTAGTTTGCATTACCAGGTTATTAGTTTTGGTTGTGGATCTTAAGGAAGGTCGATGGGTATCTAAAATGTCTTATTCTTGAGTTTTGTGTTGTCGCATCAAGTGGTGTACAAGTTAGGAGATCCGGTTGTTCGATTTTCTATTTATTAGTATATGAAGGCCGACTAAGCGAATGTTGGGTGTTGCAGATGTTTAAGATAGAATTGTTTAAAGTATTTTTGTGTTCGAATATTTTGTTTTGGGTCCTATCTATGCTATGGCCGACTTTGGTGAATGCGCATTAAAAGTTATTCATGATTTGAGCCGTTAGTTGGAAGATATTTTCTATTTCATTGGAGCCGACATATAGCAATTGAATTCTTGGTAGTGGATATATATATATGAGATCGATTAATTCATTTTGGTGTGCATATGTGTGAGTTCGATATGTGTTGATGTATGTGCGAATATCAGAAGAGCAGCTGAGAGATTTTTATTTGTGCAGAAGAGGATTTTTGTGAAGTGAATTAAGGCAGAGTAGAGCGAAGTGCAGAATCAAATAGAAGGTCCAAAATCTGATCTATGAGCCTAATCGGAATTGTAATTAGGCATTTGTAGATGCTATCTATTTAGTTCAACCTTTTGTTGTAATCCAAATCTTTTGTAAGGTAGTGAGCCTTCCTTATTTTGAGTAGTGAGCTCTAGGTAGTGTGCCTAAATGTAAGTGCATTCCCATTTTGTAAAACACCATATTTGAGTACTCAAATTGTGGATTGACCTCCATCGTGGTTTTTCCCCTAACGGGGTTTCCACGTAAAAATCCTTGTGTTATGGTGTTGTGGGTTATTGTTTCATGTTCATGCATCTTTCTTTTGATTGAATGTTTTAAGCACTTGAAAGGACAGATTAATAAAGTTTAAAATTGCTCAACACTGATTCATCCCCCCCCTCTCAGTCTTGCTTGAGTCCAACACATTCCTTATTTGGATTTAAGTTTATGTTTGGATACTTTTTTGAATGATCTACATGATTGTGCGCTTGTAATCGTTCATGCTGTTCGAGGAATTGCTACATCTAAGAAGACTTTGTGCTTCTAATGCAACAAGACAGATCCATCATTGAAAAAGCTACGGAATGACTTTGTGCTTTCGTGAGCTTTCCCCTTTTCTTTTATTTGTTTATTATTAATCACATCTGGTATCTCTATGCTTTGCTTTTGACAAGATAGAGATATTGGTATTACTGCTTCTTGTTAGTTTTGAGTTATTGTGAATTTAGAATTTCCAACAGTGAAGCATTGTAAAACATCTTCTCTGAAAAAAGAGAGAAGCATGAATGTGACACCCCGCCCCCCCACGCCGCCCTCCGCCCCCCCATTTGGTAAGTATAGTGTACATTGTGTAAATTCTTTAATTAGTTTTACTATAGCTTCTATTAGTAGTACGAAGGGCACCTCCCCTTTCTGAGAGGAGAGATTTTATCTCACATAGCTGTGGGTGAAGTTCTAGTTGTGTAATCTATTGAAAAGAGGATTACATAATTTTCACCCAACACATATCACGAGTGGTGAGGAGATGTTGTGAAGACACAAAGTGCTTTAGAAGAGTAGTAGTGCTCCAAATGGTGATGTAGTCAACCACCTTGTGGAGGGGTTAATTGCCCGAGATCAGGGCCAGTGAACTACAGATCAGGGCCAGTGAACTACAGACAGGACGTTCCACCTTTTCAGGATAGACATTAGACACAGCAGTTAACTCGATGCTTCTTTCCGACTTAACTCGTTGATCCACATCTCATAGCATGTCTATCTTGGAATCATCTATTTACAGTTGGAGTTCTCATATAGTTTTCAGTTTCCGTTAACTGATATTAGTTGTCAGTTAACTTGCATATTAATAAGGACTTGCATGTTGCACATGTCCATTTCTAGCTTAGTTTTGTTTCGGTTACTGATGGTAGTTTTCTAGTTAACTGTATAGTTTCATTTATTTAGGTTTAGCAATAAATCTTGCATGCTTGCAAGACTCATGTTAACTCAAGGTGATTTTAGGGCTCCCTACATCTTGAAGTTCTATAAATAAGAGCACCCTTGCTCATTTGTAATTAACTTTTGCACTTGATAGCATACATGCTGAGCAACTTTACCTGTAGTATTGCTATTCTATATCTGTTCAAAAACTTTTATTGTGATAATAAATAGCTGAGCCGCCTTACCTGAATGTTATTATTATGGTACTTGTTCACCGTAGATTAAATATAATTGCTGGTTTGATCGTTCATTGTTTGCATGCCTTGTTTATACAATTTGCTGTCCCAGTTATTATTTCATATTGTGAATAATAAGCTTTGTTTCATATCTACACCTCAGATAGGTGTCGTCATCTCCTTGGGTATTTAGAAATAAGGCTTATCGTGTGTTGTCGTGATTGATAATCTTTGTTTCATATCTACACCTCGGATAGGAGCCGTCTCCTCCTTGGGAATTGAGAAGTGAAGATTGTCGTTTGATGTAGTGCCAATAATCTTTCTTTCAGCCTATGCTTTGGATAGGTGTCGTGAAATAATCCGAGCCAATTTTTTTTTCGTTTTTTCAATTTTCAGATTACAACAATGCACCCGTTAAGGTTAGAAGATAAACCAAAACGTGCTGAAGCAACTCTAACCAGGATGTACACCAGGATCCCGATGTGGGCAAGGTGTGAGCATTGGTCAGAGGATCTTTAAACAAATTGCTTATGCAGGAACTCTAACTAAGAATGGCGCCGATGATGGCGAGCATATGGTCAGAGGATCTTCTACTCTAAATGCTAAAAGGGAACTCGACACCAAGTATGTGCTACCCAAATCCAGTATGGAGTGAGGGGCGACCATATGGCGGAGTGATTACAATAACAATGCTTGAATGAAATAACCAAATTGCTGAAAGGGACTCAACACCCAGAATGTGCTTTCTAACCCAAAGCGGGAAGTAGCTACCATAGGGCGGAGATGTAACTATTACAAAACAACTTCACAATGAAAAGTGAGCATTACAAATCAGAATTGAACAAGCTTGAGAATTACTGCCAGTACTACTGTCAGTTTACAAAATGAAGATCCTTCGCCTGCCAAGAGCATAGGAATTTGAAAGATTAGCATTACATCATATAAGAACTCTCCGTGGCTTGATTAGAGATGCCGGTTCAATAAATCTCTCAATGATCAAATAATAATTCTGTTTTTCCACAAATCTGCACTTTTAAATTAAAAACCAGCAACCTAGGAATTCACTCATATGCTCATATCTCTCTCATTTCTCACCCAAATGATCTCAAATCTGATGCAATAGACCCTCAAAATGATGGCGCCAACTTAGTAATAAGAAATGGCATCTAAAAATGGTTATTAATTACTGACACGAATCCCAACGCACTCTAGAAAGTACAGCCTTCAAAGAATGACGGATTTGCATTATAAAATCATAAGCTTCGTATTAAAATCTGCAAATATTCATGAAGGGTCGCTTCCAACAGAGAAAACCAATGAGACAATACCCAGAACGACTCTTTGTGTATTTTATGACCTATGATTAAAAACATCAATCTGCTACAATGAATGTGCAACTCCAGAAAACCACTAATATATATAAAACTGATTTACATATCCTTACAAAGACTAAAAATGCAGAAATCTCACAATAAAACATTCAAGCTACACTATCTCACCACTAGTCGCTATCTTTCAAGCGAGAAGCAATGCCCAAGCTAGGAGGCCTTCATTCCTCGAAGCAATCCCAAAGCCAATCCGACAGCATAACATTCTTGTAGATAAAAGATGCCCAAATGATGATCAAAGTCTTCCTTTTATAATTTCTCGTTGACTTCTCGAAACCCTAAACTCCTCTTCAAGTCAAAAACCCTAATCTCTTGCAAAGATGGCATCCATTTCCTTCAAGCTCAATATTGACTTTTTAAATAAAATCAATACTTTAATAAATGCGTCCACTTTATAGCTTGATTTGACTTTGGGTAAAATATAAAATATAAAATAATCTTTAATGAAGGCGCCACCCTCAAAAAGACCACTTTTCAAAACAACATAAAGTCAATAGACTAGGCCAAGGGGTCAACGTTAAAATATAACATTAAAACGTGACTTTTAATTAAATAGCTCAACTTATCTCTCCAATTGTGCCCCGAAGCCATAAATGAGCAAGCCAACTGATCAAACTGAAGTAGGAAGTCAACCATGCTGAACCCAACTGTAAAACTGCCAAAAATAGAATTTACTAAAAATAGTAAATTCCAGAAAATGCTCAGAATGCCGAAATGAACATACCACTGCGAAGCTCTCTGAAAACCCATAAAGAATCCGCCATTGAATCCACCAACTCCGAGCAAAGACATCCTTAAAAATAGGAAACCCTAATTTTACCCTTCGAGTAGCCTACAGGTCTCCGGAATAGGCCAACGGTCACTGGAAAGATCATGCTCGAGAAGGGGACATTACATGTCGTCATCTCCTTGGAAATCTTGACTGAAAGATTATCGTATAACCAATTCCTTGCTCCTAAGTCCTCATGCTCTGTTTCTTGAAGAAATAGGATAGTTTAGCATTTAGTTAGTTCTAGTTAAAGATTTGCAAAACCAGAGAAAATCCTTAGTTGCAACGTATTAGGTTTTCTTAACTTTGTGCCTCTTCCAGTTGAGTCAAAAAGATAGGATTTAGATCATTTACTTTCTTACGCATATCAGCAAAAGAGGGAGCTTCCCCTCCTAATTTGAAGAGCAATCATTACGCATTGTGCATAGCTGTTCGTTGCCAATACGCATTCCAGAGTTGCGAATTATATATATATAATGCATGCATACATATGTATGTATGCATATATATATATACATATATCTGCATGCATGCATACATACAGATATATGTATGCGTGCATACATACATATATACATATACACACATACATATATGTGTATACATACATACATATATGTATGTATACATACATATATATATTTATATATATACATACCATACATACATATATAAATTTATTATTTAGTTATATTTATTTTATATTTAAAATGTAATATAATTTAAATTTACTATGTTTTATACTTTGTATTGTTTTTTAAAATGTATTTTTATTACTTATTTTTAGACGATATTTAATTTTAAATTTTCTATTTAAGATTATAAAATGTAGTTTTCTAAAATATTCTTAATCTAATATTATGAAATAAAATTACATTATATTTCAATATTTTAGTATAATATTATAATATTTAGATATTTAGCCGATAGGCTTTTATTGTGGACTTGCCAGTCCACAAGCCATCGACATACCTGTCTCACACACCCCTGCAAACCATTTGACAGCCGTATGTTTTAGCCGTAAACCCCTCTCTCCAGCCGGAAACAGCTTGCTGATAAATAATTTGCTGGGGGTTGGTTGCAGTGAAGAAGTGAGTAAATGCAAATCAATCTAGTCTAGATCGATCTTGTACACCTGTAAGGTTTCCAGATTTCATATATCTTGGCTTTTAATGCCTTCATATGCCTTGCTGGGCCACTGTTCTCGCATCTTGCAAATCTGGAAAAAGAGCCATCAATTTACTTACTAGTTGGTTTGTCAAAAGCCGAGAGTAAACCAGAGAGGGCATGCCAATAAATAGTGCGCCAAACTAAAAAATAAGGGAGAAGACAAATTTATAATTGGGGTGGACTAGGAAGTGAATTTTTTTTGTCTTTTAAATAAAAGCGGTTTTATTTGTTTGTTAGAAACTTTTATGAGGTGGTTTGCAGTGTTCAAAAGTCCGGGAGTGGAGTTTCCTTGTATGTGGCATCTAGATGTCCTTTCCGGCCTTCACGTCGTGTAAAGTGAATGATGAGCCAAAGAACAGGTTTGTCTTGTCACTGATTGCAATTTTCATTTTCCTCTTTACTTACTGCAATGCGTATAAATTCTGCTTGTGTACATTTTCTTGTATCTGTTTTATTGTTTTTGTAATGTGGTTTTAATGGACATAATTTTTGGGGTTGTTAGGTATGAGTATTGTTTTTAGGGTTTTGTTGTGACATTTTTCACACATCGCCCCATTGCAAATGGGGACCCCCTAATTTTGGCTTTGCTTTTCGGTTGTTTTGTTGTTGTCTCTCTTTTCTGCTGTCTGTCTTTCCGGGTTATGCTCGTCTGTGAGCCTAACAAGTGAAATTTGGCCAAGTCTAAAATTAGGGTTTCGTCCTTCTGGTCAATCCAAAGTCGAATGAAGTGAATAAATTGAAAATTGAGACTAACTTTGTTGTCAGCATGTTTCCAACAGGCTCTCAGCAAATTTTCATCAGATTCTGGGGTACTTACTATTTTTAGTAAGTGTGCAATTACAGGCAATCAGTCAGCATTTTTAAGATTCCGACAGTCACACTGTATTCAGAGCGCATCAGGTTGCTCGCGTGCAAAATTTGAGCGAAAACAGACAACTTACTATTTTTAGCAGTCCAGCTTCCAGAGCAAATTTTAGGGCTTAGATGAAGAGTTTTTCTTTGCATGTCTGGATATTCCTTCTGGGTTTTTCGAGACCTTTGCAACGGTATAACATGCAAAGCGAGATGACAACTTTCAGAATTCGGTCTTCCGAGGCTATTTTTAGGGTTTGCATGTCAGGTTTCTTTTGCATGTCGGATGATTCCTGATGGGTTTTTCGAGAGCTTCGCAGTGGTGTGACATGCAAATGAAGATGATCACTCAGTAAGGAACTTACTATTTTTAGCAGGTGCGTCCCGGCAGCCGCTTCCCAGAGTTCAGAATCACGAGCTGATCGCAATGCAGCAGAAACAAAGACAAACAGAGATCATTTGATACGCATGCAGCGCAAATTAGGGTTTCCAACTTCGGGGCCTGAAAAGAGGGGTAAAAAGTCAGAATTTTCGAAAACCGGTGTAAACCACCACGATCAACATCCTTCAGGCTATCTGCTGGTAAAATTTCAAGTCAAACGGAGCACTTACTATTTATAGTAAGTCAATTTGGAAATAGGCTAAAAGTAGCAAGTCAAGTGCATGCGTTGATGTCGACAGACAGGTCACGTGGTGAGGAGCGCCTCATTCAAATTTCAAGTCAATCGGAGCAGTGGAGCTATCAGAAGCAAGCATTTGCTATTTATAGTAAATCACTTTCAGAAATGGGCTAAAAATAGCAGGCTGAATAAAAATAGCAGTGTCAACAGGACAACAAGGTCATGAGGATGCAGTGTTCAAAATTTCAAGTCGTTCTGAACTTCAGAGATGCAAAAATCAGAGGGCTTACTATAAATAGCAGGGCACGGATAAGTTGGTGAAAACGAGGAAAAAATTGATTAAGTCTGGAACTTCATCCTGCAGCCATGGTGAAATGCGCCCAAGTTGATGAAGACATGATAAAAATTTTCTAAGTATAAAAACTCGTCCTCCTGCTATGGCAAAATGCGCCCAACTCAAGGTGAAAGCATAAAAAATTCTAAGGCATGAGTTCTCATTCTCCTCCCATGGCAAAATGCGCCCAGCTCAAGCTCTCATGTTGGAAAAGTTTCTAAGTATAAAACTTGTCCTCCTCTCATGCCAAAATGCGCCCAAGGAAAAGTTGGTGAAAGATACATGCAAAATTTTCTAAGTGTAAATTTTCATCCTCCTCCACTAGTAAAATGCACCCATGCTAAGAGGTTCAACAAGAGAAGGTCAAAAGGGTCAAAGATGCTCATTCTCCACACTTCAAATGCGCCCAAAGGAAAATAGGGAAATAAAAAAATTTCTAAGTGTTGAGGATATCCTCCTCACCCATCAAAATGCGCCCATGCAAGAATGAGCTGGAAAAAGTCAAGGAGTCAAAGATGTTAATCCTCCACACATGCTAAAATGCGCCCAAAAGAAGGCATGTCAGGACAAAAGAGGGAAGTTGAAAGGTCACAAGGTGGCATTAGAAAAGAAGTTCGTCCTCCTCTACATAAGAAATGCACCCAAGTTCAAAAAGGTCAAACAAGTCAACAATTTACATCCTCCTCCTAGGCTCAAATGCGCCCAAGTTGAAGTTGTAAAAGTAAGTGTAAGGTGGTGAATAATGTAAGAGGTAAGTAAATACTCCTAGGCGTGGTCAAAGCAAGATAAATGCTAGGCGTATTTTCCTCCAAGTGCTACATGCGCCCAAGGTGGTAGGTGTTAGAAAAATTTTCCAAGGCGTGTGAGGTGGTGAAAACAAATGCTAGGCGTGATTTTTAATTTTCTCCAAGTGTGCTATGCGCCTAGGGTGGTAAAATGAAATATAAGATGGGGTGATGAAGATTTTTCCTAAGACGTTGAAGCTTCAAGTGAAGATATTTTCCAAGTGTGAAATAAAATATGAGGTGAAACAAATTGCTAGGCGTTGGGATTACAAAATAATGAATTTTTCCTAAGGCAGTGAAGATGTTGGAAGTTAAAATGATGTGCTTGCAGGAGGATCTTCTAAGTGGAATAATTTTTTTTTCTCACAGGCAAAGTGATCAAAACTAAAAAAAATTTCCAAGGTGAAATTTTTCTAAGGCAAAATTTTCAAAGTGATCTAAAACTTTTCTAAGGCAAATTATTTTCTTCCTTAGAAAATACGCCTAGACCCAAGGTGGTGAAATTTTCTTGAAGCACAGATGAGCTGCCAGTGATGAAGTCAGGATGCTAGCGTTGCAGGATGGATTGATAAAAAATTTCTCAGGTCATAACGACTCAAGATGTTCACAGATGTGAAAAACGGATTTAAATTTCACAGGGAAATAATTTTCTAAGGTTCAAAATTCAAGAGAATTAAATGAACCCGTTCGTTGTGCACCCATGAGTTCGACGCGTTCTGAAGGAAATTTTCTTCTGGGTATTGAAGATTATCGATGAGGAGTTGATTTTAAAGTCTTCCATGCTTCGCTGCGGTCCTCAGGATGAAGATTTTTGATGGGCACTGGATTGATGAGTTTTCCTAAAGGAAATTTGAAAATTTTCTAAGGCAAAATGAAGAAAATGTGTTTTCAAGGTGAAATTCTCCAGACGATGAATTTGAAAGGAACTGCCTAGATGAATTTGCTCAAATTCTTCGTGAAGATGGTCTTCTTGAGCTAGAGATGAATAAAATCAAAGTTGTCAGAGCTCCAGCAAGTGAAGTGAATTCCTTGAAGAAGATGCAGTTGAAGTTAACACCTTCAAAAGATGATCTTAAAAGTACATCTTTGTACGCCCTTGAGGAAGATGGGTTGAAAATTTGGCTTAGGCATGAAAAATTTGAGGATGAAGTTGGCTAAGAAAAAACGATGAACCCTTGGAAGTCAGAACGTGAAAATCCTGGTGAGTAAGTTGAATTTATATTATGAAGTGTTCTGATACTCTTCTCCTTGCTTGTTTTGCAGGAGGAATGTCGAGGCCAGAGCACGATGACTTGAAGTGGTGAAGCACGATGATATTACAACCTTCGGATGAAGATAAAGTTACGAGTTTCACATGAAGGAAGAAAGTTGCAAGAAAATGACTAAGTGTTGAGGCTCAAGTAACAAAGAAGAAACATTTTCAAAATTCAAGATGGAAAAAAGAATGTAGGCTCGAGCAAAGTTGAGGAACAACGTCAAGAAGAAGATCAAGGGCAGTGAGAACGCGTTTCAAAATTGGAATCTTCTAGAAGGATGGCAGATTAATGCAGCATTTATTACCCCACTCTCCTTTGTGGCAGTTTTTAGGGCGAATCTTGTTTAGGGCTGAGGTGGCACAATCTGGGCCATCCAGTCGATTGTAATCTGAGCCGTCCATTGGACTTGGCCAACTATAAAAGGGGGAGTCCCCCTCATTTGTATCTCATTAGAAGTAGAGAAGATTAGAGTAGAAGTCAGAGTAGAGAGACAACTAGGTGATAGCTTAGAGTAGCTTAGTATAGATTGATAGTGTAGTTTGAAGAAGAGGGAAAGTTTTCCCTTTGAAAACTTTGTAAGAAATTGTTGTGAACACTCTCTCAATAAAAGAGTTTTTCATTGATGGTGAATTTCGTCTTTGTTGTGAGTAGCTAGCAAGGTTTCTTCATCCTTCCGATTCAAATGGTAGCATAAAGTAGTTCAAAGTAGTATAATTTTCATTCCATGCAAGTAGATGTTAGCTGTGAAATGTGGTGTTTGATCTAAGCAACTTCGTCTATCCATACCACTAGTGTATTTGCTGATGGTGAATGCGCCTTGTGTGGTCAACTGGAAACGTTTGGGCCTAACTTCAATCACAGTTTGAATGGTGGTATGCATCGTTGTGATGGTATCTTCATGTCAAATGATGGTTTGAACATCTTTAGTCATCTCCCCTAAAGATTGCACCGACTCCGTGGAAGCTGTCCGAGGTGAGGCAAAGCGAAGTTTGGTTGAAGTTTGCTGAAGCTGAGCTCCATATCCCACACTTAGAGTAGATTTAGACTCTTTTAACCTTACCCCTTTTCAATTCAGTACTTTCTGGTTAAAATAGGAAACCCGCGCTTCATAGACAAATCTTTCGAGCATTTGAATTTCTTTCTTCGCTGCCGAACAATTTCGTAAGTCCCCTTGAAATACCAGCAAATCACATCGAGCCAACTGAGCCTATTCACACTAAAGGAACCTTGGAGTTGAACGCACGAACTTTCTTGCAATCTTAGCGTGCGGAATACTTCGATCAAGAGAGAATAGGGAAGCCGTTGGCGACTTTATTCTGCGTTTGTGCGGTCACGAAAAACACATCAACAGGTTTGAGCATCTAGGTTAAAGAAATATAGGGCTTAAAACCGAGGATTTGCAAATGTTTGTGGTTGGTTTACAATTGGGGCAGGGCAACATGGGCGACCATTCCAACGATCTACGTAGTGACAAGGCTTATTACCGCCTCAGCGTCCACGGTAATATGTTAGTCATAATGGTGGGGCTTCTGCTACCAAGGTTAATAAGTCAGTTGTAGAGGATTGGGAGCCTGAAAATCGAACTTGTTCTAAAGAGAAATGCCTAAGTGTAAAATCAGCTGCTTCTCCCAGAAGATCTAATTATGGGAACTTGGATTGCTTCCTAGAGTCCACAACTTCAACTGTCCCTGCACAATAAGTATTTATTCTTGCAAAGTTTCCTCTCTTTTAGATGTCTGCAATGAAAGGGTCGAAAATTATGTTGAATTTTGATCCTTTTCTTAATGTTATCTATTCATCATGTTCACAATTTTAAACTCACTTTCTAATATAGTTCTATTTAACATCTCTAAGTTTGCTTCTGCTAGGTTTTGGTTCTTTTAAACTCTCTTTTCCTTACATATGATAGACGATAGATTTATAGGTTGAGATTCTCAACTCTGGTGAATCAGCGTTTTGGAAATTTGCTCTTTTTGCTTACTTCAATCTTGTTTTAAGGAGCTTTTAAATTTGCTAATCGCATTTTCCCAAATTAGTATTGAGCTGACGAACCCCTTGTTTTTCTATCTTGTGCCCTGTTATTGTTCTTTTATTTCTTTGTCACATTTCTGATTATTTTACAAGGCCTAAAGTTTATTTCATGGGACTGTTATCACACATGGTTTATAAGCGTAAAGAGCATTTAAATTTGCTAATTGAATTTTTGTCAAATGATTTTTCCACCGAAACAACTCCATATTTCTTCTTTTTATCTTGTGATATTTGTAACATTGTAACATATTTTTGAATTCTTTCAAGGTCTATAGTTGTTTTATACTTAAGGCTTGCAATTGTGCTTCTCAAACTATTATCTTGTTTATTATTGCTGCTCTGTTTTCTTTGTTCTTCATTTATTTATGTTTATATAGAAAATTAGATAAAAACTAAGCTCATAAGCAAGGGTTGGGTAGGTCATTTGTATCAAGCCAAAAGCAAGGGCTGCGTAGGTCATTTTTTAAAACTTATGCCTTAAAACTTGTAGATAAAAAAATGGTTATGCCAGTTAAACCTTTGGTGCCTGTGGATCATATATGAATATAGGCTGAGTATTCCAGCAACACTGCTTTTTTATTGGGATCCTAAAAATGTTGCAGCTTATGTTCTTCTCTAAAACATCTATGCAGAAGCGGGCAGGTGTGGTGAGGTTCAAATGGTAAGGAGATTGATGAAAGATAGAGGAATTAAAAAGATACCTGGATTTAGTTGGATTGAAGGCTGTAAAATGGTACATGCTTTTTGTGTAAGAGACAGATCACACCACAAACATGGGAGAGCTATGCAAAATTGGAGAAATTGGCTTGGCAAATGAAGGCAGCAGGGTATTTCCAGATTCAAGACTTTTACTTAATGCTGTGGAATAGAAGAAAAAAGAATCATTTATCTGCCACCATAGTGAAAAGTTAGAAATTGCATTTGGTTTGTTAAACATGGCCCCTGGTACAACTATTAGAGTTGTTAAGAACCTTTGAGTATGTTCTGATTTTCACACTGCATCTAAATTCATCTCCAAGATTGTTGCAAGAGAAATTGTTCTGAGAGATGCGAACCATTTCCATCATTTTAAACAGTGACAATATTCTTGTGGAGAATATTAGTGATGCTAAATGAAACAATCTGAAAAATAGGCTTGCACTATAATAATGTGCACCGTATCAGATATCCCAGTAATAACGAAGGGACATCCATCAAAGCATAACAACAGGGAATTTTTTGTCATAAGTTCTAGTTAGAAGTGCCCTGGTAGACATACATGAAAATGTGGAAGCATAGACAAGGCAAGCGAACTGTGCAACCAGTGGGTGTAAAGCCCAACTCCTCAACCTTTGAAAGTGTCCCTCCTGCCTAAACTATCAAAGTTGCCAGAACTTAGACCTTTGCATCATTTTCATGCCACTCTCCAGAATCTGGATCTTTACATTACTGGTTCCATAAATAATGAGATTACATTCCTAGATAATATAGTAGTATAATTTTTTACTTTTTTCAAACAAGTAAGATATCATCAAACAACTCATTTTGTGTATTTTAATAAAATGATGGAGCCACAAAATAAATGTAAAGAGCACCAAGCTTTTGGACAGGTTTTAAAATCAGAAACATTTAAGCATGACTTTCCAAATCCAGGAAACAGGTTCAGCATGCCAAGCCTTCTAAAACAATTAAAAATTATATACACTTCCAAGCACAACTCCTCGCGCTCATGTAAACACAACTCTTGAACATTTAACTCAAGAACATAACCAAAAACCTACATACAATATCGTTGGACAAGAAAACTTAGTCATAAATTGTAACAGGCAATAAAAAGTTGGAACTAGGCCTCTCACAGAAAACATGAGATGAAGCCACACCAACACCACTAACTAGCAAGTGATGTTTTGTGAATTGCAGTCTTTGCCTTGGGACTGTTTCGCTTGTTGCCCATAACAGGGAGACTTGCAGATGACTTTATTTCTGAAGATGCAACATTGCCACCCAATGCATCAAATGACTGCACCTTTGGTTCTATCTTCTCTAATCTGGCATTTATCTCCTTCAGCTGCACTAAAATAATATTAATATGACAGCAAGACAAATATTCACTTTAATTTTCTCTTGCACAAATATGAATTTTAAGAACATCCATAATAATGGTATCTTGATCTGTCTCCAGCCAAATTAAGCACCAGACAAGGGAAGCCCAACATATGTGCCTAGCAAGAAAGGAAAAAATTACAAATATCTTATGTAAAAAACCTGGCTAGGGCGAAGACTATGCTGATACATTTCTTGAAGAAAGATAATATCAGTATATCAATAGAATAATAAGCAATAAATCATAGATACAACCTATTCTGATCAAACTTCCAAAAAATGAACTTCAGTATAAAATAATAAATACGGTTTGATGTACATGATGCTTAAAATCCAAAAATGTGCAACCCTAGCTCAAAACATAATATAGCTGCTTCCCTGGCATTGCTGTTTGAGTCATCAAGTAATTGTAAAACCTGTAATACTGATAAGTATTAAGACATAGAATGTTGATACACCAAGGTTTGCTGACAATAAACAATAATCATATGACATCATATTGATGAGGCCACTGAAGACTTTCCTATTGAAGCACAAGAAGCATGATTCTAAAAGAGAAAATTGCAGACTGTGATTTCAAAGGCAATGATGGAGAATTTTATGCTTGATGGAGTAATTGATATTGGGGATTATATTCCCTGGTTGAAATGGTTTGATTTGCAAGGGTGTAAGAAGGCTATGAAGAAGATACATGAGAAATGAGATTCGTATATGTAAAGAATTGTGGAGAAGCACAAGGAGAAAAGATTAAAATATGCGGGAGAAGCACAGGAATTCTACATCAGAAGTTCACCATCCTTTCATACAATACACCATTAAAACATTAAAACATTTCTTATCATTTATATAGAAATTAAAAAGTCGTATCTAACATTTATCATTGGCGTAAGCAACAAGATTAAAGCATTAGCATTCATGTGTAGTTGGTTAATTTTATCACTTTGATTTTTGGCACTTATTCAAAGGAGCTTCAAGACTTGTGGAAATAAGACACCACATTTATGAAGGGGTATGTCACAAATTTCTAACCAACTTGGTGTAGTTTGCATGATTATTTTCTCAAAATCTAGATTAAGATCCCATGACAAAATCCTAAATAATGATTTCTCCATATCCAAAATCCTCTAATTACCACTATTTTATAGTTAAGAATGCTAAATTTAAATGTAATTTGTAATGTATTTTTTTTTTTTAAATAAAAGATAGAAACCCATAATATATTAAATTTCACAAGTATTTTGCATAATTTAACTTAACAAAGGCACAACTTGCTTGTCGACACCATGCTTTGGCCACACAATAGAATATTTTCAGTTGTATAGAAGTCTACCTCTTTTAAATCTACCAGATTTAGAATTTGTAAAACTTTACCTCAAATTGATAAAAGAGAGATTGCCCACATAAATATGATGTTTTAAAACTAATTGAATTGATTTGTTCAAGAATTGGCAAAATTTATACTTGCAAAGGATAAAACACGAGCTTGGGATTTAGCAAGATTTCATCACTAAACTTTTGAGAACAACCTTAATAGTTTCATTTGGAATTAAAATCCTTATTCGTTTTTATATAATTCCTTGCAAAAACAATTTGAATGTTTTTGATAAGGAAAAGTAGGTTTTGAAGGGACCTCGAAACCCTTTACAAAGGAAAAATGTTGCAAGAAAGATAAAACCTAAAGAGCCCACAGCCCAAAAAAAACCAAAATGCTGACAACAGAAATTAACAATGAGACTCGTCAGCAACCTTAAAGCAAAACATCAGTAACAAGGCAGAACAAGCAAAAGAAACAACACTGCTACAACATCTTATCCAGAACATTAACCGAGGCCAAATTTTCTTCAATGACCCCCTCGTGCATCTCCGAAAAACAATTTGAATGTTTATCATCAACAATTCCAATATATAAAATTCAATGTTTATATAACCAACTATAGTTGTATTGACATCTTGTGTTTCACTACAGACAAATTCTAGGGCTTAAAAAGAGGACCTTCAAAAAAGACATAGCGAAGCTCTTATGCTACTTTGAGTGATGCAAACTTGATACTAATTGTTCAAAGCAATCTAATCAACATTTTTCTTCACTATATAGAAATTCCATGGTTTGAAAAGAGGAGCTTCAAAAAATACAAAGAGATGCTCTTATGTAACTTTGACTAATGCAAACTGGATATAAATTGTTCAAAGGGATCTCACTATTTCAAAAAAAGAAGAAGCAAATCCAACAAAATTATGTACCTACTTATATTATATCATGCATAATGTATACAAATATAATTTTATACAATCAATTATATATTGTTACAATTCATTTATATTTTACCTTTAATTTCCTATCGGTGTCTCCCTTGAACCTCCTATAGGTGCAAGTGCTAGTAGATATTTAATATTACACACACACACACACACACACACACACATATATATATATTTAATATCTTTTTTTGCTCGGTATCTTAGGAATTTTTAGTCTGGCTTGAGCCAATATGGAGGCCACAAACAGGGGACCTCCTCCCCGTCATGAAGGCAAGTGAATAGTCTAAGCCCGTGAGAACGGTAGCCTAGCAAGGACACAAAGCCCTCGAGCAGAACGGTAGCCTAGCAAGGACACAAAGCCCTCGAGCACACCAACCCAACACACCCCTCGACCTCCTGTCTTGTTGGTTGGGTGCATAAATGTCCTAAACCTTTGTTTTTCAGATATTATTTAAATTAATTTGTAAGAAATCTAACAACTTAATTGACCTTGTATAGATATAAATGAGAGAGGGGGTGGAAGTTAGGTGGATAGATAGGGCAAGAGAAAAAAGGGAGAGATAGATAGAGGGGAAATAGAGAATGAGATATATATATATATATAGATAGAGAGAGAGAGAGAGAGAGAGAGAGAGAGAGAGAGAGAGAGAGAGACCTACTTTTGGCAATTAGTGGCTACTACTTTCCCTAAACAATAGAAGATGATAAAACTCATTGGTCCATGCACTTCCTAGGTCAAGGGTTCAAACTATTTGGGAAGCGTGCAAATTGATGAAATCAATCTCGTTTATTCTTGAATTTAGGGTTTTTGGAGTTCATATGGCCATTTTTGCAGCTTCATCAACAAAAAGACCATGGGCTTCCCCACAGGTATCTAAAACTCATTACATATGTAGGCTTGAGACTCTCAAACATATTGGTCAGAATCACTGAGCTTTCTCACTAATGTATTGTAATCATTGGAGATGAAACCATCAAAGCATTCAAATCTAAGGCTTTGATTCAATGGCTGTAGATCTAAGTAATAAGCTTGCTATCAAAATATAAATTTAATTTCAACTAGAAATTTTTTAAAAAAATGAAAAAACTATGACTTGGATGTTAGATTGATAGGTGTGTACAACATGCAGGCCATTTCATTTGCATTGCAATCCCTTATAATGTGTAGAACCCTAAATTGGGATGTGAGGAAGAAGAGAAGGAGAAGATGTCCTTTGTAGCTACGTTTACAAAGTAGAAATGAATAAAATGGCACAAAAGAAATAGGTGGAGGCAATATTGCTATAGGAGTGCAAGGCGTGGAGTATTGGATTGCCTTTTGTGATAGATAGAATTCCCTACATAGATATTCGAAAGGCTGCCTTGAGCTCTACTAGTCAATGCAGTTTCAATTTTTCTTAGCTAACAACAATTTCTACTTCAACTTTGTATAGTGTTAACAAATGAGCCACAATGGCTGTTCACCATACAATATATTGTAGATTTCTACTTTTCAGAATGTATATTTGTAATTTTTTTCTTATTTTGTTGAAGACAATTCTTATCTTGCAATTATTGCATTCCATGGGATGACATCTCTTTGAGGCATTATGCCAAATAGTTAAAGTGCCGTGTTTATGCACATTTTGCATACATGTCCACCAAGATAGTTGCATTATAACATCTGACAAAAATCCCCATTTCATTATGCTTTAATAGATGCCCCACCTTGTTCTAAAGCTCTCGTTTTGGCATAGGCAAGGAGAAAGAAAGAAAAGGTTGCTGAGATTGGCTTTATAAATGCCAATTGCATTTGCTTGAATGTTTCTAAGAACTTTTCAACAAATCCATTTTGTGCATATTTTGCAATCAATTGCTATATTGAGTTTTGTGGCTTACTGCCAAAAAGCATTTTTTTGTAATAATCAGACTAACCCTTTTCATTGTATGCTATTGTGTTGCCCACATTGGGATCTTGGTGATCAAAAGGTGTTAAGGTTCATGTATTGCCCATTGTGAATTGCAAAAATCAGAAAAAAATTAGTACGGGACATTGCATGCCTAGAGGTGCTTGTGCACTTTATGGTTTTCTTTTCCTTGTGATTATTGCTCATGTAAATGAGTGAAGGGCCATAGAAGAAACAAATACTCATGGAAAATAGTCATTTAGGTGATGAGTTGAGCATTAAAATATTCCATCTAGTGAAAAGTCCTAGAAAAATAAAAATATGTAACAATTCATTTTATTTGCCCTATAAATAAATAGCTGTTGTTATTGCTCATGCATAGGCTTAAAGTAGTTTGTATGGAGTGTAAGAATCCAAAGAAAGGTACTGTTGTGACCTTTTCACACATCACCCCATTCAAAATGGGGATCCCCAAATTTTTGCTCCGTTCCTCGTCCTTTGGCTTTGGTTTTGTCTCTCTCTCTCTCTTTTTGTCTCTTTCTGCTGTTTGCCTTTCCGGGGATGTGCCTGTCTTTGAGCTTAAACTTGAAATTTTGGCTAAGTCTGAGAAGAGTGAGTGAATTGAAATCTGAGCTTGGCACTACCTTCAGTATGCTTCCAGTAGATTCCCGACAAAATTTCATTGAATTTTGACAACTTACTATTTTTAGTAAATACCTAATTTGGGGCATTTTCTCAGCACTTTTGAAATTCCAACTGTTGCACTACATCCGGGGCACGTCAAACTGCTTGTCTGCAAAATTTGAGCTAGATCTGACAACTTTCTATTTTTAGCAAGTATCACCTTCAAGAGCAGATTTTAGGGTTTGCATGCGAAGTTTTTCAATGCATGTCTAGAGAATATTTCTGGGTTTTTCGAGACCGACGCGGTGATATAACATGCAAAATGAGATAACTTTCAGTAGTCTTCACTTCAGAGGCTAATTTTAGGGTTTGCATGTTGGAGTCTTCAATGCATGTCTAGATATTCTTTGTGGGTTTTTCAAAAGCTTCGTAGTGATGTAACATGCAAACCAGGATCAAGACCTTTTTCAAGAGCCGTCTTCAGAGGCTATTTTTAGGTTTTGCATGCAGGACTTTTCAGTGCATGTTAGGTTATTCTTTATGGGTTTTTCAAGAGCTACACAATAGGGTAACATGCGAGGTAGGATGATCACTTTTTCAAGCAATTACTAATTTTAGCAGGACCACTCCGGCAGCTGCCCAGCGCTTCAACGTCACGAATTGGGCGACATGCAACAAAAACGGGGTCAAATGGAGATTGTTTGAGCAATATGCAAGTCAAATTAGGGTTTCCAACTTCAGGACCTAAAATGAGGGGTCAAATGCCAGAATCTCCGAAATCCGGTGTATCCCATTGCGATCAGTATCTTTCAAGGATTCCACTGGTGAAATTTGAAGGCAATCTGAGTGCTTACTATTTATAGTAAGGCACTCTAAAAACAGGCTATAAATAGCAAGTCAGCGTAAGGCACCAGTGTGAACAAGCCAGTCAACCCATGAGGATAGGCACCAGTGTGAACAAGCCAGTCAACCCATGAGGATCACGTCAGTCAGATTTGAAGTTAAATGGAGTTGCAGAAGTCCTGAAACCAAGTAGTTACTATAAATAGTAAATCACCTCCAAAGACAGGCTATGAATAGTAGGTCGACACAAGATGGCAATGTGAACAGATCAACTAGATCATGAGGATCCTGTGGCACAAATTCCAAATCAATCCAAGCTTCAGAAGAGTGAAAACCAGAAACTTACTAAATATAGCAAACCAGGGCAAGCAAGCTAAAAAAATGTCTAAGTTTGAGAAACTTCCTGCTCAGCCCTCCAAATGCGCCCTCATCAAGGAAGGATGCTTGAAAAGTTTTCTAAGTTTGAGAAAATTCTTGCTTGACCTTTTAAATGCGCCTTCAACTTGATGAAGATTGGAGAAAAAGTTTTCAAGGCATGAAAATTTCCTGTTGGACCCCCTAAATGCGCCCTAGTTCCAAGAGGGTGAAGTGATAAAGTTTCAAGGCACAAATTGGCAGTAGACCCTCTCAAATGCGCCCATCATATGGCAAGGTGATGAAAAAGTTTCTAAGTGAGGAAGATTTCCTGTCCACATCCCCAAATGCGCCCTCAGCCATGAAGAAGCTAGAATGGGTGATGAAGTTTCAACTAAGTCATAAAATGGAAGCTCACCTAGGTAAATGCGCCATCCAAGGAAGAATCAAGTAGAAATTTTTCTAAGTCTGGCAAATTGGAAGTAGGGACCCCTATATGCGCCTTAGGTAGATTGGATGCCATGAGGAAATAATCTAAGTATTGGAAATTGGAAGTGCACCCCATGAAATGCGCCCACCTTAAGGAGCTGATTGAAAATTCTTCTAAGTATCACAAAATGAAAGTAGAGGAGTTCATATGCGCCTGAGCAAGGAAGGAGGGTAAGAAAAGTTTCTAAGGCTTGAAATTTGAAGTAGCCATCTCCATATGCGCCTAGCTAGAAGAGAAGCTTCAAATTTTTTCTAAGTTATGAAGATTGGAAGCTCAAGGTCCCAAATGCGCCCAACCTTGAGGAGAAGAATGTTGAAAATTTCTAAGAAAAATAAACTCAAAGCTTGAGGGGTCATATGCGCCTAAGAGTTGGGGAAGTTTGATAATGTCTAAGTGTTCAAAACTTGAAGCTTGATCCCTCATATGCGCCTTGACTTGTAGGAAGGGCTGGAAAATTTTCCAAGGCAAACAAATTGAAAGTTCGCCTTGTGAAATGCACCCCAAACTTGGACGAAGCCTTGAAAACATCTAAGTATGGCAAATTGGAAGCTTGACCCCCTATATGCGCCCAAGCTTGAGAGAGGATGATAAAATTTACTAAGGCATGGATAAATTGGCAATAGATACATCAAAATGCCCCAGCTTCATGAAGTTGAAGAAAATTGTCCAAGGCAAAGCAAGAAAAATACGTCTAGAGATGAAGAATGAAGATGAACTTTGATGGCAAAATATTTTTTTCTAAGGTATAAATTGCAAAAATTAAAAGTACCCCTTCGTCTATAGACACATGAATTTGGTGTTTTCTGAGGGGAATTCTCTTCTGGGTATTGGATATCTTCGACAAGGAGATGATTTTGAAACTTTTCACGCCTCGCCTGAGACTTTAAGATGGAGATTTTACTTAGGCGCCTAGTTGATAAAATTTTTCTACAGGAAATAAATTATTTCTAAGGCAGATGGGTTGGAAACTTGGCTAAGGCAAATAGGGGATATCATGTTGGTTGGAAAATTTGCTAAGGCAGACAACACCCTTCAAGATGCGCCCTCAAGAAGGGTGAAAATTCTAAGACTTGTCTGAGTTAAAACGTGCCCATCATAGAGAAGGAATTTGAAAAATTGGCTAAGTCAGAGGAAATGAAGACACAAAGGTCCAAAATGCTCCCAAGCTTACATAAGGCATTATGAGCTAGAATCAACGTGGGTGAGAGAGTTTTCTAAGGGGAAGAGATATGGAGTTCAGGATATGATGTGTGCTCTAAGCAAGTTGAGGTGAGGATACGTTAACATGTGATATTTGCTGAGGATGGAAGAATAAAACAACACCCTCTAAACGTGCCCTCAAGACGGATGAGTTTCTAAGGCATAAAAAATGAGCATTGAGGAGGATACATGGTCAAAGTACGCCTATGACAAAAGAGCATGAAGAAAACAAAGTTTGCTATAGGGAAATGATGAATCCTATTAGATCCAGAGATCACTCAGACATTGGAGATCAAAACATGGAGATCAGGTAAGTGAGGAGAGTTTATATTATTAAGTGTTCTAATGCTCTTCTCTTTATCTGTTTTATAGGATGAACGTTGGGGCCAGAACACGATGATTTGAAGTGATGAAGCAAATAGTCCAAGATGATAAAATCATGAAGGGAGATGTTGGAAGGAACAACTAAGTGTTGGAATTTCTTCTCGAAGACCCAATATGCACTCAACTCAGGAAGGCGGGTGGCAGGGAAGAAATGATCGAGTCCACGACTGAAGAATCCTTTAGGATTTGGGATGGAAAAATAATGAAGGCTCAGGGGTTGAAGAGTTGAAGAGTGACAGCTAAGAAGAAGATCGTCCTCAAGCACTCAAATGCCCTCAAGAACAAGGAAGAAACAGAAGCCATGATGATCAGACTCATCCAGTTTGCAGTCAAGAAGAGGAACAAGAACAATGTGAACGCGTCTATGGACAAAAATCTTCTAAAAGGGTGGTGGACATTAATTGCTCATTTATTACCCCACTCTTCTTGGTGGCGGTTTTTAGGGTTAGGGCTTGCATGGCTCGATCTAAGCCACCCATCTGATTGTAATCTGTGCTGTCCATTGGACTTGGCCAGCTATAAAAGGGGCATCCCCCCTCATTTGTACCTAATTAGAATAGCAAAGAAGGAATAGAGGGAGATTGATAGAATATAAGGTAGCATAGTTTGATAGTTTAGCTTAGATTGAAAAGGAAAGAAAGTCTTCCATTTGAATACTTTGTAAGAAGTTGTTGTGAACACTCTCTCAATAAAAGAGTTTTCATTGATGGTGATCTCTTCTTTTGTTATGAGTAACTAGCGAGGCTTCTTCGTCCTTCCAATTCACTTAGAATTTTGAAGTATCTTAAAGTAAAGTAGATTTCATTTCATGCAAGTAGTTAGTAATTGTGGAATGTGGTGCTTAATTTGAACAAAACTTCGCTTATCCATACCACTAGCGGGCTCGCTGATGGTGGGTTCGCCTTGCATGGTCAACTGGAACATTGTGAACTTAACTTCGATTATGGTTTATGTTGGCGTTTAAATTCGCACCTCTGGAATGCGGATTTGAAATGGACAACTATGCACAGATAAACTGCTCTTCAAATTAGGAGGGGAAGCTCCCTTTTGCTGATGGTGTTGAAAGAAAGTAAACTAAAAACTAAGTTGCCCATCTTTTTGATCAGCTAGAGCACAAGGTTTATAAAACACAAACGCCGCAGCTGAGATTTTCTAATTAAGAACTTCAACTATGACTAACTTAAGCTAAAGACGTTTCTAACGTCTCAAGTAATACGCAGAGCAAGAGAAACTAGAAATGAACAAGGTTGATTCTTTGACAAAGTGCTTCAATAAACTCTTTCTCAACATACATCTACACACTTCAATGTAAGCTGAAATTAAGATCATAAAAGCATAACACAAATAACGGAAATCTGAGACGTTATACCAAGGCAAAGGAGGCTCATGATTTTATTTCTCAAACTTTTGGTACAAAATCTACTACAAACATGTCTGGAACAAGAGCTTGCAGCTAAAGAGGCTTGCAAAACTTGTTCTTACGCAAAAGAGAACATAAATTACAATAACTCCTTGTTGGCTAAAAGAGACTCAACAATTCGCTATGATAAAACAATTGAACATTGAATAACAAATAGAAGGCACTTAGGCTCAGCGTTTTGTTATCACTAGCATGGTTAAAGAAAATTAATGAGCAAAGGCTCTTATTTATAGGCAAACGTAGGGAACCCTAAAATCTCCTTGCTTTTACAATCTAGGGCTTGCTCAACAAGCAAGCTTTATTTCTAAATCTAGAAAAAAGATAACATCTAACACTTAAGAAAGCAGGAAAAGTGGGAAATGCCAACTATTACATTTATCTTCTTTCTCTTCTTCAAAGAATGGATAAGAATTGCTCCAAGAATAGAAAGAAAGCGGAAATAAAGCTTCTAGATGAAAGCCATTTCAAATCTCATTCACATCTGCTAAAAGGCTAGAAATTGTGTCCCAGTTCGGTGCATCTATCCCATCAATAGCAAAGCTGCGTTTTTCCAAGATATCTTCTCCATTTGCAATTGATCTTAGGAAATCTTCGACCTCATTGGCCGCTTTTTCAAATCTTGCTGACATCATGGCAAGGTGATTCATTCTACCACCAACTGTATTGCTGCTATCACAGCTGGGCACAACACTCTGAAATTGAGCTTGCACTTCATCTAACCCGACGTAAGAACCATCTTCAAGACTTTACCGAGAAGGGATCTCTGTGACAAACTCATTGATAAAAAGAAGAGCTTCGATCACCCTTTGTCTGTAGGCAATAAACTCCTCAGATATCCTCTCGTAAGTTTTAACCTTGAAGACATGACGCTCTCTCCAAGCAAGGATCTGCCTCTTGTGTTCTTTTGAAGTTGCTGAACCATAGGTTGTATCTAAATCAGCAATGATGATTTCATGCCTTGGTTTTACTTCAGCCATTGATTGTTCAAACCCTTGGATACCTTGATTAGCTCATGAGCGTTTTCTCTTAATTGAAACATCTGTGCCAAGATCTCCTTTCCTCTGACAATGAAACTCTCGATCCACTCTTGAGTTTCCTTCCCACAAATAACCAACTGTCTTAACTGATGATGATCAACTGGTGTCTCTAAAATCTAGGGCAGCAGCTGGGTTGCCTGTGAAGTACCCTGAACAAGATTAGAAATGAAAAGCCTGAGCTGCTGTATTTCAGCCTTGAGGGCTGCTTTGTCTTCTCCGTCCTTGATCACCCTCTCTTGAAGGCTTTCAGACACAACTCTGAATAGACTGACATCAGCATGTTTGGTATTTTTACCAAGATTAGCTTTGACCATCACGAAGTCGTCCATCTCAACTTCATCTCCGTTCTTGTCCTCTGGGGGTAATGCAGTCTCCATGACTATTTCACCATCAGGATTCCTATCAAAGTGAACTTGCTTCTTTGCTTTCTTCTTAGGAGGTTCCTGATAGATGTTATCAAGATCATCAAAATTCACCTGATATGAAGGTCTTCTTCTTACCCTTCCCAAGGAGTTCTCAAGCCAAGACACGGTAGTATCTTTACTAACTTCCTTAGGAGGTACAATTGCAATTTCTTCATCATCTTCAATATCAAAGACAATGTGGATTGGTGAAGACCCTGTCAGTGGTATGAAGTCATGTGCTAAGGGCGCTTCTTCTGTCTCCTTCTGAGGTATAGGCTCTTTTGGAGGAGCTTCTGCTTCAACTGTTGATGGCTCCTATATGACTATGCCTGAGAAGTCTAACCTCCTTACATTTTTGGTTGACCTGCTGCCCTTCACACCATCTTGAGACTGACTTATGCCTTTCCCTTTTGATTGTGCTCTAGAAGAGGAGGGAAGTGACGGCTGTACCCTTGGCGGCTCCGTTGCTGGTATGGATTTTTTCCTTTTAAGAACTAGGAAGGCCTTGCTATGTTCGAGGACTTGCCTTGTCCTTTCTTTGACTGAGAGGGATTCCTTATTAGCCCAATTGACTTGAGGAAGGGGCTGATCTTCAATTCCCTTTCGGGCATACATCGGGAGTAACACATCCTCATCATCATCTGACAAACCTTTGATATCTTCTGATAGGCATTCTTTCATCTGGTGAAGAGTGAGCCTGCTGTAACTACGCCTCCGCGCTTCAAACTCATCTATACAATTGGTCCAAAAATCTTCAAGGGCGGATATGTGAGCATAGTTTCTCTCAAGTCGGCCAGCGTAGACGCCATGAGGATCATATGATTGTCTCTAGCTATAAGGCTTGAGACCAAGTTTGTCTGACTCATCTCCCATTGTCTTAGCATCTGCTGCTGTTCTGCATGTATAGATTCCCAGTCCCAATGGAAAATTGAGGGCGGGTTTCTTTCTATTCCTCAAGAACGCGTGGACATCATGTGCCTGCCTTAAGAACTCCATGAAGACAACTTCGTCTAATGGGTACCTTGGTAGCATGAGTGGAGCACCAAAATAGCCATAGACTCTGAGATAGGTGAAAGTAGGAAATTGTATGAACCAATCTGCCCATTCCGCCATCGCTGCCCTGGCAACTGAAGAGATACAAACGTGCAATTCATTGTCCAGGTCCTACACTGTATACATCAGAAAAGCCTCATTCACCCTCTTGTAGTGATGCAGTGACTTCGTGAATTCCAATTGAGGATGGTAGTTGTAGATATGTTGCACGCTCAGTGATCCCTCGGTGTTCAACCCTTTGAATTGACCTTGGTAGGCCATTAAGTAGACTAGGTAAGAGACCATATGGAACTCATGATACTGAAAATACTTTGTTATTTGCTGATGGAGGCTGTCACTGATCAAGGTGGGCCAATCATAGAACTCAGTCTTCTTCATGATGTGGGGTATCGCATAAAACATCCAAGGTTGAAACTTGGTAGCATCTTCTGATCCAGTTACCCTATTGAGCAAGGTGATTATGATAGCAATCTCATCCTTGAACTCTCCTCGCTCGACGTTCTTAGGCAAAGTCTTATGCTTTTCCTTCATCCACCTTTGTGCAATCTTCTTGTTGTACTTGTCTTTGTGCATTTTCCATATCCTCTCACATTCACCCTTTGAAATTGTGACACTTTCAGGCCATGGGGGAATGGAGAAACACTTTTCGATCATATCAGGTTTCAAACTGCAAATCAACCTGCCATCAACTGATTGAATTTCCCTTGTAGCCGGGTTGTAATGTTTGATGCAAGCGATTACGAATTCGAGACTTTGAATTGATATAGGAATAGACGCTGCTGCAAGGAGTCTAGAGTGCCCCAAGTTTCTGATGGTAGTGTTGTCTGCGCTCTCCAAAGCGTGTAGATCAAACACCGGCTTGAAATGATGCAAGTCCGTCTCAGCTGTTTTGATGAAATCATGGTAGAGAGCTGATTTGACCTTGAAATCATTGGGAGTGTACTCCATTTCAGAAACCTTGAAGAATGACTGTAAACTTGTCCAGGTTCAGACAAGTTTTGAACAACTTACTATTTTTAGAATGCTGATTTTTCTTCTTCCAATGGACAAATTTTTCAAATTTTTTTTGAGATATGGGTTTTGCTCAGAATTTTGTTGCAAGACAACCTAGATTGTCCATTTTTGAAAATTTTGAATCTAGACTGAAAAAGCAGCAAACCCTAATTTCTTCAATTTTTCACGAAAAAAGCTGGCACTTGGGTTTTGTTCAGAATGCAATTAGAAATGGACCCAGTTGATTAGATTTGAAAAACACTAATGGCTGATCGAAAAAGCAGCCAACCCTAGAATTTGAAAAAAAGTTGTGATATGGGTTTTCTTTATAAGACTGATTTGAGAGGACCCAGATGATTAAAAATTGAATGCACTGAGGATTTCACTGACATGCAAAGCAAAAAGCAGCTGCTGCAACTTGATGAATTTTTTGAAAATTTCTTCAGAAGGATAAGATGATAAGACTCAGATGGCTAAAAATTTGAAAATCTTGGCCTTCTTGAAAAATTTGATCTTCTGGATGAAAAAGCATGAAAAAGCAAGGCCTTATGCTGTTGGTCTGAAAAAATTGATGAAGAATCAGCAAACTTGAGTTCTTGAATCTTGAAAAATTTCTTCAAACTTGCTGCTCCAACTTTCTCCTTTGAGTGCTACCTGCAAAAATAATGAAAATTACATTGAAGAGAGGCGTTAAATAGACTTAGGGTTTGAAATAGGTCTACTTTCTTTTGCTTTTATCTTCAAAAACCCTAAAATTGGCCTGTTCAATGAACTTGGACATCCTCATCCTCTTGCAATTTTGAATTTTTTTTGAAAATCTTGCAAATTTCACTAAGGCATGGAAAGGTGGGCCCCCTTCTTGGCTAGGGGCACCCATTTGCTTTAGAGTTAGTCATTTTTTGAGTTTTTCAACTTTTTCACAATTTTGACCCCCTACTTTAACCTCGATCTCCGACTTCTAGATTGATCCGATGAATGAGCTGGATTCATTGCGAAGCTCGATTGAATCTAGAAAGATTGTTCTGGAGGCGTCTCTAGCAGAAAACTTCGTTTTGACCTTCAAATTCATGGGAGCCTATTTCCTCCAGGGGCGCCCATTTTGTCCAGAGTTAGCCATTTTTTATGATTTTCAATTTCATCATTTCCCCTTGATCTTCTGATGAAATCTTGATTCCGGGAGCTACGCTGATCAGATCGACTAACTGTCAGATTCACTGGATAGCGTGGTTGAAACCGATGAGGTGATCTTAGATGCTTCATTTGCGAATTCAATCATCTTAGACCTCAAAAGTTTGGGTGCCCTTTTTCTCCAGGGGTGCCCAACCTCACCAGACTTAGCCAGTTCTATGATATCTTCATCACTTACTCTTCTACAGGCGATCTCGTCAAATCCAGGAACTCGGAGCTCGGATTGGCTGATGACTGGGCTTGTTGCGGAGCTGAGGAGAAATCAAGAGGGGTCTTCTGGGGACACTTTTGTCAGAAAGTTGAATTTAATACTCCAAAAGCTTGGGCGCCTATTTGCTTCTGGGGCGCCCTTTTGCTCCAGACTTAACCATTTTCTTCTGATTTTATCTTTGAATTCAAGCCTCCATCCTGTACCCTCCCCTTTGACCTGGATTTGCCTGAGATTGGCTAGTCGGATGCCTTGACAAAGATATTCGTTGCGAAGCAGACTGAATTCCGGAGAGATTGAGTATTTCAGCAAACCCTAATTGTTGGATTTTCCCCTTCAAAAAGCTGGGCGCCCTTCTTCACCAGGGGCGCCCAAAGTTCCCAGACTTAGTCAAATTTTGGTGATTTTCATTCTTTTTCATTTGGACTTTTGTTTGGATCCTCCCTATTTGATCTTGAATCCTGGATGATTGGATGATCCGATGACTGCACCGTTGGATTCGTAGCGGAGCTGGAAGAAAACTGAGCAACTTTGACTGGAGGCTTAAACCCTAATTTCAACATTTAATGCCCTAAAAAGATGGGCGCCTATTCTCTCTTGGGGCGCCCATGACAAGCAGTGTTAGAATATTTTTCACAGTTTTCACCTTCTTTCCTCGTTCTTCGTGCTTGCTCACCAACTCACCTTCTGTTCAGAGCTTTGAGTGTTGAATCTAACGCCTGGCAGCTGATTGACCTCCATTGTGACCTCGGAGCTCTTGATATGCCTTTGAAAAAGCAGAATAGACCCACTAGGGCAAAACTGATCTTTTTGAGATTCTGATTGCACCAGCCTGATATGGAAGTATTTTGAGCCAATCAAAATTAGTTTGAATTCTAATGGACCAACTTTCTATTTTTAGAAAGTTTTGCCAGTATTCGTTTCAAAAGAAACCCAGAAAAACTCAGAAAAAGTTACTATTTTTAGAAAATTTCTAAAAATAGCAGTTTTCCTAAAAAGTAGGGATGCAAAACTAAGATTTGGGTTTTGTAGATTAGGTTGCTCTGAGCAGATCCAGATCGTCAGATTTTGAAAGTTTTACGTTTTAATCCCTTATGCAAGACATGCACACCCAAATTTTGACCTTTTTGACAGATTTAACAAGACTTTTACTCATTTCTTCAAAATGTATAAGTGTAACAAAAATTTTAATTTTGGGGTACAACAGTTTATATGTTGGCATGCATCGTTGTGATGGTGTCTTCATGTTGAATCATGATTTGAATACCTTTGATTACTCCTCTGAAGATTGCACCGGTTTTGTGGAAGCTGTCTGAAGCGAGGCAAAGCAAAACTCGATTGAAGTTGGCGAGAATTGATCGCCATGTCCCACACCTCAGAGTAGAATTATAGCATCTCTTATCCTTGCACTCATTTAAATTCAGTTCATTTCTAGTTAGTGTTAAGAAACTTGAACTTACCTACCAAATCATTCAAACCACGTGAAACCCTTTAATCTGTTGTTTGTTGTCCGCTGTTGAACAATTGCGTAAGTCCCCTTGAAATACCAGCAAATCACATCGAGCCAACTGAGACTATCCACCGCCTAGAAGGAACCTTGGAGTTGAACGCATGAACTCTCTCGCAATCTTAGCGTGCTGGATACTTTGATCAAGAGAGAATAGGGTAGCCGTTGACAACTTTATTTTGTGTTGGTGCGGTCACGAAAAACACATCAACAGGTACGAGTACTACGAATTAGGTCATTGTGTGAGGATGCTAGTTTCATTAGTTTGGTGGATCAGGACTGCAAGGTTATTTAAGTCTTCCATTACTATGATCATGTATGAGATTCTTTCTATTTTAGGAGCTTTAAATGTAAATAAGGGAAACCCTTTGGTAACATATTTTATTAAATTGATTTTGGAACATTCTAGAGTATGCAACCAATTGATATTCATCAAATTGGAATTATTTTAATAATTGCGGAGTACTAAAATGGGTCAATAGGACTGGAATATGTTGGTCAGAAATAACACCCATTAGGAGCACCGACAAAGGGCTATTTAATCTAATTAAAGAATAAGAGGGAAGAAATACAAAAGGGATACAACTTATGCCCTAGTCAACAAAGATGCAAAAGACTAAAGAAATTTCCTAATATATAGGCTTGAGAAAGAAAAGAGCTCGTGCTCGTTATCTTTGGAGGTAAGAAATTTGGTTTTATCATTATGTGCTTGCTCAAATTAGCCTTCTTGAGAATGGCTCGAATAGATTGGGCACTATGGAGATATCCTCGTTTGGATTCATTTTTTTTTTTTTCACTATGAATCACTGCTAACCATAGTGCCTAGGAACTCCTCATTGAGGTAAAGAAACTGGTAGTTTGTTTTGTGAGATGTATCTTTGCGAGAAGCCTGTTGTCAAGTAAACACATCCTTCTTTCGAATCCTTGGCACAAAACAAATTGGCTAACAAATAATTCTAGTTGAGGGGTGTTGAACACTCCGTAGACTGAGAGGGGGGGGGAGGTGAATTAGTCTACACAAAACTTAACCCATTTTGGAACTTGAAACTTTCAACACAACTCAAACTCCTTTAGCAGATAAAGATAGAACTTTAAGCAGTGCAGTAACAAAGAAGAATATAGCAATTTGAATCTTTAACACCTTCAACATATTTTACCAATGAAAGATGTAGCTGTAATCAGATCAGTAGCAAAGAGAAAGAGATAGAGAACACACACATGCACAAAGAGACACCAGATTTATGTGGAAAACCCAATGAGGGAAAAACTACAGTGAGGGTTAACTCACAATAGAAGGCTCATTGCCAAAAGACTTGCAAGAAGGCTCACTGCCTTAGAGCAAGATACAAAAAGGACTTGCAACACCGAAGTACCAACCAACTCTAGGAGCAAGATACAGAGGACCTAATGAGATTCACCATCTAAAAGCAATATACAAAAGATTTATAAGAGAATTACAAAGATTGCCAAGACAACTCTCTGTTGACTGAGGCGTTCAAGCTCAATTTATTTTTCCTTTCACAATCTTTTAGCACTATCTTTGCTAGATATTCAATACAACTCGCTCACACACTTTTTCGCACTTGTACACCCCTACATTCTTGTTGCATCCAAAATGATCTTGCATTTATATCCATTGCAACACTTTAAATCTTCAATCAGGTCGGCTAGGAAGAGAATAAACAATGAATTCAACTGGTGGCCGGCTAGGAAGAGAATAAACAATGAATTCAACTGGTTGGCCACCAAAGCATGATGTGGTCCTATCCCGAGGATAAAGAGAACCAAAAGCAATCTTAACACTTCTTTCAATGTGGTCCCAAATGATTTACACGCAGGCGCACAACAACCTAAGTCGGCATCAAGGAAACGTGTGGATGAGACATTGAAGCACATAACCAGTTGGCCCATAAACACTCTTTCAATTGAATTTACTTGATGTGGTCCTAAACAGGATAGGTCAAGACCCAAATCTATCATGACACATCTTCCATTGCTAGTGTAGCCCCCAAAACACATGACCCAAGCAAAGGAACAAGCCTTGTCGGCTAGATACCCACAAATAACCTAGAAAGCCAATTCAAGACACAATGCGGCCAATTAGCAACATGTGGATCACATAGGGATGTTCCTTGAACATCCAACATCACTTCCATACACTTCTTTCATACTTTCATGCCATCAACAACCATCGCAGACCAAATAGGTACAAAAAACTTTGTTTAGGAAACACAAAATACATAATCGGATGATGTAACATTTGTAGAACAGCTTGCGAACCACTTTAGCATATGAGATTGGAACTGAGACAATGCACTGACATTGTGAACACATTCACCAAGCGACAGGAGTAGAGACATCAATGTGGAGAAATGCAACATTTCTCAGACCAGCCTAGACAACTAACAACATTGCCAACCTTTTGCAATCCATAGGAACCTCTTCGGTAACACAGGTGACCTTAAAAGATAGGAGTGCAACGTACATAAAGCACTAACATTGAATACCAAACCGCAAGACCAAAACTGCAACATCGGAGGAATGCAGAGCATTCTCTCGGATAGACTTCAATGCAACATCCTGAACCAGAAACATTTGAGCAACTTGTGGAGACCAGAAATTCCTTTTAGCAACACATATATTATTAGGAGAGAGCATGGGACAGATTGTAGACCTTCAACAACACCACTCCAACATTAGTCATGCTTCTAATCCTCATCTTAATATATTACTATGAAATCAACTTTGCTGACAATAATAATGCATTATATGAACATCAACAATAATACTTCTTTGATAAGGCATGACATCCAACCACTATTAGCCCAAACAAAGACAACCAATGCCAAGGACTAACATCAATTACAACTGACAATCAATGTTGACAACAACTGCCAACAATCTCCTTAGTATTAACATCAATGACAACCATCACTGTTGACGTCAATGACAACTACCGACAATCTCCCCCTTTGACATTGATGGCAACACATTGCTCACTCTCCCCCTTTGACATCAAGGACAAAGGGCCAAATACTTCTGCACAAGGCTGTAGGACTTTTTTGTCTTTAGGAGCAAAGAGCAAAAGGATCTTCTATTGAAGTAGCAGCACATGCTCCCCCTTTGACTAGCAACACTTCTTTTGCACACATATACAACAACTGCATAATTGCTTCAGGATTCCCCAATGCTCCACGAGGACTTGTCCCTAGCCCTAGTACCCCTGTCCCCATCCCAGAAACGTTTTGGGGACTCGAGGACTCCTTAGAAACTTCCACCCACCGTTGCATCTGACAGTGACTCAAACTTGAGCTCCAATTCTGATACTAACTTGCTAGTTGCATCTGCTGATTAGGGATAGCCATATATTTTTTATGTGTTTGTCATTTTATAGTTGAAACTTGGAGCCCTTGGGCATTTTGTTATAATTCTTATTTATATGTATGCACATTGACAATGAAAGCATTTGAATTTTGTTCATTTGTTTGTCGATTCTCATGTGAAATCTCAATTCTAGTCTAATGTTATATATTAATCTTCTACGATTTTTATGATGAATGCTTTATCAATGTTATGATATGAATATTTGAAATTTCTGTATACTTTTAAAATTTCCGTATTTTTTTATTAGCTGTCCCTTGCTGTCCCCAAAAAAATGGCCCAAAAGTACCCCCATACCAAAAACTCGTCTCGTTGTCCCCTACCGTCCCTGTCCCCGAAACTCTGTGGAGCATAGGACTCCCCCTTACTACCAACTCCCCCTGAAGGGTAGCATCCATCAATCCAGGAGAAAGGAAATGACATGAATTTCTCCACCTGGGCAGATGCACCATTAATGCATCTAGTTAGAACAAGAAGGGGCAATAACCCCCAACTTTTGCCTCAGATATTCAAAAATATCCTTTGAAAGAGCTTTTGTAAAGATATCTGCAATTTGATCCTTTGTAGACACATACTCCATTCTGACTTCATGTTTTGCAACTTTCTCTCTTAGAAAATTGTGCTAGGTAGAGATGTGTTTGGTCCTTGAATGCATTACTGGATTCTTAGAAATGTTAATAGCACTTGTATTATCATAGTATAGGAATAGGTTCATCATACACCACCTTTACATCCTTTAAAGTCTGCTTCATCCGAAGCAGTTGAGTGCAGCAAGATGCTGCAACAATATATTCTGCTTCTGCTGTGGACAAAGACACTGAATCTTGCTTTTTGTTGAACCATGAGACCAATCTGTCTCCCATAAAGAATGCACTTCCACTTGTAGTCCTCTGGACATCAACACAACCTGCCCAATCAACATCAGTATAGGCACTCAGAGAGAAATTTTTATCCTTTTTATACCATAGGCCATAATCCAGAGCTCCCTTCAAGGATCTGAATTTTTTTCACAGCTTTCTCATGAGATTGCTTAGAATTGGCTTGAAATTTGGCAACCAAACATCAATCTTTAAAAACGAACTAAAACATGCAAAAATGTTCATAACTAAACTTGTATATACACACCAACCAACACAAGTACCAAGCATATATAGACATCCAAAACCATCTGCCTTTTGAAACTGTACTTGTGGACATTCATAGCATAGCTGAAAATATCCATAAGACAATATGGACAAAACATTCTTTCTTGAGGAATGAGAAACATTCCAGCAAGCCTTCATCTTCACTTCACCGTGCCAGAGTATGGGCAGAAATTTTGTCACTTGCATCTTTTACTTCAGAAGGTGTAAGGACTTGAGACTTTAGATATAACACCTTCACATCTTTCTCAACTTATCTTCTAGTCCGCAAGACAAAACCCTTTCCTGTAGAGAGAAGCAGACCATGACTTTGCCAAATTGTGAATGTCTTGGCAAACTTCTTCACCTTTTTGAAACATATCCTTATGTCCGATAGTCAAAGTTGGAAAGATTTTACTTAGGATAGGCATACCAATCTTCCACACATCTTTTACTTCCATCGAAAATTTCAACAAAGGTACTTTTATGCGCAACAGATCTGTGTACCATCTGTTCAGATCCAATTCTTCATTCATGCCGAGAATTTCAGCACCTTTTCCTTTTCAGGGGGCAAAAAGATTCTGTAAGAGAATTCTCGCCCTGAGATAATGCTCTATCTCAGTTTGTCTTAGAATCTTGTGCAGAGTGCACAAAAGTAGAATCATCCTTGTCATGGTCTTCATTTTGGATCTTTTCATTTCCCCTCTTTTGCTGATTAAGGGATTCATCCTTTTTCTGGTATTGAGCAGATGGCGTCACAAAAGCATTTCTACAATAGTTTGCCTTATGTCCCATATTATTGCACTTGTAGTACACAACATTGTGCTCTGGAACAGAGTTGTTCCTCTTCACTTTAGATCTGCACTCATTAGCCTTGTGATCATAGTTGTTGCAGGCAAAGCAATAACCATGAAATAACACTGTATTGTTTCTGAGGTAAGAAAGACCTTCCTATGTTGCTATTCCTTCTTTGTCTAACTCTACAATCAACAACCTTATGCCCAAAAATATTGCAAGAAAAACAATAACCTTGAAAGGATTGATTGAACCTGTTAGGAGCAAGTTGTTTTGCTGATGGAGAACTTCTGAAACTTTTCTGCTTCTGGTCAGAACTGGATCCACCTTCTTTCTTGCCATTATGAATATTCTTTGTATCTTTGGAGGCATTCTTCTTAGAGTCTCCAAGGAAAACTCTCTCTTCTTTTGTTTCAGTCTTTTCATTTGATTTTGAACTGTCTGGAATAGACTTCTCTCCTTTGTCAATTTGTTCCTTTTTTCTTTCCAGAGCATTCCTTAGAGTGATATTTTTGTCTTCAAGCTTTAAACATTCAACAGTTTTGTCTTTGAGTTTGATACTCAAGCAATCTTCAGTCCTCTTGCCTTCTTCAACCTTTGTTTTCAAATCAGAGATCACACCTTCTGCATCTTTTAGTCTGATTTCGCATCTTTTGCCTTCTTTCACTTGAATTCTCAATTTGTCAGATTCTTCTTTTGATTCCACAAACAGGCTTTCATATTTCTGATTTAGACCTCTTGCTTCATTCGGGTCTTCCAATGCAGATTGGAGTTTTCCTTCAAAGTCAATCCCCCATTCATTTGAATTAAAGTCCCAGCCTTTAGGTTCTATAGATTCCAGATTTGGATTAGAGGAAAATATGTCATCATCGCTTGAGGAACTTGACTCCTTACATATATCATCATTATACTTTCTATCAGTAGTATTGAAAGCCATAAAGAGAGTTTCATCATTTGAATCATTTTCCTCATCTTCAGAGGAACCACTACTCTCTTTGGAATAGAGACCCTTCTTGACCTTATCTCTTTTATTGCTGTCATCTGATTCTTTATAAGGACATTTGGATGCAAAATGACCTATTCTTCCACAATTGAAACATTAAAAAGGTAAGTTACCTTTGTATTTGCCAGTACCTTTCTTTAGTCTTCTCACAAAGCTTGCTTCAACTTCATCAAGTTCATCATTTTGATCAGCAACTTCATCTTCAATCTTTTTGTTAAAAACTTCTTTCTTTGGAATATCTTGACCAAACTCTCTCATCTTAAAGGCAGTAAGAGTACCAAACATTTCATCAATTGAATACTGATCCAAATGTTTAGATTCTTCAATGGCAGATACTTTGTGACTATAAGATTTTGGGAGAGGTCTCAAAACCTTCTTTACAATTTCACTTTCTTTTACTTCTCCACCAAGTCCGGAGATGCCAGAGACAATTTCTTGTACCCGGAGCAGATAACTTGCAATGTCTTCATCTTCAGTCATCTTTAGATTATCAAATCTACTTTTGAAGGTCTGCATCTTAGCTTGCTTCACTTTAGTGTCTCCTTCATAGATGCTATTGAGCTTTTCCCAAACATCTTTGGCAGAATTGCAATTCATCACCTTCAAAAGTTCTGAGTCAACTAACCCACACAAGATATTATTCTTGGCTTTGGCATTGCATTCATACAGTCTAATTTCAGCTAGATTTGTAAGAGGAGTGGTTGGAGTAGTGTAACCACTTTTGACTGATTTCCACACCCCGAACCCAAGAGAGCTTAAGTATCCTTCCATTCTCAATTTCTAGGAGTAATTAGTCCCATCAAACCTAGGACCCTTGTATGAACCATCATGTGCCATCTCGGATCTTTGCCTCAAGCTGTTAGGCTTCTATAGAGGAACTTGGCTTTGATACCAATTGTTGAACACTTCCGGAGACTGAGAAGGGGGTGAGGGGGTGAATCAGTCTACACAAAACTTAACCCCTTCCGAAACTTGAAACTTTCAGCACAATTCAAACTCCTTTAGTAGATAAAGATAGAACTTTAAGCAATGCAATAATAGATAAGAATATAGCAATTTGAATCTTTAACACCTTCAACAAACTTTACCAATGAAAGATATAGTAGTAATTAGATCAGCAACAAAGAGAAAGAGATAGAGAACACACACATGCACAGACACCAGATTTACATAGAAAACCCAATGAGGGAAAAACCATGGTGAGAGTGAACTCACAATATAAGGTTCATTGCCAAAAGACTTGCAAGAAGGCTCACTTCCTTAGAGCAAGATACAAAAAGGACTTGCAGCATTGAAGTACCAACCAACTCTAGGAGCAAGATACAGAGGACCTAATGAAATTCACTATCTCAGAGCAGGATACAAAAAATTTATAAGAGAATTACAAAGATTGCCATCATAACTCTCTGTTGACTGAGGTGATCAAGTTCAATTTCACAAACTTTTAGCACTATCTTTGTTGGATATTCAATACAGCTCACTCACACACTTTTTCGCACTTGTACACCCCTACATTCCTGATGCATCCAAAATGATCTTGCATTTATATCCACCACAACACTTAAATTCTTCAATTAGGTCGGCCAGGAAGAGAATAAACAATGAATTCAACTAGTCGGCCACCAAAACATGATGTAGTCCTATCCCGAGGATAGAGAGGACCAAAAGCAATTATAACACTTCTTTCAATGTGATCCAAAATGATTTACATGCAAACGCACAACAACCTAAGTTGGCATTGTTGTGACCTTTTCACAGATCACCCCATTTAAAATGGGGACCCACCCTAATTTTTGTTTTGTTCGGGTCTTTTGGCTTTGCTTTTGGATCGTTTTGTTGTTGTCTCTCTTTTGCTCCGTCTGTCTTTCTGGGGATGTGCCCGTCTTTGAGCATTAATTGAAATTTTGGCTAAGTCTGAGAAATTAGGGTTTGTATTCTTCTGGCCAATTTGAGGTCAAACTGAGTTAGCAAATTGAAGTTTAAGCTTGGCGTTGTAGTTAGAAGGTTTCCAGTAGGTTCCCAGCAAAATTTCACTGAATTCTGACAACTGGCTATTTTTAGCAATCCGACTTCGAAGGCTATTTTTTGGGTTTGCATGTTGGATTTTTCAATGCATGTCTAAAGAATCTTTCTGGGTTTTTCAAGACCTTCACGATGATATAACATGCAAGCCAAGGTGATCACTTTCTGCAATGCTGCCTTCATGAGCCGTTTTCAGGGTTTACATGTGTGATTTTTCAGTACATGTTTGGATATTCTTTTTGGGTTTTTCGAGACCTATGCAATGGTATAACATGCAAACTGAGATGATGACTTTCAGCAACTCAGGCTTTAGAGGCTATTTTTAGTGTTTGCATGTAGGATTTTTCAATGCATGTTAGGTTATTCTATACGGGTTTTTCGAGAGCTACGTGATGATGTAACATGCAAGTCAAGTTGATGACTTGCTATTTTTAGCCAGTGCATGCATGCAGACCAGTTTACTAGGTTTTTTGAGATCTCTCAGGTAGTATTGCATGCAAACTCATCCAACAGATGGTTGAACACTTTTTCGGGCGTTTACTATTTTTAGTAGGAGCACTCTAGGAGTCATCCAATACTTCAGAATCACAAACAGAGCAACATGCAACAAAGATGGGGTTGAACGGAGATCGTTTGAGGCGCATGCAAGTTAGATTAGGGTTTCTAGTTTTAGGTCTCAAAATGAGGGGTAAAACACCAAAATCTCTGAAAACGAATGTATCTCATTGCGATCAGCGTCTCTCAAGGAATCCATTGGTAAAATTTGAAGGCAATCTGAGCACTTACTATAAATAGTAAGTCACTTCTGAAACAGGCTATAAATAGCAGGTCAACATGGGGCACTAGCGTGAACGGGTCAGTTAACCCACAAGGACCCCATGGAGCAAATTTCACATCAAACAGAGTTGCAGAAGTTCTGAAATCAAGCAGTTGTTATAAATAGTAAGTCACCTCTAGAAATGGGCTATAAATAGCAGGCCAACACAGATGACAAGTGTGAACACGACAGTTACCTCAGGAGGGTCAGGGTCAGCCAAAATCAGGTCTTCGAAATACTGAGAATCCATGGAGATCACAAGAGCACCAGAACTTTCTAAAAATAGAAAGTTGGGCAGGAGGCATGGAAATTTTTGCCTAAGTCTAAAAATGGAAGTTTAGACCCCTAAATGCGCCCAACCTGGAGCTGGCTGGAAGAAGGACTTGCTAAGGCGTTGGAATTCCAGCAGGACCCCTCGAGTACGCCCTACCTTGAGAGGAGATCAAAAAAATTTCTAAGTTTGAAAAGTTCCTCCTCCAGTCTCCAAATGCGCCCAGTTTGAAGAAGGATGGAGAAAATTAGTTGAAAGCTTAAGAAATTCCCCCACCACCCTTTAAATGTGCCCTAGGCATCAAGGTGACTTGAATTTTTTTTCTAAGTCTAGTGAAAACTGGAAGCTCACCCCCTTATATGCGCCTAGCTTGTGGGATGACTTGAAAAAAGTTTCTAAGGCATGGAATTTGGAAGTCTGACCCCCTAAATGCACCCAAAGTAGCTGGAGGCACATAAAATGTTCTAAGGCATTGAAATTTCCTTTACACACCTCCAAATGCGCCCAAGACATAGGTGAGGAGCTTGGAAATTCTTCTAAGTGTTGGAAACTAGAGGCTTGACCCCTTGAATGCGCCCAAGCAAGGATGGAGATGAGAAAAAGTTTCTAAGGCGTCAAAACTAGCAGGACAAGACCTCAAATGTGCCCTAGGCAGGTGAGGAGCATAGAAAATTAACTAAGTGTTTGAAAATTCCTCCCCCACCCCTAAAATGCGCCCAAGCGAAGATGGAAGAATTGAAATTTTCTAAGTCATGGAAATTGCCTGACCACCCTTGAAATGCGCCCACACTTCATGAAGGTAGATAAAAAGTTTCTAAGGCACAAAGTGGAGGCTCACCCCTCCATATGTGCCCATCTAGGAATAAAGACATAAATTTTTTCTAAGTGGTGATAAACTGGAAGCACAGGACCCTAAATGCGCCCTAGGTAGTATTGCAAAGGTTGGAGAAATATTCTAAGTCACAAAATGTCAGCAAGGACCCCTAAATGCGCCCAACTTGAGGAGGAAGGCTGGAAAAGTTTTTAAGTGTTTCAAAATGGAGGTATCACCTGTGAAATGCGCCCAAACTTCAAGGAAGGGGTTTGAAATTTTTCTAAGTGTTGAAATTTTTTACCTAAATGAGCCCAAGGCAGTATTACAAGTTGGAAAAAATTTCTAAGTAGTGAGAACTTGCCTGTCCCCCCTCCAGATGCGCCCAAGTTGTCATGTTGGCTAAAAAGTTTCTAAGTAAGGAAAAAATTAAGTGAACCCCTTCATGTGCACCCATGGATAATAATGTTGTGAAATATTTTTTCTAAGGGGGGGGAATTTTTTAAGACTCTCAGTGGCTTGGTTATTTCTCTAAGGGGATTAAATACTACTCCTTGCAGTGTGATTTCAAGATGGACGCTGGGTTCCAGGTTGATAAAATTTTCTAAGGGGAGATAAAATTTCCTGAGGCTCAGATGGATACAATTTTCTAAGGCATGAAAAAGAAGGCAGAAGGGGTAAAATGCGCCTGAGCCCAAGATGGTGTGATTTTGGTCTAAGTCATGAAAATAAAAGAAGACCCCCTCGGGATGAAGTGAAATTGAAGTGTCAAGCTCCTAAAAGAGGATGGACAAGATAGGTGAATGGAATTGCTTAGGCAAGAGGATGAAAACATCAGGATGTTAAATGCACCCATGGTCAAGATGTTATGAAGAAAGCAAAGTTTGATCCAGAGATCAACCAAACCTTAGAAATCAGAGCACGGAGATTAGGTAAGTGAAATGAATTTATTCTATAAGTGTTTTGATGCTCTTCCTTTTGTTTGTTTTGCAGATTGAATGCCGGGGCAAAGCATGATGACTTAGGAAGATGGAGCAAGTACTCCAAGACAACATTACATGAAGGGGTATGTTGGAAGAAATGGCTAAGTGTTGAGACCTAGTATGCACCCAACTCAAGAGGGCAGGTGGCAAGGAAGAAATGATCAAGCCCAAGACTGGAAAATCCTTCAAGATTTGGATGGAGAAATAATGAAGACCCAGGCATTAGAGAGTTAAAGAATGACAGCAGGATGGATTGAAGGACAAAATAGAGGAATTTTTCTTAAGTGTGAAGTCCTTCTTCGACAATGACCCAAAAGATGTTCTCCAACATGCCTAGCACAACTCAAGGTATAGTGACAAGAAGGAGGAAAACCACCATTAAGCAGGAGAAAGAAATGACCGTTTGGGAGTTGGATCGAGAACATGCCTGCCATATCCATTCAAGAAGTTGAGGCAGTGGTGACCAAACTCATCCAGTTTGCAGTCAGAGAAAGAACAATGTGAATGTGTTTCCAGACAAGAGCCTTCTAGAGGATGGTGGACATTAATTGCTTATTCATTACCCCACTCCTCTTTGTGACAATTTTTAGGGTTAGGGCTTATGTGGCTTGATCTGAGCCATTCATCTGATTGTAATATGAGCCGTCCGTTGGACTTGACCAGCTATAAAAGGGGCATCCCCCCTCATTTGTAAATTATTAGTTCAGAGCTTAGAGGATAGCATAAGATAGAGAGATAGCTTAGAGATAGTTTAGATTGTTAGCATAGCATAGATTGAAGAGGAAGGAAAGCTTTCTCATTGAATGCTTTGTAAGAAGTTGTTGTGAACACTCTCATAATAAAAAAGGGTTTTCATTGATGATGATTTCAGCTTTTGTTGTGGGTAGCTAGCGAGGGCTTCTTCGTCCTTCTGAATCACATAGAATCTTAAAGTAGCTTAGAATAAAATAGATTTTATTTCATGTAGGTAGATAGTAATTGTGGAATGTGGTTTTCAATTTGAACAAATTTCGTTTATCCATACCACTAGCGGGCTCGCTGACGGTGGGTTCGCCTTGCGTGGTCGACTGGAACACTATGTACTTAACTTCAATTATGATTTTCATGTTGGTATGCGTCATTGTGATGGTGTCTTCATTGTTGAATTGTAATTTGAACATTTCTAGTTACTCCCCTTGAAGATGCACCGGTACTGTAGAAGCTGTCTGAAGCGAGGCAAAGCAGAGCTTGGTTGGAGTTTGCAAGAGTTGATATCCACGTCCTGCACTTAGAGTAGACTACAAATTTTCTCGTCCCTGCAACCATTTACATTATGTGCTTTTCTGGTTAGTATTAGGAAACCTGAACTTCATTGAAAATCTTCTGAATCTTGTGAAAATCCCTTTCTCCTCGAGCTCCAGCTGAATAATCGTGTAAGTTCCCCTTCAGATACCAGCAAATCACAACGAGCCAACTGAGACTATAGTCGCTGCATGAAGGAACCTTGTAGTCAAATGCATGATCTCTCTTACAATCTTAGCATGCTGGAGAGTTTGTTCAAGAGAGGATAGAGTAGCCGTTTGGACACTTTATTCTGCTATTTGGTGCGGTCACAAAAAACACATCAGCAAGCATCAAGAACCCGTGTGGATGAGACATTGAAGCACATAATCAATTGGCCCATAAACAGTCTTTCAATTGAATTTACTTGATGTGGTCCTAAACAGGATAGGTCAGGACTCAAATCTATCATGACACATCTTCCATTGCTAGCGCAACCCCCCAAGCACACAACCGAAGCCTTTTTCGCTAGGTACCCAACAAATAACTTAGAAAGCCAACTCAGGACACAATGCGGCACCAAAGTGGCCAATTAGCAACATGCAGATCAAACATAGGGATGTTCCTTGAACATCCAACATCACTTCCATACACTTCTTTCGTACTGTCATGCCATCAATAGCCACGATAGACCAAATAGGTACACTAAGTTACTGGTACACCCATATATGGCCTTGGGTACAATACAAGTACGAAACGGAAACAAGAAATGGTATGGAAACGATTCAGATACATCCAGGATATGTTTTTCTAATTGTGGAAATGACCAAGAAACGAAAATGAGACTATGGGTACGAAATTTCGTACCTAGTTCGAACTTGGACCGAATCCATGCCTTCAAACACCCAGGCTGCACATTTTCCAATGTTTTTTTTGGATTTTTTTTTATTTTAGCTTCTGAATCACTAATGAGAACAGGTCCAGCAAACGGATTCAGTGTCAGAAAAACTGTCTCATGTATGATAAAACAACAAAATCGAACCTCTTATAGGAAGTTAAATCCATAGAAGCAAATATCTTTCTCTGGAATATCTTAGCAAACCAAAAGAGAGATATTTTCAATTTCTTAGAATAATATGAAATGACTATTGTTTTTTATAGATTTAAAGCCCTCCTAATTGCATAGAGAGTGAGAGAGAGAAAGGTAAGGAGAGTGTCAACATTAATTTTGCTATATAAATTTTTCTCATGAATTTTGTGATCGCTGTTTACAGTGCACACTGTATAGCATGTTGCTATGCAGTTCGACATCAAAGTTCAATCCCTCAAAATCAATCACAAACTACAAAATAAAAATGTCATGCTACAAAGTGACAAACTACAAAGAAACACAAAGCAAATGGAGCCAATGAGGCTATAGTTACCATAAAATGAGGCTATACTGAATTTGTTTGTTGGACCTGTTCGCATTAGTGACTCAACAGCTAAAATAGTAACACTATTTTATGCCTAGTCAAATATGTCAAATATAGTCATTTCCTTGCATTCTATGACATCTATTTTCCCCTTGATCTAATGATTGTAAAAAAGTCAAAAAAGACATTTTTATGGCTGATTGTAAACACTTGACATTTTTATGTTTGAACTTTAATTTATAATTTTATATCATGACATTTGAGTATCACTAATATTTTAATATTTGACTATGAAAGTGGTGGTGTATTTTTGCTATTTTATTTGACTATTAATATGCTGGTGTATTTTGAACTTAATTACTACTGCAAATATGTATATATTTATGATTTTTATATGTTTTTGTATTAACATACCCAAACCCCAAAAAAATCTTTGACCGAATCCGCGTACCGGAATCTCGTACCCGTACCCGAACCCAAAAACGAACTAGTAACTTAGTAGGTACAAAAAGCTTTGTTTAGGAAACATATAATACATAACCGGATGATATAACATTTGTAGAACAACTTGCGGACCACTTCAACATATGAGATTGGAACTGAGACAATGCACAGACGTTGTGAACACATTCACCAAGCCGCAGGAGCAGAGACATCAATGCGGAGAAATGCAAAACATTTCCCGGATCAGTCTAGACAACTAGCAACACTGCCAACCTTTGGCAATCCATAGGAACCTCCTTAGTAACACAGGTGACCTTCAAAGATAGGAGTGCAATGTACACAAAGCATTGACATTGAATACCAAACTGCAAGACCATAATTGCAACAAGAGAGGAATGCAGAGCATTCTCGCAGACAGACTTCAATGTAGCATCTTGAACTAGAAACATTTGAGCAACTTGCGGAGACCAGAACTTCCATTTAGCAGCACATATATTATTAGGAGAGAGCATGAGACAGACTGTGGACCTTCAGCAACACCTCTCCAACATTAGTCTTGCTTCTAATCCTCATCTTAATATATTACTATGAAATCAACTCTGCTGACAGTAATAATGCATTATATAAACATCAGCAATAATACTTCTTTAATAAGGCATGAAATCCAACTATGAACTTCCTCAATTCTTCTCTTCTTTGATAAGGCATGACATCCAACCATGGACTTCCTCAACTCTTCTCTTAAGGCATGACATCCAACCACTATTAACCCAAACAAAGACAACCAATGCTAAGGACTAACATCAATTACAACTAACAATCAATGTTGACAACAGCTGCCAACAATCTCCTTAGTGTTAACATCAATGACAACCATTAGTGTTGACATCAATGACAACTGCTGCCAACAAGGGGTAGTGCTTGGTATGTCTATGGCTGCCCTTTTAAGTAATAGCAATAGATGTTTCTGTTTTGCACTGTCAGTCCTTATGATCAAAGTATAAGAAGAATTAGAAAATAAGGCTACAAATAAATCCAAATATGTAATGTCATTCTCAACATTGAAATAATAGTTAAAATATAATACTTTTTCTGTACAGCTGAGTACTTCCAGATTTTTTGTATTACCTAGGGGAAATGAGCAAAGACATTTCTTGGGCAATTATTACTGAATCATGAAATTGATATCAAATGTATCATAAGAGTCCGAAACTGGCCAAAGTTAGGCTGTTCGTGTCAGAATCAAGTCAGCTTCTTGCTGAACTTCTGTGGAATGCTGAGACAACTCCTACCTTATTGTAAACTTTGAAGAAAAACATTCTTGCATTTTTGTCAAAGGATTTGAGACAATTGCACTACCTTTTCGCTACAGACATTGTTTTGAGAATCAGATGCAGATATATTACTTTAGTTAGGATTAATGATGGATTGAATCATTGCTTTATTTGTTAAGTAATGGTTGCAGAAGAGGATTGACTAGAGATTAAACAAGTCAATGACCATTTCCAAGCAAAAAGGATGGGAAATAAATCTTCAGAATAGGCATATTCTCATGAAATAAGTTAAATTCAATCTGCTGAAGTCCTTTGTACTCACGAAAATCCTCACAGATTTCCAACACTAACCCCTCTACAAAAGAAGGATCCCTCAAGATCATCTAAATATTATAACTACGTACAACTATTCTACTGCTATTGGAGTTGTTATATCTATCAATTGGTAAAAGAATCTTTATATCAATTGGTAACATAATCTGAGTTGGCAATGCAAATAAATTGTGCAACTTGTTTAAATGTGTGATTCTGTAGTATGGAAGCTAATTCTTTTATTCTAATAAAAAATATTCTACAAGGGGTGTTTTCACTTCTAGTTTTTAGTGGTAAGCTTAGTTTTTATGTGGAGCTTATGCATCCAATAAGTATATTTGCTTGCTTGCCCTAAAATTTATGTAGCTTTGATTAAGATTTTTGTTAGCTGGTTTGAACTTCAATGCTAAATGCTAAATGTGGTTTCTTGTGTCTTTTTGTAGTACTGTGTGATATCTATTAATACTTTTTTCAATACACATAAGCATTTCTTTGGCCCCAATTTTAGAATTATTATCCGTTTCATTCAAAATTAATATTGAATTGATCAATAGTTTAGGTGTGAGAGAATTCTATCTCATTCCTAGGCTCTACAATATTAATGAATATTAAGTTTTCTTTCCCTGCTCATTCCAATGTTTTTTTGGTTTTCAGCCCCTCAACAGAGAATTATACACTTTGAACCCTGATCACTTCTTTGTACAATCATTTATTGATGCTACTAAAGAGAATACTGAGGAGAGTTTTAGAAGGATTATATCGGAGCCATCACCAGGAGTTTACACATTTAGCATGCTTCAACCAGGATTTTGTGAACTGTTGATAGCTGAGGTATGTTCCTCGATAATATGAATACCTTAGCTTCAGTTTCCTTATTTATATATTCTCATGATAGAAATATAACATGTGATCCTGTTTTTCGCTTGTATATTTTATTTCTTCTGATTTGTGTTTTATATTTTGTTTTGATTGATGATTCTGTGCATGAATGATTAGGTGGAAAATTTTGAGAAGTGGGTTGAGTTGACAAAGTTAAAGATAATGAGACCCAATACAATGAACAAATATGGGGCGGTGCTTGATGATTTTGGCTTCTCGACTATGCTTGATAAACTGATGAGAGAATTTGTGACTCCAATGGCTACTGGTGCTTATTTAGATTATGCCTTAATATTTGAGATTTCATTTATTGCTAGTAGATAGAAATTCTAATACATAATATTTTGGGCATTTCTAACTTTGCAAAATGCCACAATGTTGCAGTTCTCTTTCCTGCTCTTCTTGGATCGACTCTTGATTCCCATCATGGTTTTGTTGTTGAGTATAGCAAGGATCGAGATTTAGATTTAGGTATGTCAAATATTTTTCACCCCTTCTAAATTTTTTCTTTTAAATTGATTATTTAGAACTGCCTTGTCTGTGAATTAAAAATAACTATCAGAAAACCTTGTTCAATATTCCAAACTTATTTGTTATGGTTTTCCCCCTCGGTAGTGGTCGACCAAGCTTCAAGATGGTCTGAGGAAGATTCTAGATTTTGATTTGTCCCAATGAACTCTACTATGTATCCTTCTCTCTATATTGCCCAGGCTTGGACTAATAGCTTTCAGGCCTGGCACAGTCGAATATGTACATTTTGATTTTCATCTGATATGATGAGGTTCTTTTTTAAAAAAATATATCCATATGGAATGCTGCAGTTGGCATTACATGAATCAGCCTTTCAGTCCATCTTACCTGGCACTTGCTGTATTGACATATTAGTAAATATCAGCTATCCTAAACTTCTGTGCTTCCTAATCTATGACTGTTGAAGAGGGTCCAACCGTGGGTATTGAAATTAGAATCACTTTGTTGATTACTCATCATTTACATATACGAACCCCTTCAAATAAAAATTGAAGATGTCATCCATCAAATGTGATTTATAGTTATAATAGTTAGTGTTTTGTGTCCTTATGAGCATTGGGTTTTACTTTCTCCCATCATGATGAAAAGAGGAGAAGCAGTAACTATCTCAGAAATACAAATTTAGTTGGCAAGCATGGCTGATTGGTTTTTTCATTGATTTGTAATTGGCATACAAAATCCACAGTTAATTCAACAGCATGAATCTCATCTCAAATGAAAACTGTTAGAAACCAAGATCAGATTTGCAAACCGAAAAGACCTTCCACAGAAGAGAAAATCAGAAAAAGTAGAGAGGTTGCAAAAGAATGTGCAACATAATATTATTCGAGAATTCATAATTACATGATAAGATTTGCTTTATAAAAGCAAAGATGCCTAAACCTAATTTTATCTTGAGCAACAAGATAGCTCGATAAGATAAAGATAAGATCCTAAAACTTAGGAATTAAATATGCCTAAGTAAACTTATGCAAATGTGTAATTAAATAATTAATTACACCAACACCCCCCCATAAGTGCAACTTAGGGAGAAGCAGATTATTATGCAAATATGAGTCCCGACAACAAGGCCTGATTAGGTACTCATGTACAAATGCAATAATGAAGTAGAGAAGGAAAACCCAATGGGACAAACCCCCCTACAATGAGATGACTGCTGCAAAGAAGCACTGGAAGAACACTGTGGAGTAACACTGAAACCGCAATCCGACAAGCAAGGAAAGATACTTCTGTCTACAACTGAAACCAAAACCGGAATCATGATAATGTGACAGCAGACCCGATGCCATGGAACACTGGAAAGCTCACAAGTGGAACAACCCTGGAATTTGTGAAGCAACAGTAGATGAGATGATGACAGAATCTGGAAGCCATGTATCTCGATGCCGATGCCAAACTGTGACTGAAACTCTTCCATGGGAAGGAGTACTAGACTCTGGAACATTAACCATAAAAACATGGCCCTCACTGAGAAGAATTTGAACCAATGAGGATCAAGAAACATAATCTCCCAACTGAAGTGTGAACCGATGAATCCGATATGTGTCAAGTAATAGCAAAAAATGTGGCCAAAAGAAACTAGGAAACCAAATAACCCATGCGAGCTATCATCAAATCAAAATGGATATGGAGATCAAAGTGAAAACTACACTCTAATCAGATTTATTATGCAAAGAAACCCCCCCCGATGAAACTTTATCTCAGTTCATTTATTACAATAACTCAACGATTGTAAAAGGAGAGCATCCTAAACATGCATAAACAAAAAAATAATAATATACCTCAGATCTGTGTAGAGGACTGAATCAACTTTCCAATGCCGCAAGAATGACGAAAAACGGATCACTGAGTCAAAAGATATGCCCTCTGGAATGAAAACAACATCTGAGTTCAAAGGCCTGCAAAATAAATCTGGAGCAAAATATGGTAAAAACACCTACACCACTGGATTGGCGTTGGAATCAGCTTTCCAATGGTATCTCGTTTGCGAAAAACAGACATCGTACGCAAAAACTACACCCGATTTCGTGAAAACAGCTCCAGAAAGGCCAATAAGGCCTGCAGGCAGTCCAGGGGGCTAAAAAAAAAAAGTCCCTGGTCCCATGCAAGACTAGGGGGCTGGGGCGGAGCCCTTGGTCGCCCATACGACCGCCGCTGGTGCTAAGGGGGTCGGTGGGGCTGGCGCATAGCGCCTGGTTCTTAATAGGACCACCGCCGGTGCTTAGCAAAGCTCGTGGGGGCTGGGCGGGAGACCCCGGTCCTCCATGTGACCGGGGCGGTCCACAGAGGAGCTCGCGAGGGCTGTCCCTGGCCGGCAGAGGAAGAGGGCAGCACCACCGGTGGCGGTGGTGGGCCGGTGGCCGCTGGGTGGCGGAGATCATTTACATTGAGCGCGGCGGCGCGAAAACCAAGAAACGCATATTTTTGATATTTTTCTCGATTTTCGAGCTTCATGAAGTGTGCAGGGGAGGCTGTACGGCCCCTCAGACAATTTTTTTTCTCCTTCCGGACCACCTTCTCAGAAATCAATGAAATGAAGGGCGATCTTAGGATTTGTGGCCGCTGCGAACGCAATGGTGACCTCTGTTTCTGCTCAAACTGCTCCAAAAATTCGGCTACCCCCAGATCTTGGAAAAAATCTCCTAGCCTGAAACCCTCACAGATCTGGCAAATGATGGCCAAAATCTGCAAAAAAAATTCAATCCTGACTTTTTCCAGCGCTTTGAATCCAATGGTGAGGCCCGATCTGATCCAAAACGCCGCATAGATGAACTCAAGGCATGATACCCTCGAGGAATCCCGAATGAACCTTGCAATGATTTTCTCAAAAATCTGAGAAGGGGCTGCAAATCAAGGCTCTGATACCATGTTAGAAACCAAGATCAGATTTGCAAACCGAAAAGACCTTCCATAGAAGAGAAAATCAGAAAAAGTAGAGAGGTTGCAAAAAAATGTGCACCATAATATTATTCGAGAATTCATAATTAGATGATAAGATTTGCTTTATAAAAGCAAAGATGCCTAAACCTAATCTTATCTTGAGCAACAAGATAGCTCGATAAGATAAAGATAAGATCCTAAAACTTAGGAATTAAATATGCCTAAGTAAACTTATGCAAATGTGTAATTAAATAATTAATTACACCAACAAAAACAACTTTGTCGATTTACACACTGTTCTACTAGACTTTTGGAATTGTTCTTAGAAATGAGGTTTTCTAATGTTATGCTTATTATAAAATATTGTATGCATAGAAAGAAACAATAAAAAAACTCAAAACAAATCAAAACAAAACTCAAAACACACAAAATATACTGTACAAACCCAATGTGGGGAACTCTTAAAGAGTAAGGCCTTACCTTTTGTTGCTACGATCTGCAAGGACACCAACAATATATCAGCAATGCCCTTACAGCTTGTTTTGCTTTGCAATAGCTGCAACATACTCTATATTACATTTACACGCTATAACTCCCTAGAATAGTCAATCAAGAAGATCTAGCAATTCAAAAGGAACTGGAAGAAGTTTACAGGACCCTTAGAGGGTGTAGAAAAAGAAATTCAGAAAGGATGAAACAAAGACACAACTCAAATGACAGATAACATGGAGAGATTGATTTTGATAAATCTTCCACTCTTATTGGAAAATGGAAACCATCAGAATTTTACTTTCACTCTTACTAGAAAATAGAACCAAGAATTATATAGATGGGTTGAGTAGTTTACAAGCACCCTTTCAAGGCTATCCTATCAGGCCAAACTATGACTGGTTGTTATGATGGATTCAAGGAGTCTCAATCATAAGAAAGATGGATAAGGCAGCATGGATAGGGAATGCAGATACAAGTTGACCACTAAGTAGCCCACCCCAAGGGTGGAATTGTCTTGGTTTGGATGTTCCTGCTGCTTATGGCCAAGAGGTGGGTTGTCTTGGTTAGACGCTACACGCTCTTGGGCTTAGCTGGGATATCTTCAGGCGGACTTATCATGTTTCCCAGCCAATTCCTATTATGATTAAACTCCCATAATGCAGTATGGATATGGTGTAGTTTAATAGTTATTTATTTACATGGTTCAAATATTTATATATGTTTGATCATATGAATTATATTCCAATATTATCTAACATGATTGCTGGATCTAAATCGAGATTTACCTTAAAACATTTAATTGGTAAGTTGTAACCCTAACTACATTGAAACTTGTGATTCTAGGGCAAGATTTAGGGAAAATCCCAAAAGGGGACATTACAACTATTTGATGAAAATAAATTAAATGGGGAATATAACTTCGAATGTAATTTTTATTACAAAATTATCATGCAAGCTCTAGTTAAATTGCTTCTAGAAATTAACTAAAAATAGATAATGCATGGCAAGAGGTCTAAAGATAGATGATCTAAAAATAGTTGAGTTCGGGTTAAAAATTGAAATTGCCAAAAGTAGCATGGGTGATAAATAGCGTTGGCTAAAAATAGATAATGTTAAAATTAGAGGAAAGACAAAAATAGTGCTGTTCCTACTATAAATGATGTTGGCTAAAACTAACAAATCTTATGGGTGACAGCAAAATATAATTTAAGATTTTTAACATGGGACAAAAATTATAGTGGCTTTGAATGACTTTGATAATTTTGTAGCTTTTCCTATGATCATGGCTAACCCTTAGAAGACATTTGATAGGCGAGTGTGTTTGCTTTGCATAGGCACCAATACACACTATAAAACAGACTTTGAACATGTATTTTTAATTTCCTTTGTATGGGTGTGCACTTTATAACCAGGTGTGCATGTCTGAAATTAAGTTAAAACAATTTAAAATTTTTTAAATATCCCTTAGGCGAGGTGCACACTTGCACCCTAAACGCACACCTGAGTTTAAAATTTGAGTTTTCTTTCATGTTGGCTAATGCACCTCACAATGAGTTTGAACTTGTTTTGATCTTTTTGTAAATGGACACACTCCTCTAGGAATGAATTTCACACTTTTGAAAACTTGAACCCCATGTGCATTCTAGTGCCCACCTATGTATGTGCCTAACATTCATATGAATAGGTGCATTTTCATCTACTAGGCACATGTATGTCTACCAGATTTCATACTTTTGAATTTCAAAAGTAGAATCCTTTGTGGAATTTGCACTTTGAAAGTGTGTGCCTCTACATCAGCTGTGCACTTGTATATTGGTGTTGGTCTTTGTCTTTCAAACACAATATAATGCTTTAGTGGGGTGCACACACAGATACTGGGTGTGCACTTGTATACTAGCTGCTTTGATTCGATCAAGCTTGTCTCCCTCTTTAACAAATGCGCACTTGGAATAGGGTGTTTGGACTTTTATTTTTAATATGAATCTTTTGCTTTTGTTGGATGTGTGCATATTTGTAGACACACCCCTATACCGTTGTTTAGGTGCATTCTCGTGCTCACAATGCACACTTGACAACCATATTTTAAAATTTTTTTAGTTGTTAGCAATTCTCCTTATTAGATTCATGAAGAAACACACACAAACTTATATTGAGAGGAGGGGTGAATTAGTATAAGAACAATCTTTTCAATTTATAACTTTGGCAATCATAAACAATAATCAAAGCATCCCCACAAGTAAGATCTAGCAAATTAGAGCACAAGATGCACACAATTTTATGTGGAAACCCTTGTGGAAGAAAACCACGACAAAATGTTTCTTTTATAGAAATCTTTTTAGAACTTTGTAGGCACCAACCCACATGAGACACCAATCCCCTCCATTTTATTAAAATATTAAATGTAATATTAATGGTCATCTTAGCTTTAATTAGTTGTTAGTTTACTTTAGTTAATTAACTAAGTTAGCTTTTAGTAACTTTTGATTATGCTTTAGTTTGTTTTAGCATCTTTCTGCTTTTTAGCTTTAGTTTTCTATAGTTAACGATTGCTTCTTTTCAGAAATATCGTCCTGTAATTTTCTTTATATGGAGCTTTCGTATTCTTTCGTAATTAAGCAATTATGAATATCATTAATCATTTCATGGTATCAGTTGAACCTGATTAGTTTTAGCCCTTTTTTTTTTAGATAAAAATCGAAGAAATTTCTTAAGCCGATTTTGTTGAAAATTGAAGTTTTTTAGTGAAGAATTTTTTTTGAAGAAGTTGCAAAGAATTTTCGAGGGTTTCTGTTCAGCAAATTGCGTGGCCCTTTTTTGGCAAATATCGAGGGTTTTATCATTTGAGAATTGCGTCTTTTCTTTTGGCAAAAGTCTCGAAGGTTTTTTTGGCTTCATTTCTGGTGAAAATTGTGTGTGCTTAGACCCTTTTTTCTGAAATTTGCGTTTTTTGAGATCGCGCATTTTTGAGCCTTTTTTTTTTTTGTGGCACGACTTTTGTAGTTCATGGGCGGTAGTTTTCCTGGGCAATTTTTCACAAAATCGCGTCCTCTTTCTAACGTTTCTATTGGCATCGAGGGTTTTTTAGTAGAATCGCAATGTGTTTTTTCTGCATTTTCGTCTTTCTTCTGGTGTTACCTGTGCACGATTTTTTTTTTGTGAAGGGTTTTTTCAAGTTCGTGGGTCTGAGTAATTTCCAGTTGTGGTGAGTTCTTTGTGATGGGTTTGCATGCGGTTTTTCAGTTCGTGACCTCTGCTCGTGGTGTCTATTATTTGAAGGGTTTTATGCCGCTTTTATGGGTTGTCTTTGATCACAAAAATCAGGTTTTTTTTGAGCCACGATCCCAAGATTTTGGTATCTCCTTCCTATTCATGAGTCTCTTCTTTGACAAGTCTGAGACGTCTTTTGTTGTTGCTTTTGAAAATTCATGTCTGAAGAATTTGGTGCCCTATTTCTGTTGCGACTAGGGTTCTGTTGTTCTGCATCCTTTTGGACGACTTTGTTGATTTTTCTGGGCGGGTTTGTCTGCTGTGTTTTGAGGACCTCTTGCTATCGGCTAGGGTTTCTAGTGGCCCTATGTGTTTTTTCTACATCTTTTTGATCGAGATTTATGGAGAAATCAAGACTCGATTTTTTGTGCTGCGACCTCTGTTTGATGGGTTTTTCTGAAGACGGTGTCTGTTGATCCAACCTCGTGCAGTTGTTTCTAATGGATTGTTTACAATTTACCAATTTTTTGACAGGTTTTTTTTTTGGTTGAAAAATAAAAATCCATGCAAAGAGTTTTTTGAAATTTTTTTCTGAAAAAAATTTACCAAGTTTGTCTTATGAAGAGTTTTTTGATGATTTTTCCTATCTAAAAAATTGTGGGTTGCTGCTAGGGTTTGTAGACCAGTTTTTTGGGCGGTTTTTTTCTCAACAAAAAATTGTGAACTTGAAGATTTTAAAGAGTGTTTGAAAATTTTGTAGTTCAGAATTTTTTTGAGGATTTTTTCTGAAAAAATCTTACTTTCAAGAGTTTTCGAAGGTTTTTCTAAAAAATCTTATTGTTACTGAGCCTTTTTTAAAGACAATTTTTGAAAAATTGTGAGAGTTGTGCTAGCTGATTGTCCAAAGTTTGTGCTAGCTAATCACAACTTTACCTCGTTTTTTGGGCTTTTGGAAAAAGGGAGGGATGGCTGCTTTGACCAACGTCATGTTGGAAAGTACGTTGAGGTTCAATGGAAAGAATTATAATACCTAGAAGCAGAGAAAGCTCACAATTATTGAGTGCCGGTGTCTAGATTTGATTGTTCTGTGGGAAAGGATCAGTAATCGTGCGGCGGATATGCTTCTCCAGTTATCAGTCACTGATATGTTTCTAGAAGAATATGGGTAGACTTAGTTTTTTTGTTTGTAGGATGACCATTAAGGGAGGGTATTAAAATATTAAATGTAATATTAATGGTCTTCTTAGCTTTAATTAGTTGTTAGTTTACTTTAGTTATCTAAGTTAGTTTTTAGTAACTTCTGATTATGCTTTAATTTGTTTTAGCATCTTTCTACTTTTTAGCTTTAGTTTTCTATAGTTAACGATTGTTTCTTTTTAGAAACATCGTCCTATAATTTTCTTTATAAGGAGCTTTCGTCTCCTTTTGTAATTAAGTAATTATGAATATCATTAATCATTTCACATTGAGCACCAACTCAGCAAGAGACATCAATCTCTTTGAGCAAGAGTCTCCAACCTCCGGATCTTGTTGATTAGAAGGCACCAACCTTCGAAATACAAAATAATGATGATGTTGTTGGATTTGATCCCTTAAAAAATCTGCCCGCTTCTTCACAGGATGATTGGCATATATTTTTACTAGTTGAAAATATGCTAGTAATAGTTATTCAAGGGCTCAATCTAGCAAAATACATAGCTTAACAGAAATTCCTAGAATCCATTAAACTGTTAGCACTAAATTGTTAATCTAGAGAGCCACATACAACAAAATTTCTCCAAATCCGACCCCAATGTCATATTTCTATATATGCATATAAGCCAAAGGCCAAAGAAATGCAAAGTTAATAATTTGGTAAAACAAAGACTTGAACATAAACTAGGAATTAATTAGATATAACATAATTTATGTGTTAATGGGCATATAATAATTAGTTTACAGGTTTCGGACCAAAATAGGAGACTTAGTAGGCTTGACCTGTGCTGCTTGCTGGTAGTGGAAGTGGAGCTACTGTTGAGATGACACTGGAAAGACTCCAGCCGATTTTCTGCAGGCCACTCCACATTCAAGTTATGATTTCAGAACTCTTGACACAAGATATCAAAAACTTTCTATTTTTAGAATTCCATATGGATCCTTGGTCTTCAACATGCATTGATAGGGATAAGGTCCCACCTTTGTATTCATTGTCTCAAGGTTGGTAAGAAAGTCACAAAAGCATTGTATCCGTCTTAGGATAGAAAGGATTATCATTATCAGTGCTTTGGGTTGTAGATTTTGGTTTATGCATGCTCGATTTCAGTAGGCAAATTTCAGTGCTTCTATTTCTTCCCTCTATGCTTATAAGTTGGAGGTTAACATCATCTGTTTCCAGTAGAAGTTTTCTCCAAATCAACTGTAAATATCATAGCTTTACAAATTACTCTTTAATTATAATAACAATAAGCCATTCTATTGTCAGCAAATTAGAACAATATTATATTACCTAGAACTTTAGCTTATAAAATTGCAGACATGAGATTTTCTGTTGCAGGCTACGGTGAGAAGTTTTACATTGAAGATTAATGACTCTCATTTATATAGAAGATATGCAATGTCCAGAATGAAGACCAACTTTGTTATCCAGAGGGCCCTTAAGAAAAATGAAAATTACTATTTCCCTTACAAGAAACAAAATAAATCATTCTTATATTAAATGTGTGAATAAAATATTATGGACAAAGACTATATTCTTTATTTTTTGAAAAGAAACATCAAACTTTTCCATTAACATGAAATGTAACTTTGGATGATCCTGAGTTGCTGATATTACTGCATATTCTCATTGATCATTTAAATCCTTTTAACTCAGGTTTTGCAAGTAAGTATTACTTCGTTCTTGGACTTGCAGTTGCAGTTCAATTTTGAGTTTACTTTTGGCTGCTGTTGCTGGTCAAGTAATGATGAAATTCTTCTGGTTGTGTAAGTTGCTATTGAGTCGGCATGCCATGCTCTGACATATCATCAAGAGAGATGAGGATAGGTGCATATTCTAGACAGTGATTTTGTGTTTCTGAGTCTGCCTTTCCATTTTCTGTTGGTACGTCACTGTAAATCGGATATTATGTTGGTATGCATCATCTTAAGTTGCCATGAAGAGGTTTAGTCTTTATTGGTAGTAGTAGGTCCTTTGTAAAAGATGTTTTCCATAGCTAGCAGGGAAGTGCTGGGGTCCAGCAAAAGAGCAGGAGTGAGTTTGATGGTCCTGAAAGCTAAACTTTGCATGTCTTCTCTGCTCGAAGGTTGAGGTTCAAGAAGGAATTAGTCCTATGTATTGAACTCATGTCAGAAAAGCAAAATAGGATTTGAAGGTTCCCTTTGTGTTTACTGGAAATGTGTTGGTTACGTTTGGCCGTTTAACAACTCCTCTTGTGTTCCATTTCCTCCAACTTTACCCAATAATCTCTGTGCTTTGTTGTGGAGGTTAAAGCCTCTAAGTAGGCTGCCATCTATTTAGTTGGCACTTCACCAGTGAATTGAGGCTTTAGTGGCTTTGTTTGTATCATGTCTCACTTGATGCATGAGTGGAGGTTTGCCTTACCATTTTAGAGCTTTATTTCGGAAGTCAAAGCCAACTTCTGTAACTCTTCAACTACCATACAGCACTTGAATTAATTTTGGGTTGATATGATATAAGATGAAATTTGTTATTTGAGGGTTGACGAAATTGAGTGTATGATTCAATGGATCTAGTGTGATGTCTTTTGGCCAGAAGATGTATTACTAATTAGTAGTTTGTGTCAACCAATATCTTTGCATGCCTTGATATATGTTCCATGGTGACATAAACCAGTAATCTATCCTCTCCTTTTATGATGGTCATTAAAGTTCTCAACTTCCAATTCATAAATGGTAAATCAACATTATTTTTGACTTAAAAAATAGTAATTGTGAAATATTACACGTTAGATATTGGCAGCAACTAAGGATGAAGGGATCAAATGAATTGTGCATCAGATTTGTGCTTGGATTCTGCAGATACAAGATTTCAGATGGTCATGCTCTGCTTTAAAATTGCATTTCTTGTACTCTAGCTGAATGTACTAACAGGCAGAAAAGTGGGTAAGGTGATAAGCATTGAATTGAAGTGATGGGAGGAAAAAATTCATTGGTCATTGAAGCAAAATGTTGAGAGTTACAAATTTAGTGTATATGAGTGAATCCAAAGTGAAGGCTCTTGCTGCTTTTGGCTGATGAATGAGCATTTTATGAATTCATTTTTTGTTGTTTCATTTGCTGTGGCCAGCAATATGCAACAAGTTAGTCCTTTTTTGTTTTGTCTGGTAGGTTGGGAATTTTTATTTTTATTAAAGGCCAGCCTGAGCTGGTGGAGGCCGCAAATGGGGGACTTTCTTCCCAGCATCAATGCTGACAACTTATTCAACTTAGAAATCAACATGCTCAAATTATTCAATCATAGATGCCACTTTAGGATTTTAACATGGATTTTTACAATGAGAACACAATGATTTAATCAATTGAACTGAACCCCTTTGATATAACAAGTCATTCCTTATCATCTGTTCTTTCCCAAGATTTGTTGTCCGGTCATTCATTTTCTTAAGCATCATACATATCAATGTTTCCATGTTAAGGGCATATAAAGAAGACTGCCACTATGATTAAAAAAAAGCGAAGCCAAAGACTAGATATAGCTTAGAAACCATTTAAAAAAGAATGGATACTTCGAGGACTAGTGTTGGGTACTAAATCTAGAGGGACATTCTGACTTAAAAAGCAAGAAGAAAATTATATATGTCATAGAACAGTGGTGGAGCATATGGCAAATAAGTGGAAGTGTGTCACACTGTTGAAGTTGATGAAGATCTCCATAAGAGGTTAGCAAAACAAGTTATCGTTTATGAGGTTGCATCAAGAAGGGGTAAAGAAACAGTCTCATCAAACACGATCTGATAGAGGAAAACAACACGACAATGAGCATTTGGTAAATCTTTTCCAAAGGAACCTTAGTAATTCTTTATTGATCACACAAAGCATTGGTGAGGAGTACATTGTACTCCAAATTTCAACTAGAGGAAGTTTTTAATGAGGTCAAAGAGTGCGTTTGATTTTTGGATACAAGCCAAAGATTCATAAGCCATATCTATCTTAAGTATGGCAAGGAACTTTATCTCCAAGTTATCTCCATTGGATCATGAAAAGTTAGTGACTAGCTTAGTAAGCCACTATTCTTAATCACTAATTACATCAACTATGTGAATTGGAAAGTTCTCAAACATTCACTATGATGATATTCAAAAGCAATGAAATACACAAGCTGTTATAGGGGTTTATGAAGGCTGCAAAAGGTTCTAAGGTGATTCAGATGCCTTGGAGTCAAACACCATTGAAGCAGGTTTGTGAGAAACAGAGCAGAAATAGAGATCAGTTTTCTCGGTGACAAGGCTTCTAAAAGAAATAGTGTGGTGTTTTTAAAAGTGTTATGGAAGCTCTACTTTGATGTATGTGGTGTTTTTTCATGAATTAGTTGGAAAGGAAGATCAATGATTACATACCAGCATAGAAATCTAAGTACATCTGTATAAAATATTTTGAGAGATATTACTATCAAGGCACCTATATGGGATTTGTGGCATAGGTTATATAGGCACGTTGGGGTGGATATCTCCCAGTGTCTTAGGTAGATGTATTTAAGATATCTATGCTAGCTACTTAGGTTTCTATATTGATGTATATACAATTGGGTGTAATGAATGCTTGACATGTAAATGACCATCAAATTTATGTTAAGGGATTTTTGTTACCCACTCACTGCATTACAACCCCCCTTGCAAACCACAATGCATGAAGGAAATAATGTTTATGACAGACTGACTCCAACTAAGAATAGGTACAGGACTTATGCTAAAATGACACTGGTATAGGGACATCATGATAGTAATGCTCACCAATGTATTTATTGTGAGCCACCACCCTTAAATTTAGGACTGTTGTCAAAACTTGCAGGCCATAAACTCATAAAGGCCCACACTCAACACCATGAATTAGTGCCTAACAAAGAATAAAAGTCAAAATGAGTTGCCAACCCAAAAATAGAGACTTAGTTAGGTGTTAAGGTAACTGCCACTCAACAGTCCAACATGGAGGAATGATGACTATCAAAATAACTGTTATTTGTCCCGGCAAAATTAAAAGAGGATGCTCTGCCAGCATAAAGATCACCCATGTTTAGTAAAATGAATGCCACACAAGACATCACCCAGGCTGTATTTAGTTGGGGACTGACAAGAAACTGTAGAGTTAGCAAGACCAAGTACCACATAACTCCTATGCCCGGCATAAAGGCACATCTATTCACATTCTTGCCAGGATAGGATAAGGAACTACTAATATTGACCTCAACATAGCCAGAGACGCACATGTGCAGCAAATGAAAACCAAAAGTACTAGAAAACACACCAAAACTGAACAAACCAAAACTATTAGCAGGATTGCAAGGTAAGCTTGGATGCTTCTGCATTAGACACGCTTGGTAAGAAGTTTGTGAGAATAGTTCGCAAATAGAGCTGAGTGGTAGAACCACCCTTTCGAAAGGTGCACAATCCACAACAAGCTCCATTACTTAATTAGATACCTCAAAAGATTTCTTCCTTTGCTTCTTCCATCACTTAGCTGAACATGCTAACCAATTCTTTTCAGAGAAGTAAATACAAAAATAACCAGCAATAGATGATTGGATTAATGCTAGCCTCAAACTAAGATCCCGAACTGAATGGAAGATAACGAACTTGGAATTGAAGAAACATTTGAATGGAAGAACTACTCAACGTCAAGAATGTGCACTCAAGATCCCACTGAGGGCGAGGTGCTAACATATGACGGAGTCTAAGAAATTGAAATTATAAACTGTTAGGCGGATAACCAACCATGAGAAACAATTCCACAATTACCACCAAACAAAGGGGGAAAAGATTACAATAGAAAAGCAATTCATCCAATAAGCAAGCGGGCATCCAATGGGGATTCACCACTATGAAGTGGGTATAAGAGTGTTGCTACAAATAGATTCCACCGCTAAAACCATCCAGGGTAATTTCAATGACAGCAGCAAATTGCAGAAATGAAAGAATGGTTGGATTAGTAATGCTTAATCTCAACCTTACAATCTTCAAACTCTGCAAATTACTAAGTACAATTGATAAGGAATGAACCTTAGATACAAGTATGAACTTCTACAATGATATAACACTCAAATACTGAAGTATAAGCCAAAAAACTGGAAATTGCAACAGTCTGATATAAAAATCAGAATTTTGGAAATTATAACAGCAGACTGTGAAACAGTAAAATATTCATAACTCACTCGTTTCACCTCCGAATTGACTGAAATCTTTTGCAAATGTTTCTCAAGAGGTAGGCGCCCAAAAACAAGCACCAAACAGCAGCAACTTCAACTTATTTTTTAACTTGCACAATTCCCAATGCATATGAAATGGTACGGCCCTCTTGGGAAGGGCGATTTTAATTAAAAATCAAGCACTTCAAAATAAAATCTCAAAACTTGCATGAATGGTCGCCCAAGGTCAGCAAACAGATTGGTTAAATACCCAGAACGAAATTCAAGCTGGAAAATAAGCCATGAATAAAAATCACTTTCAGCAGTTGATGAAACAGCAAACCAAAATTACCAAAATCTCCAAAATTCTTCAATCTTTGATGCTCAATCTGCTAGTCTGAAGTTGAGAAGCAGCAATGTAGCCAACTAGGTGTTATATTGCAAACACTAAATTGATGAGAGGCTAGGAGGTAGACTTCCTCGAAGCAATATGTCAATTGTCATTTCGACAGCATAACTTTAGCATAATTTTCATGGATGAAATGCTGGAGCAAAAGCCTTCAATAAATAAGAGCTCACCAAAACTTTCAATTCCCTGAGAAGCAGCTCAAAAGACACAAGAGACCTTTCCATTCCCAAGACCAATCAACTTCTCAAGTGGCATCCCAAAAGCCTCCAATTTCACTTTATTCAAATAATATAAAAGTGGCGTCCACTTTTGCTCAAGGAATAAAGTTCTTAATAAAATTAATAAAGCTCTTTATGAAGGCGTACCCTTCATGGCCCCACTTTAAAAACAACTTAAGTTATCTCCTTAGGCCAAGGGGGTGCCAACAGAGAATTAAAACATAATGCCTTTAATTAAATATTTTTCACCAAATAAAACTCTCTGAAGACCAAGCCATAATAACAACTGCTCCAACTGAAAATGACTTAATGAAGGCTGACAACTGAACCACTGCCAAATTAGTATTTACTAAAAATAGTAAATACCTAGAAATGCCACAAATCTCCAAGCAAGGAAACCCTAATTTCACTTCTGATCAACCTACGGATTTCCAGAAATAGGTTATCAGTCAAAGAAGAGCGTATGGCCAAAGTGGGGACATTACAGTCCGCCCTTCCCAAAATTGCTTGTCCTCAAGCAATGCCACAACACTCCAAACTGATCCCACCAAATATGTAGGATCCCAGGGTCCCAAGTCCATCTCGGAAAGGTTCCATCATGCTGATGCTGCTCTACTTGAACACACAAATGAAATCACTGCACCAGAACTGCATAAACCATCCCTGCCACCTCAAGGAGATAACATGCCTAAAATTCAAACTGAAAAACATGGAAGGAATGGAATCAAAATCTAGCAGCATCTCATGCCCAATAATCTCTGAGGAATTAACATCTGCAATGTTAATGTCAATCACCATCCTGAGAATAACGAAGATTACTCTAAACAACTCAAAGATATTCTCATCAACATCACTCCTCAAAGCATCAAACCAAATCACAACAACAAATGTAACTCCATCATAGCTATTTGTAAAAGAATAAACAGCCCTTTGCATGTACATAACAGCTGCATCATCAAAGCTCCTCAAGGATGTATAATGCCTCTTTGAATAATTCTGATATATGCAAGGAAATTTATGAAAACTCCCACTAAAATCTCAAAAGTCTCAAAAGGTTGAACCCAAACAAGCAAGGGTTCGCTGCCCCAAACACTAGTGCAAGAATTTGTATAGAATAAATCATGGAAAGGAACTTAAACACTATCCAAATCTGGTCCAAATCACTATGAAGCATCATTTCCCACTTTTGAGGCCATAAACCATACTGAAAAAAGATTGAGAAGAGGAAGAATGAATGGACCAGCTGCCCATGAAAACTGAAATGAACCTCTCAAAATCTGATTTTAGGAAAATCATCATGCAATGAACTGAACAGTTGCTGCAATACTGAAAATCAACGTCCATAATAGAACAATTGCTCATACCAAGGCTGAAAACATCTTCTCAAGAAACTCCAAACCAACATTAAACCATCCTTTGTTCGAAATATCTCTCCAATTCACCAGTTGATGAGCAAAAAGAACCTTCAAATGATTGGCGAAGATGGGGACATCATCAGAGGATCTGAAAATTAAATTCTTATCTCTCCAAAGATTCCTCTTTCTACTAGTAACAATTTCCTTCAAGCCATATTGAGGATTCCAAACATGGATACTCAACTGAAAATGTTCTCCAATGCATCTGAAATAGTACACAACACTTCTCCAAGTACTAATCAAGGCAAAATGCAAACTCAAGAATTTAGAGTCTTCTTTGATAAACCCATGTAGCCCACTCATGAAAACATCAACATTAATGGAGCACAAAACAAAAGTTGTCCTCAATTCCCATTCCCTCAAAGGGCTAGGATGGGCCAAAACATGACTCAACTCAAGAGATAGATTGTTAAGAAAGTAAATAATTTGTTTAGGTTCAACTTTCTCCCAAACTTCATGAGTAATAAGTCTAGAATCTTCGCTTGTTGCTGTTGCAATGGAGTGACCAGCAGCTACCACCAAATCAAGAATGAAAGACTCAACATTAGAGTTCAAAGAAATCTGCAAACAAGAGTAGGAACCACTGCTGCAATATTGAAAATCCACATTCATCTTGACCAAATTGCTCGAACACAAGGGTGGAAACACCCACTCTAAGAGTTCCATTACAGCCAAGAACCATTCTTTGCTCAAAATTTCCCTCCAATCCATTTGTTGATAAACAAATGGAATCATCAAGTGGCTGATAAGAAAGGAGAAAACACCATTAATTTTGAAAGTTTGATCCTTATCCCTCCAATGAACCTTCCTACCATACCCCAAAAGATTTTTCACAACAAATTTCTGAGTACCAATCAACTCCAATTGCACACCCAGAAAATTATTGACTTCTTTGGTAAACCATTGAAGTCTATCCAAGAAAGCTTCAAAAACAAGGGAGCCTGAAACAAACATTGTCTTCAAATCCTTCTCCCAAGACAAGATAGTGTGAGCATTACTCAATCCAAAGGATAAACTGTCAGGCATGTAAACAATATGTCTTACCAAAACATGTTTTAACACCTTGGTGTCAAAGATGGGGAAGTTGTCATGAATCAACACTTCCCATATGGAGACTGAATTCTCTAAACCTCTTATGCATTCACTTACAAGCAAACTTGGAGGATTATCAATCACAGAATATTTCTCGTCCCTACATTCTCTGAGAAGTTTGAAATCAACTTGCTGGTCTCCTACCTCCATTACACCCAACTGAACATTCGCTAACATGCACTTTGTTGATTCAAGCTCATGGCTGCAAGCTATCACTTCTTGAGGCAAGTTCTCTTCCCAACTCAAGAGTTCACACTCTTGATTTACCTTCCAATTACCATCATCTTCATGAATCTCCTTAAAATTAAGCAAGGTTTCATCATTATGGAGTTCATTAATACCTTCAACTATTTGTTTGATCTCCATAATCCTTGTATCAGCTTCTTGTCCTTCAAGTGTGGCTGCAATAGGAGTTTGATTTTCTCCCTTGCATAAAGAGTGATGAGCTAAGGAAAGATCAAGGTAAAGACGATCAACCTCTTTCTCCTTCTCTTGGTAGGCATCATAGGTCTCTTCTGCAAACTTAATGGTATTATCCCTATCTGAGAGCAAATGCAAATAATCTATCTTTAATGATTCCAATGCTTCTTTGATAGTTTGCAACTTGGAAAGAGTGACTCCTTTAACTCCATTCTGTCTCTCTTCAAACTGTGACTTCCAGTAGAGTTCTTCAACAAAATTGTGTGTGCTATCAAACCTTGATAATGCTTTAACAATTTTCTCTTCTGAAACCATTAAGTTATCCTTCAAAACTTGCAGCTCTTTAGGCCCATGATCAAAATCAGCAAAGAAGCTTTGCTCATCAAACATCAACTTTTCTGATTTATTTTCTTTGACTTGATTCTCAAAATCAGCTTCCTTCCTAACAGCAATATTTTCAAACAATGAATCATTATTGATTGATTCTCTTAAAGTCTTGGTAGCAACATACTCTGCTTTAGTGGCTACTACTACCTCAAAGGAATCTTTATGGAGCTTTGCCAAACAAGCTTCTTCATCAACGACAACGTCTTCTCCAATGACTTCATAGCTTGAAATACAAAATGAATTTTGAACTTTATCAGGATCAAAGGGAAATTTATCCCACTCAAGTTCTTTAACATACCTTGGTGCCATCTCACCAGGATCCCAAATGCAAAAGGGTTGATTGTAATGATCAACAGGAACAAGATCTTCATGCTCCTCTTGGATTGTTGACTCATTGAATGAGTCACTCCTCATTCCATTCAAACTGAAATCTTCATCGGTAACTTCCTCCAAGAGCTTAGTTTGATGATCAAGCTCACTACCGCCTTCGCCACCGTCATCATACTGGAAATAAGAGTCATCAAAGCTGGCTGCTTTGATTAATTTATCATTTTTATCTTCAACAAACCCATCATGAATAGATGTGTTGCTGATTTTATCATTAGCATCCACATACATACCAAAGAAATCTTCTTGGTCACTTGTCATAAATTCTTCATATGTATTCAAAATTGATGTTGCCTCCCTACACTCACCCTCAGCATGTGCGGACAACTGCATATCAATAGGTATTTCTTGAGAAACAACCTTACAATCATTGAGAAACAATATTTTATTTCCGACTTCTGCATTAATGACTACCTCATTTTTCTGCTCTATCTTCCTCATGTGTGGCTTCAATTTTCTATCACACTAAATGAACAAATCTCTTATCAACATATCAGCAGTAGAGGAATCCTTTCCTTCTTGTTCATGAATGTTTAACAGAAAAGTTAAGACGGATTTTGGAATGTCATCCATCTCATTGATAGTTAAAATTAAAATGTTTCTCATTGCTGCAACTACATCCTCTTCTTGTTCACTCCAAGTTGAAATAAAGAGGTAATGGATCAAATAATATATTTGATCTTGCATACCCAATTCAACCAGCAAAATACTTGTTTTGAGTTCAGAAAACATCTTCAATATAGTAGCTCTTCTGGAGTACTGATTGCTATCAATTTCATCAAGGTCTTGAAAACTTTCCACTATCATATTTAATATGGTCTTCATAGTTTCAACCTCATAGGGCAATTGGGGAATTACAATTCTTATTATCTCCATGAAACAGGAAGAAATCAGTAGCTTGGTTTCTTCATCAAGATGCCCCAACCAATAGGGCTGGTTCAAATAATTCACTGTAGGAGCTAGGGCCAACTCCATTTTATCTGAAGGTGATTGCTTCACTTGTCTCAAACATTGTTCTAACAAATGAAGAATGTTTTGTTCATCTTCTCTTGACTGAAATTCTTTACCAAGTCTCTTTCCAACCATAAAGAGAGTCTCTGCCAACTTCATCTCTTCTTCATTAGCCATGCCTAACTGCCAACTTCTGGATACCACAAGGAGCTGAACTAAAATCTGCTCTGACTATCGGTGTAGTACCGGAGATCTCTGTCACTCATCTGATACACAACTGCAAATTTGCCACAGGATGGCAGGGTCTTCTGCTCTGATACCACTGAAATATGCTAACCAATTTTTTCGAAGAAGTAACACAAAATAACCAGCAATAGATGATTGGATTAGCGTTAGCCTCAAACTAAAATCTGAACTTGAATTGAAGAAACTGAATTTGAATGGAAGAACTACTCAACGTCAAGAATGTGCACTCAAGATCCCACTGAGGGCGAGGTGCTAACATATGACGGAGTCTAAGAAATTGAAATTATAAATGTAGGCGGATAACCAGCCATGAGAAACAATTCCACACTACCACCAAACAGTGGGGGGAAAAGATTACAATAGAAAGCAATTCATCCGCTGCGGCGGGCATCCACAATGCCGTGGGGATTCACCACTATGAAGTGGGTATAAGAGTGTTACAAATAGATTTTCCACACTGGCGGTAAACCATCCAGGGGTAATTTAATGATAAACAGAAAGTAAATTGCAGAAATGAAAGAAGGGTTGGATTAGTAATGCTTAATCTCAACCTTACAAATAAAACTCTGCAAATTACTAAGTACAATTGATAAGGAATGAACCTTAGATACAAGTATGATCTTCTACAATGATATAACACTCAAATACTGAAGTATAAGCAAAAAAACTGGAAATTGCAACAGTCTGATATAAAAATCAGAATTCTGGAAATTATAACAGCAGACTGTGAAACAGTAAAAATTCATAACTCACTCGTTTCACCTCCGAATGAATTCTAAGGAACTGACTCCAAGCAACTCTTACTTTTTACTTGCACAATTCCCAATGCATATGAGATGGTACGGGGGCGATTTTATTTAAAAATCAGAAACTTTAAAATAAATTCTCAAAACTTGCATGAATGGTCAGCAAACAGATTGGTTAAATACTTCAAGCACCATGAATAAAAATCACTTTCAGCAGTTGATGAAACAGCAAACCAAAATTACCAAAATCTCCAAAGAATCTGCTAAAAGTCAAAATGAGTTGCCAAGCCCAACAATATAGCAGGAAAAAAAATCCAGCTATGGTGCATGAGGATTAGCAAAAGATGAGGGTCACATCACAAGAAACAAGTTATTGTCACACTATGAATAGTTATTTTGTGATATTCTAGAAAACACACCAGTTTTAGGACATTCTATCAAAGAATGCCCATAGAACCAACACAATTCCATTAAAACAAAAGAAGCTGGGACAAATCCCAATTCCTTCCACCAAATTTGTTTGTCATCTTTCATGCCCCTCGTGGAATTTTGTCCACATTAAACCGACTTTCTACTCTTAAGTTTTCTTCTCCACCATCTTCTTCCTCTTTTTGTTGGATTCAAACCACCATTGTACCTCCACCAAAAGTTGTCTTGATCTGCACTCAAATCTTCTTTCTCCATTCTTCACCCTCCACTTCACCTGCACATAAATCAATATCCACAATATTACAAAAATTAACAATTCCCATCATCTTTTCATATTCTTCTTAAGCACTAACCACTTCTCTTTTACACAAATAATTACAATAGACTTTACAAAAATTAGAAAATTTTATAACTAGCTCCTCCTCTTCACCCACTTTGTCATCTACATACTGCTTATCCCGCATATCTGCAACTTCACTTTGTAGTTTGTAGTGACCATAGCAGCAAAATCGTTTGGGAAAAATTGGCAAACCAAAATATAAGATTGTTTGAAAATATTGAGAAAAAATCGGATTTAAAAAAAACGTAAGAAATTGTAGAAAAAGAGACAAAAACTCCTTTTTTTAAAATCTAAGGGCATTTCCATATCATAGAGATATATAGAGCAAATAAAATAGAGAGTTTAACCCATCAATTGTAGAAAATGGGATTTTGTTGTTTATATTCATTTCGCTGATTACACTGCATTGCACAAAGCATGCTTCATAGTGCATAAATAATAACTAGATGGTTATAATTGTTAAATTTTCAATTACAATATATTTTGTACAAAGTCAACCTATAAACTAAGCACCACATTCCAAAAAGTCAAATGTAGCCAATGACTCTTGCTACTACAAATAGAGCTATGTTAGAGGGTTGCAGGTCTTGATGATGAAGCTTTTGGTTCAAAGCCTCTCGTAAGTTGTTCCCCTCCTAAGTTGTTCAACCTCATGACTATCCAAGTTGGCCTCTAGGATCTCAAAATCCTCAAGCTCAAGAAAGTCATTAAAAAGATAGTTTTCTTTTGCTGAGCAAATATCATAAATTACACAACGGGAATCAACTGGTTCATAAATTGCACCAAAACGTACAAGTCAAAACTCCCCAACTAGGGCCTGTTCATGAATGCTGCCTCAAGGAAGAAAGATGGTGACTCCCTCAACAAGTCTGAACATGGAGAGGTAGAAAATCCCGAAATTCATGGGTAATGGATTGGAGGATTTTGTATGGCATTGTGAAACTTGCAAAAAGATATGGAAAGCCAATGGCTAGGATGATAGATCTTACTAGTTAAGATCATTTCCAACAACCTTGAGGGGTATAATGATAGGTTGGTACACAAAACTCAAACTAACCTCCAAAACTACATGGGTGATGTTAAGGAAACCATTTGAAAACAAATTCAAATTTCTTTGAGATGACATTGAGATTGTAGCAAAAATCTACAACACAAAGTAGGGGAAGCATGAAAATGTGAGAACTTACAATCGTAGGCTCAAAGAACTCTTGGTAAAATTTGAAGATGAACCGATTGATGGTTTAAAAAGGTGATGGCCCTTTGAAGGGCTACTTCCGTCACTAAGGAAAAAAATGAAAGTAGTGCCACCCTCCTCTTGTGCCAATGCTTATAATTGAGCAATGGACATAGTGAGTGAGGATAAAATGACCTCTTGAGGGAAAAAGAAAATAGAAGATGAGAGTTTAGAAATCAATAGTGATAGTGAATCTAAAACTGTCCAAGTCCTCAGGAAGGAAATGATGGGAATGATGAAAGAACTGAAGGCTAAAACAAAAGCCACTAAGGAAAAAAAATAGCTATGGTGCATGAATTACAAAAATGAGGGTCACATCAAAACAAATTGTCCTATGAAGTTATTTTGTGATATTTGCAAAGTTTTAGGACATTCTATCAAAGAATGCCCATACAACTTAAAAACAAGAAGCATACAAGTGCTCTTTACAAAAGGCGAACAATCTACCCCATTAAACACTTTGCCACAACAAAATAATAATAACAAAAATGCGTCACCTAGTAGGTATCAGAATAGGAAAGGGAATAATAATTGATTCAACAATAATAGTGGGGCAAGAAGTCAAATCTAGTATGATGCAAAAGGATGACCTTTGATACAATGTCATCAATGCGATGAATGGGGGCATTTTGCTAGAGAATGCCAAAGTAACCAAAAAAGGTATGGATGCTATGCAAATGGTGCAGATGTTACCTCAATTTTTGTTTCCCCTTTGTGAGCCTTGCAAAAATTTGAAAAAGTCTTTATCATCAGTTGTTGGTTTCCAATTTAGTTTTTGAAACCCCATTGGATTTTGACGGTTGGCACAACCATGTGTAATCCCACTGTTTTCATGTTAAAGGCTTATCATGTCTTTATGTGTTGGTATTAATTCAAACATTGCCAACTTTATCGGCTCTTGCAAAGATACTCAAAACTTTGTTGGGACCTGATGAGGTTCTCACAACTTAGTCAAAGGTTGACAATAAGTCAAACAAGTTGTGCACTTAATCGGAATTGGAGAAATTGTAGGTGTTTTAGAGATTTCTAAACGTTTCGAAACCTTTGTTGCAACCTGTTGGTGTACGTTTTATCATCCACTGAACACACAGAATAAAATGTCCAAAGACACTCTATCCTCTCTTGAAAAACCACCGTGTATGCTAAGATTGCGAGAAGATCATATGGCGATTCCAAGGTTTCTTTTGTCGGGTCTCGACGTGTGGATAAGCTCAATGGGCGTTGTGATATGCTGGTAATAAACAAGGGGACTTACGTTAAGGAAATCTTCACAAGTTTAGGACTTAAGCGAATTTGTCATTAAAAGGCTTCTCTTCACTTAGGACTTCAATTTGGATCTCAAAAAAAATAGCAAAAAGGATAAGGGTTTAGGAGGTCTATTCTATGCCTAAGAACTTAAGAGACAGTAAGGATTCGGTGAAGGGAATAAACCACACTTTGTTTCGCCTCCTACGGGACAACATATGCAAAATGGGTGCAATCTTCAAGGGTTGTGATAATAATTTTCAAACCTCGAATGAGGCTGAAGTTAAGCTTCCACAATTAAGAGCTCAGGCTAACTTTACGCATCGAATGCAAATCATCCATTCGAAGAAAGTATGAGCTACACTTCACCATTGAATCAATACGATCAATCTCTCATTCAATTAACCAACTTTTAAAGCAAATTCTACTTAATCTAATTCTAACTTTAATCTATGGCGGAAGAAGGTATGCAACCTCGCTCACTATTTGACAATAAAAGTTGTTCAAAGCAAATCATGCATAAGAGTTTTTATTATTCGAAATAGTCTCAATGCAACAATCTCATACTTTGTCTCCACACATTACAAATGAGGGGGCGAGCTCAATTTATAGGCTCCCCAATTACAATTCAATGGCCAAGATTGATTTCAAATCAATGGCCGAGATTACAAAATAAAACCCTAATTAGGGTTTGTCACTTTCGACCAATGAGAAAATTTCATTTGAGGACACTTGTCCTTTTGCTAAATATAAACCAACAACAAAATAGAAAGTTGTTGTATATTGATTTGGAAGAATTTGATTGGCTGGAAGATGATGAGGCGCCACCTCAGCGTGCTGGATACCTTCCTTGGTTGCTTCGTTTTCCTTCCACGTGCTTGCCTTAGAATATTTTCCCTGCCGATGACTCTGTCCGTTGTGCTTGTTCCTTCCTAGCTTTGATCTTGGATTCCTTTTGAGACTTTGATTTCTTCTTCTCACTTGTACTGGAATCTTTGAAGTCTGGTAGTCTCCCCTTGGAGCCGGTGCCTGGACTTGAAGTTGGTTGCTTTGAAATCCCTCCTACTTGAATAGGGTTGATGTTATTCCTTTGGATTTCCTCTTTGAATTCTCCAATTTGTGCCGAGAAATTGTCTAAGTAAGAAAATTTGCTTGGAAAACCCTTCTTGTCACCATCTGATTCTGATTGGAAGCTTGTTTTTAATTCTTTAGGAGATGAAATCCCTAAAGAAGATGTCCTGATAGCTTCTTTCAAGTGCCTAGAATTTGGAGAAGAATGCCTCTGTGCTTTCGCCATAATGGAGAAATTGGAATTTCCTCTGTGAAGTATTTCCCAGACTTAGCCAAATTTTGGCTATTTTGTAACACCTTTATGTGGACCATTCAACATTTAGCCAAGGTTTTGGCCATCTCCATGCTCGAACGAACTTTGCCTGTGGATTTGCCTTCAATTTTGAATCTGGCTTGTGCTAAGGATTTTATTCATTTCTTCTTTATTTCTCTTCATCCTTCCTGTTTTCTGTCCAACACTTAGTGAATTCTTCTCCCCAAGGTATCAACACTAGCCAATTTTATGAGTTTTAGCCAATTTTCTCATCCTCTCCTTGGGCGGACTTCACATGAGTTTGGACGTTTTCTCTCTCGGCCTAAGTCGGACTTCAAGCCACTTTGGACAAACATCTCTGGGGAAAAGTCGAACTTTCCCTAGTGCTTACCATCCTTTTTCCCTCACTCCATTTGGCTTGAAGCAGACTTGCCACCATTCCACGCCATTGCTTCTTCTTTGAAGATTCGCCTCGTGTCGTCATCCACCTGCAAGAAATAAAATAAACAAATTCAGATTTTCTCCCTCCTGAATTCTAGCTCCGAAGTTAAATTTTTAATACTCTCTCTCCTGAAGTCACGGTGAATTTTGTGTCAAATTTATCATTTCAAAGCGAATTCCATACTCTCTTTGCAATTTTCATCTTGGCACGGGCATATTTTAATTCTCCATTTTAATCTCCCGAAGTTAGAATTCTCACTGATTTGCCATACTCTCTCTCTAGAAGTCGAACTCTTTGAGACTTGTTTTATTTATTTTATCAAGGCAAACTTTCAAGACTTTTGTCATTTATTTTTTTATCCAATCTCCTCTTCATTTTCTTTGGCCAAAAGTTTATTTTCCAATTTTATTCCCAATTTTGTCTAGCCAAGCCAAAATTTTAGCCATTCCGTCGATAAATGTTATGCCAGATCCCTATTTTCTTTTGCCATGGCGAATTTTAAATTGCATTGAGCACATTTTCTTCTGCCAAAGTCAATTTTTTTCTTGCTCGGGCGAATTTAGGCAAAGTCTTGGTCTGGATGTCTTTGTCAGGCAAACTTCGTTGACGCTTGACAAATTCTTATTCCTTCTTGGCCAAGGGCGAGTTCTTCCTCTCTTTGTCTTGTGCATTTTTCTCTGTATATTCGGCCAACTTTTCCTCTAGACATCCAAGACTTTAGGTGAAATTTAAATTTCTCTTTCACTTTTGTGCTAGGCACACTTCATTTTTTTCTTTGCCATAGCCTAATTTCTTTAGCACTTGTTCTTTCAAACTTAGCACTTAGCCTCTTGAAAATGTTATAACACTTAGCCAAAAATCTCAATTTTTCATCTTTTAGCCTCTATACTTAGGCAAATTTTCGAATTTGTCTTGACTAGGCACCGAACACTTTGGCAAAAATTGATTTTTTCCTCTTCATAGACCATGGCGGACTTTCCAACCCTTTTGGACAAGCATCTTCGACGTCCCTCTTTTCTAGGGCGGACTTTGGATGGTCTTTGCATCATCTCTCTTGAACATGGCGGACTTCTAAAGCTCTTAGCATTTGCCTTAACACTTTATCCTTTGGAAATGATTCTCCACCTTTTTAGGCCCTTCCACTTAGGCAAATTTTCGAAATTTTCCTTACTAGGCACCAATACTTAGTGAAATTTTTGATTTTTCTCTTTCCCATGTGCCTAGGCGGACTTTCCAACCTCTTGGAAAGTGTATGGCGGACTTCCTTGACCTCTTGCCACTTCCCCTCAAGTGCATGGCAGACTTTCTATGCTCTTTGAACATGCTTGGCGGACTTTGAAGGAGGCTAGGACAAGTATGGCGGACTTTGAAGAATCTTGAGGCTGGCGGACTTCATCTTGGTCTTGGACATTCCTTCTTGAGTGCTGGGCGGACTTTCCTTAGTCCTTGCCATTTTTCCTTCACTGCTGGGCGGATTTCACAAGCTCTAGACATTCCTTCCTTGCTTCCGTCCCACATTTCAAGGACCTCTTTCATGGCGAATTTCAGACTTAACCAGATTTCTCATGAATTCCATTCTTTTTGAGCTGATTTTCTGTGATTTCGACCTCAGATCTGACTGATTTTCAATGATTTTTCCAGAATTTGGTCTGATTTTTCATGCTTTTTACTGATTTTCCATGCTTTTTACTTGTTTTTCCAGATTTTTAAATGATTTTTCAATTTTCTCTTTGGTTTTCTGAGTGATTTTTCGATTTTTTTGAACTTCTGAGTGGATTTTTGAAATTCGAGACCTTTCCAAATATAGAAACTTTCTAAAAATAGAAAAAGCAAAACCCTAAAAAATAGGGAACCCTGTTTGGTCCAAAAATGCCAAAAATGAAAAAGCGAAAAAGCAAGATTTCCTAAAAAGTAGGAAGTCTCAGAATTGGCCGAATTCACAGGCGATCTTCGTTTCCTGGGCCTTCTGAGCGCTTCCATGACGTCTACGCACTGATTCAAGCATGGATTACTGACTTGGCTCGGGTAACTCTCGACAAACTGACTGACTTGGAACCCTCAAAATGATGACCTCATTGTAAAAAGACAAGTGATAAGCAGTTGCAACACCGAGGCAAAAAGCGAAAACAGGGGGTCCCCATTTTCAATGGGGCGATGTGTGAAATGGTCACAACACAACCTAACAAGGTTTCAAAAACCTCATTGATCTTTGACCAGATGTTCACAACCAAATATTGAGAATGGGTTTTCGAAAGGTTTCTAGAAATTTAAAGGCAATAAAAAAAATCATTTCGGAACGAACTTGAGGTTTCGAAACCTGTGTTGGGACCCGACGAGGTTTTCACAACCTCAAGAAAAACCGATGGAGTTACTTTTATCGGAAGTTTTTCTTCAATTCATGGTCTCAATAAAGCTTTTCGGGTGATTATAGAGGTTTTAGAACCACTGTCAAAACTCGACGAGGTTAGCAAAACCAATGGATTCTTCGACAAACTTTCATAGCTGTTACTTTTCGAATTTTCGAAAAGTGCCAGAAATAAATGTTTGATTGAAAAGCTTGCACGCGCCAAATTTAAAGTGCACCATTAATGCCTATCTACCACTCTAGAGCATTAATTAGGGGTGCTTATATAGAGATTATATTGCCACAAGAATTCAATTTAATGAGCATTTAAGAGCGAATTTGCAAACGACAAAAGAGTGGGATTGCAAAGGACATGCGAGTAGAGTGTTGTGATATTCAACACTAACACAAAGGTACAGTGAAACTCTTCTTTGCCTGGTTTGCTATAAGGTGACATACAGAGAATTTTCGCAAATTTAGAAGTGAAAGCATGATTTCCATAGCTCATACATTCTATCAAATTAATTCTCGAATACAGATTTTGGCCACATTCACTCAATTGTGGTCATCATGAAGTATAAATACTTGGGCTATGAACATTTGTTTGGCTTATCAGGCACATTACCCAAAATTGGGGATACTAGGCTAGGTCACATAAACTTAAATGAATTTTGGGAAAGAATTGGAAAGGAAGATAGGTACCCAATAACCCAGAGATTAATTGAAAGTGGGTTGTTGCAAGGCGCAACTTTTTCTGTGGCAATGCAATGTACAAATCTAGTCATAGAATGCATTAACCATTATGATTCCAATGCAAGGGAAATTAGAACAAATGATAATCGACTGGTCGCCAAGATAAATAGAGATACTTCATGTTTGCAATTGCTAGAAAGAGAGGAGTATACAGACTTCAATTTTATTCTTTCTCATCAATGTTTTCGAGAAAGGAAAGGTCAATATAAAAATGTAATTGCTCGAGAATGGTTTGCCACCCCAAAGAAAGGCGAATCTTAGTTACCCAAAAAGCTACACATAACTCATTTTGTGGATGAGATTTTCATATATGATAGTTCTCTTGCATAGACTAAAGGGTAACAAAAGGGCCCATGATTTTAAGGATAGGATGTACTTCTTCATCCAAATAATTATTCATGGTGAACAATACCTTGATTGGGCTCAATTTATTAGTGATCAAACGCACTCAATGATAGTTCAGTTTCCACTTGACAAATCCTTCTATATGTCTTCTTTTCTAGTCTATGCTATTGCTTGTACAAGACCCTGGCTAGGTTTATGACCAATTGGAAAGGAGTTTCAAGAGTTTTAGATGAGTCAATGATACATTTACTAGGAGGATGGTTAGGGAGATCCAAGGAGATATGTGTAAAGAACTGGATCAATTTTTTTTTGTTTTTTCACAATGCAATTACAATGAAAACACACCCGTTAAGGTTAGCACTAAACCAAAACGATGCGGAAGTAACTCTAACCAGAATGTACACCAGGATCCCGATGTGGGCAAGGTGTGAGCATTGGTCAGAGGGTCTAATGCAAATGCAACTGAAGGGAACTCTAACCAAGAATGCGCCTGTGCAGACGAGCATATGGTCAAAGGATCAATGCATGGTGAATACGATGTAACCCTAACCAAGAATGGCGTCGAGTAATGGCGAGCATGTGGTTAGAGGGTTCCTAAACTACTGAGCTGAAAGTAAATAGGCGGCAAGCCAGCCTCTTCCACTTATTCATTGGGAATTACAATTAATAAAATGAGAGAGAAGAGAGGAAAGGCTGATAGTACTACTAACAGCTTACAGTATGATAGAATGTTCCCTTAAATCTGGAGTTTTCGAGTCCTTCAATGCTGCAACTGATTAGTATGTCTTTACAATATCAAACTTGACTTCCAATACTTAATCTCAACCAAAGGAACAACTTCCTTAATTCTGATATATCAGACCTACAACATAAAATGATGAAATCTGCAACATAATATCCACTCAAATGTTCATAACTTGCTCAAATCACATCCTAATGGCACGAAACGAACTGCAGATTGCTCTAATGATGAAGGTGCCCAAAATGAATGCTTAAAACCTCACTAAACAACTCTCATTTATTTTGCACAAATCCCAAGAAGCTTCCTAAATGGTACGGCCCAGCTGCAAGGGCGATTTTGCTCTGAAAAATAAAAGACACACTACTAAAATCTGGAAATCAGCTAGAAAGGTCGCCCTTCATTGACAAATAGATAGATTCAATACCCAGAATGAAAGCATTTTTATTTCATGAGCTATGAAAAAAACTTACATTCCTCAATGACATTCAGCAACATCAGAAATATGACAGAAAATGCAAACTAGAACTCCAAAATGCAAACCACTCAACTAAAATGCATATCAAACCTTTTACATGCTATCTCTCAACTAGTTGCTATCTTTCAAGCAAGAAGATGAGCCATTGCTAGGAGGTATGCTTTCCTCGAAGCGAGTGCCTGAAGACAATTCAGCAGCATAATGGTGTAGTAGACAAAAAAATCCCAAATGAAGAGCTGAGGCCTGAATATAAAGATATGAAGAGAACTTCTAGAAGCTTCAAGAAGGGCGCCCAAAACCCTAATTTTGAATTCAACATTTCCCTCCAAAAGAAGGCATCCTTTTTCCGTAATGAAATATTTCACTTTTAATAAAAGTCAATCCCTCAAGTAGGCATCCAATTCACTTAGCTCAACATTTGACTTTTAAAATATAATTTATCTCACAATGACGCCTTGACCCTTTAAGTCCCCTTCTTAAAAACAACATGAAGTTGTACTGCTAGGCAAGGGGGTGTTATAATATTAAAATATAATATTATAAAAAATACTTATCTCTCCAAGAAAAAAACATCCAAGGCCAAAAACTGAAGTACCAGTTGAATCAACTGAAGAAGAAGACCAACTGAACTGAACCCAACCCGTCCACTGCTAAAAATAGAATTTACTAAAAATAGTAAATTCATGAAGTTGCTCGAAATGCCAAACTGACCATACCACTGCGAAGCTCTCTGAAAACCCAAAAAGAATCCACAAACCGATTTCCAAACTTCAAGCAACAACCACCTCAAAACTAGGAAACCCTAATTTCACCATCCGAGTAGCCTACGGGTCTCCGGAATAGGCCAACGGTCAACAAAAACGATCACAACTAAGAAGGGGACATTACAATATGGGCTTAAGGATTTCTCCAGAGACTATTCAACTAATTGATACATATGACAACCATTTTATACTGTTTTAGACATTCACATACATCAAAATTGGAGGTTTTGATGGTTTTCCCTATAAATTGCCTAAGTATGCAAAGGATAAGTTTCGTCTCATTGAGGTATGCAAATGTCATGTCCCCATCCTAGTCAGCACAGCTGGTGACAAGGTTAGCCTATCATTTCGATCCTCGTAGGCTGACAGGAGTGTGCAGAGGATCATTTGGAGCCGTTGCTCAGTGTTTGGTAGCTCCAGTTGCAGTTGTATCAGGTTGGGCCTTCGCAGAATCTTCCAGTGAGCATTTTCAGGAAACTTTCTATTTATAGAAAGTTAGGTCAGGCGGAAGCTGCTATTTTGGCGGGGCACGGTTCACCATTATTTCGAGAATCAGATTCGCAGTTGGTTGATTTGACGGAGAAATAAGGAGTAATTAATGAGTTATTAAATATTTAATAATTTGACTTTATATTAAAGTCACTTTATTGAAATATTTAAATATTTAATTATTTGGCTTAATTATAAAGTATTTAATTACACTTTATAATATATTATTAAAAGGTGACTTAATGAGTATTTATATTCATTAAAAAGGGGACGCCAATAATTAATTATTTCTCCTAAGTCAAAAGTGCAAATTAAATCATTAATTTAAATGATTTATTAAAAAGGAGAATGGGTCGAATTTTTCCTCAAGGCAATATATACCTTTCACAGGCAAAATCGAACTATCATGTTTATTATTCAATTTTGTCTTTAATTGCTCTGAGCATTGGAGTTTGCAAACCCTAGGGTTTCTGGCAGACGATCGTTTCTGGAGAACGAAAACTCTTCAGAGATCAGGCAGACTGAGGCTGTGAAATATCAGTTGAAGCTGGCACTTGGTGATTTCATCCAGAGATCACAGTTTGGGATTATTGAGTTATTTATTCAGAGATTTACAGAGGAAATCATCAGATTGTTAAGGCGACTTCATCACAAGGTTTCATTCAGAGATCAGGCATCTTTTCTTGGAGTCCGTACCATTATTATTGCTGCTGCAGACTGGCCGTACTACTGTACCTGCAGGCCGTACTTTATTTCTTCAGAGATTATTCTCCTGTTCTCAGATTCTGGCTCTCAGTTCTTGGCGTGGGGTTTCTCTTGGACTATTCTTGGAGATCTTGCATTGTATTCAGAGTCTGGAGAATTCATTCTTATTACTGGCCGTACCATTCAGCATTTAATGCAGCCGCCATTTTAAATACCAGGTTTTTTTGTTAAAACTTCAAGTATTGTTTTCTTCATTCAGATTTTGGCGTTGTAAAACCTTGAATAAAATAATATGTTGGTGCGCCTGTGTTCCCTGAGCAATATTTGAGACTTTCTATGCATTTTGGATTTATTTAGAATTTTATAGCAATTTCTTGTAAAATCGCAATTTGTCATTATTTGCCTGAAAACTTCAAAAAACACAAAAAAATCGAAAACTTGCAAAAACCTTCAAAAATCAATTAGGGTTTGAATCAGAGAACCACCAGGGTTCTGACAGCAAATAGGTGGCGGAGGTGAATAAAAGGTGCCAAGAAAGGAAAAAGGAAGGTGTCCAATTCCCTATTGTTCTTGTTTACTATTTTTGTAAATCCATGTTTGATGCTCTTAATATTGAGAAGGACCTTGTAAAGTTTTCTATGCAATTTTATGAAAGTAGATTTCCTTTTGACAGTAAGAATTTTGTTAAGGATAATCTGCATTTAGGGCCAGTTTTCTACCACATTCCGCATTTAGAAGATTATTGGGCAGAATGTGCAGATGAATATGAAGTTTGGAGAAGAAGTTGGATGAGATTGTTGCTAAGGCAAATTGTAACATTCAAATTAAATTGGGATATCCAAGTTATTGAGGATGATGAGTCAGACCTATTGGACCCAATTTTTATCAATCATGTACAAACACAATCAATTGTGTCAACAGATTGGAGCATTAAGGAAGTTGAAAGTATTGATGCAAAAACTACAGTAGTAATCGAAAGAACTCATGACTGAGTGGTGTTGTGACCTTTTCACACATCGCCCCATTCTAGATGGGGACCCCTAATTTTTGCTCCATTCTGGTCTTTTGGCTTTGGTTTTTGTTTCTCTCTCTCCCTCTGTCTGTCTCTTTTCTGATGTCTGCCTTCTGGCGACGTTCTCGTCTGTGAGCCTAAGCATGAAATTTGGCCAAGTCTATAGAATTAGGGTTTCCATCTTTTTAGCCAATCCGAGGTCAAGTAAGGCGAATAGATTGAAAATTGAGACTAACGTTGATGTTAGTGTGTCACTGAAATTTCGTCAGATTCCGAGTACTTACTATTTTTAGTAAGTGTGCAATTACAGGTGTTCCGTCAACATTTTTGAAATTCCGACAGTCATGTTGCATTCAGAACACACCAAGCTGCTCGCGTGCAAAATTTGAACTGAAACAGAGGACTTACTATTTTTAGTAGTTCAGCTTCCGGAGCCAATTTCAGGGCCTAGATGCAGAGTTTGTCAACGCATGCATATTCCTTCTGGGTTTGAGACCTTCGCAATGATGTAACATGCAAAGTGAGACGACAACTTTCAGAGTTCACCTTCAGAGGCTATTTTTAGGGTTTGCATGTCAATTTTCTTTGCATGTCGCATATTCCTTGTGGGTTTTTCGAGAGCTTCGCGATGATATGACATGCAAACAGAGATAATCACTCCTTTAGCAACTTGCTATTTTTAGCAGGTGCACTCAGGTAGCCGCTTCCCAACACTTTAGAATCACGAGCTGATCGCAATGCAACAGAAACAAGAACGGAGGTCATTTGATACGCATGCAAGACCAATTAGGGTTTCCAGCTTCGGGGCCCAAAAAGAGGCGTAAAAAGTCAGAATTTTCGAAAACCGATGTATACCACCGCGATCAGCATCTCTCAAGCTATCTGCTGATAAAATTTGAAGGCAAACGGAGCACTTACTATTTATAGTAAGTCATTTTGGAAACAGGGTAAAAATAGAAAGTCAACATCAGGCGCCGATGTCAGCGGGCAGGTCACGTGGTGAGGAGCGTGTCATTTGAATTTCAAGTCAAATGGAGTTGTTGAAGTCTCAAAATCAAGCAGTTACTATAAATAGTAAGCCACCTCCAGAAACATGCTATAAATAGCAGGCCAACACGAAATCTCAAGGTGAACAGGTCAAACATGGGATGAGGAACCCTTGGTGCGAATTTCAGATCAAACGGAGTTGCAGAAGATGGAAAATCAAGCACTTACTATTTTTAGCAGGTTGGTACAAAGGAATTAGGGTTTCCTAAATTCAAGGGTAGAGCACAAAAGTTAGGCAGAAGCGGCGTTCAGTCACAATCAACACCCTTCAAGCAATCAACACGCAAAATTTGAAGGCATTCCGAGCAATTGCTATTTTTAGTAAGTTGCTAAAAATAGCAGGTACAGACAGATATCAAGCATTAGTAGCACAAACACATCCCGAGGCTCAAAACAAAGCAAAATCCAGCCTTTTTGGAGCTTGGAACTAGCTTGAAGTGCAAAATTGACAAACTTTCTAAAATAGCAAATTAGGGTTAGCATGATCGAGTCACCCTAAATCGGGCATATAACATAAAATTCACTGAAATTGATAAATTTTCAAGTCCAGCATCAAAATCCGCCTTAAAAGCTGAAGATGAATGAAAGCTTTGCTAATGACTCAAAATCTTCTAAGTATGGAAAATTTGATGCTCCCCATGGCAAATGCGCCCAGACTTGAGAAAATAAATTGGTGAAAATTTTACAAAGTGTTAAAATTGGAAGCTCAGGGTAGATTTTGCGCCCTTGAGCTTAGAGTTGGTGAAATTTGAAGCTGAACATACTCAAAGTTACCCCTCTCATTGCGCCCTTGAAGTCCAAGACTTGAAAATTCGCCTAAGGCATTAAAATTGATGCTCAAGGGGTCATATGCGCCTGGCTTGAAGGAGGATGATAAAAAGTTTCTAAGGCAATCAAACTAAAAGTTCCATGGGTCAAATGCGCCCCACTTTGAAAAACTTCAAATTTGCCTTAGTGTCAAAATTGAAAGCTCCCATGGTGAAATGCGCCCTTGAACTTGAAGCTGGTTGAAAAATGGTTAAGTGTTGGAAAGTGAAAGCTCCTACTCTCATTTGCGCCTTAGCTGCTTGGAGTGATAGAAAAGTGGTCAAAGTGTTACAAATTTGAAATTGACCCCTCCACAGGCGCCCAAGGACTTGGAAGGTGAAATTTCATTAAATGCTCAAAATTAGATGCTCAGAGGGTCAAATGCGCCTCAAGCTTGAAAGATGGAGTTTAAAAATTTTCTAAGTCGTTTAAAATGGAAGTAGACCCCTCCAAATGCGCCCTTGAAGTTAGTGGAAAATCTTCTAAGTATTGCAAAATTGAAGCTTGACACTCAAAATGCGCCTTGCTTTGCATGGAGAGGTTGAAAATATTTTAAATTGGAAGTAGACATGTGAAAATGCGCCCTTGAGCTTGAAGTGAAAGCACACCCTTTGAAATGCGCCCACCAAGCTGAAGAAGGTAAGTTAAGAATCTCTAGGTGTTGGAAACTAGAAGTAGCCCCTTCCATATGCGCCTACACTTGAAGAAACATAGAAAAATATTCTAAGTATAAAAACTTGAAGAAGAGGGTGGCTGAAAGTTTCTAAGCTTGAAAAATGAAAGTCCAACACCCCAAATGCGCCTAGAAGAGGAAGAAAACTTGAAGATTCTTCTAAGTTTGATGAAAATGGAAGCTCCAGGGGCTAAATGCGCCCAAGCTTGAAGAGTCATGAGGAAATTTGGTTAAGGCATTGAAAGTGGAAGTAGCTACCTCCAAATGCGCCCTTGAGGGGAGATGGCATATTCTAAGTGAGAAGAAATGAAAGTGCAAGGTATGAAATGCGCCTAGCTTGTGAAGGTGCAAGGAAAATATTCTAAGTTATGAAAAGTGGAACCTCCATGGTAGAAATGCGCCCTTGCCAAATGAAAGTCGAGTAAATTTTCTAAGTGTTGCAAATTGAAAGTAGCCCCTCTCATTTGCGCCCCAGCTTCAAGGAAGAGATGGAAATTTTTCTAAGTGGTTGTAAATGAAAGTATAGGGGGTGAAATGCGCCCCACCTTGCCAAGGTAGTATGCTAGCTAAAAGTGTTCTAAAGTGTTGCAAAATTGGGAGAAGACCCCTCCATATGCGCCTGGAAAGAGAAGGACTTGAAAATTTTTCTAAGTGTTTTAAATTTGAAGTGCACCCTTTAAAATGCGCCCAACAAAGGGGGGAAGTCCTTGAGATTTTCTAAGTTATGAAAACTAGAAGCTTGCCTAGCCATATGCGCCCTCAAGGTATTAGAAGGCAAGTGGAGATTCCAAGGCGTGATGCATGCAAAGTGAAAGATTCCAAGGCGTTGAGCTAGGAAATATGCTAAGAGATAAAAAATATTCTAAGTATGTGAAACTTGAAGTGTGACCCTCTATTTGTGCCTAGACTTGAAGGGATAAAGTTTCCTGAAGCACGAATGAAGTTGCCAGTGGAAAAGTCAGTGAGTGCCGGCTTCACAGGGTTGATGAATATTTTCAAGTTAGAGCAAAGAAATACGCTCAAGGACGGAGAACTGGATTAAATTTGTTAAAAAATTATTTCTCCAAGGTTCAAAATTCAAGAAAATTAAATGAACCCGTTCGTTGTATACCCATGAATTTGACAAATTCTGAAGAAAATTTTCTTCTGGGTATTGAAGATCTCCGATGAGAAGTTGATTTTAAAGTCTTCCATGCTTCGCTGTGGCCTTCAGGATGAAGATTTTTGATGGGCACCAGGTTGATGAATCTTCTAAGGAAATTTGGAAAATTTTCTAAGGCAAGGAATAAAATGTGTTTTCAAGATAAAATTTTGCCTTGGCAGATGAATTTGAAAATGATAGCCTAGATAATTTTTGATCGAGTTCCCGATGGAAACATTTTGCTCGAGCCAGAGTTGGATGAAATATCAAAGTGAAGTGCGACAGGCAGAATGCAAGATAGGTTGGAAATTTGGCTAAGGCATGAAGAATTTGAACGTAAAGTTGGTTAGGAAAAACAATGAACGCTTGGAAGTTAGAGCGTGAAAATCCTGGTGAGTAAGTTGAATTTATATTACGAAATGCTCTAATTATCTTCTCCTTGCTTGTTTTGTAGGAAGAACGTCGAGACCAAGAACACGATGACTTGAAGAAAGTAATCCAAGATGACATTTCAACCTCGAAGGGAGAAAAGTTGCGAAAAATGGCCAAGTGTTGAGACTTAGTACAACTCAAGCGTCAGGAAAGAAGATCGAGAACAATGTGAACGTGTCTACAAACAGAATCTTCTAGAAGGATGGTGGACATTAATGGCTCATTTATTACCCCACTCTCTGTTGTGGCGGTTTTTAGGGCGAATCTTGTTTAGGGCTGAGGTGGCACGATCTGGGCCATCTAGCCGATTGTAATCTGAGCCGTCTGTTGGACTTGGCCAGCTATAAAAGGGGGAGTCCCCCTCATTTGTCCAGTAGTTAGCAATCAGTTAATATCAGAGCAGAATAGAGAGTAGACATTTTTTTTGGAGTTAGAATAGTTTTCATTGCATTGTTTGAAGGAAAAGGGGAATTCTCCCTTTGAGAATTTTTGTAAGAGATTGTCACGAAGGCTAATCATAATAAAAGCATTTCATTGATGGTGAATTACACTTTTGTTGTGAGTAGTTTGTGAGGTTTCTTCTTCCTTTGACTTCAAGTAGGATTTAATTTTCATGCTAATAGTTAGTTATGGGTGTTTACGTTCAATGTAAGTGAGCTTCTTTAGTCCATACCACTAACGATCTTACTAATGGTAAGCTTGTCTTGCGTGGTCAATTGGAATGTTTTATACTTAACTTTGATCAAGATTCATGTGTAGCTATGCATCGTTGTGATGGTACTTGCATCATTGAATCGTGATTTGAACATCCTTTTTCTCCTTTGAAGATTGCACTAACCTTGTCGAAGCTGTCCAACGGGAGGCTAGATAACGTTTGGTTGAAGTTCATTGAAATTGAGCCTAACACCCCTTTGCATTTAGGTTAGAATTTAGATTTTCTAAATCTCTGCAACCATTCAATTCCGCATACTTTTGGTTAGCTTTAGGAAACCCGCACTTCAAGGCTAAATCATTCACACGAAAATCCCCTTCAAAGCATATATCTGTTATTCTGAACAATTGTGTAAGTCCCCTCGTAAGAACACAACAATTCACATCAAACCAACTGAGGGTGTTCCAAGTATTTCGGAACCTTGGAGTTGAACGTGTGATCTATCTCGCAATCTTAGCACACAGAATACTTTGATCAAGGGAGAATGGAGTAGCCCTCGGACAACTTCGTTCTGCTGATTGGTGCGGTCACAAAAATTACATCAACAAGTGGCCAAGAAAATTGCAAAAAATTCAGCCACAATGCCTTCAAAGTCTCAGGACACTTGAAGCCAAGGGGAAAGAAGTCAAGCACCACCATCTTCTAGTTCATGACCAACTCCTTCCGCTCAACAAACAGTTCAGGAGGACAAGGAGATGGTGATGACCCTCCAGAGAAAGGGATCTTTGAAAGTACTTGTGAAGATGCAACTTAGTAGAAAACTTAGAAGGAAAAGGAGAAACAAGTAACGAAAGAAGAAACTGATGATGTGCCTTCCTCTCCATCCCAAGTAAGTGGTTCCTCTTCTTCTCATGATTCTCCCAATCCTCCCCCACCAAATGCACCACAAAATTCACCACCAAGGGTAGGCCCTACTCCACCTTTCCCTGAAGTGCGAATCTTTGATACTCCTCTTAGGAGAGCTTTACGTTTTTACATCTCCTAGTACCAAATCCATGACAACTCTACCTCCACTTTTTGGTTAGAGAAAACTCTTTCTAAGAAAAGGAAAACAGTCCAATTGAATCTCCCTAATAAAGATGTTGGCCGATTGCTCCAAAGAACTCCCAAGAGTCTAAGAAATTAAAAACCACATCTAGATTGACGGAGGATGTTGATACCGGGAATATGTATGTGGAGGTAGCACACCCCTTTTGCACAAAAGGATGTAGGACAAGCGACTCTTAATGATTTCAATATCACTAAAGTTAATTTGGGACCTTCTACTAGAGATGGGGATGTCCATAATTTTCAGGTAACAATTGCTAGACTTGTAGAAAGGACAGCTAGGGATAAGTAGACCAAAGACGAGTTAAAGCATCAGGTAAAGATCTTGATTGATTGCTTAAAATCATTGATTGACCCCTCTCCTCAACTGATCAGTTAGTTGAGTGCTCCTTTTGATCCAACCTCATCTATGGGAAAGGATATGGTCAGCGAAATCCATGGTTATAAAACTTATGGGAAGGACACTGAAGACTGGACTGAGGACATCCTGGTTAGAGGAATGAAATTCATCACAGACATGAGCAAGATCTGTGAACACGTTGAAGTGTTGAAAACTAACAACAATCTCAAGGAAATGGTTGATTTAGGGGCAGATAAATTGATAGCCAAATAGATTATATCAAACAATGAGGATGGCAAATGCTTTATGTGGAAGAAGAGTGTCAAATGGAAGCTTTCATTTCTGTAACAAAATGTTTTGGAACAAAAGCAAGTTGCTTAAAGAATGTAACCAAATGAAAGTTGAGATTCAAAGGAACCTTTCGAGCATAGGCATTCACCTCTAGAAAGAAAATGATTCTCAAGATAAGGATGCAAAAATTATTAAAAGGGAAGTTTAAAGAATTGATTGAGAACCTCTACAATAGGCAAAATTTTAACGTGGAGAACATGAGAAGATTAAGTAGTATTGATTTATTTTTATCCCAATTCCTTGGGCATGCAACGACATTCTCTGGTAAATTGGATTTGGCATAGGGAAACAAAGCTTTATGGAAACTAAGGACTAAAAGTGTAATCATTTTGCAACATAGTGAGATGCCCCCTATTGCCAAAGCTTTCCACACTTACAAGGTCAAGATTGCCACACAAGATGCTTGATCGTCTCAAGAAGGGAACGTCGACAATATGCCACCTTAGCAATGATTCGTTTCTTTTATTGGTCTTATTTTGTAAATGAACTTTGAAGTTACGGGAAGTTTGAAAGATTTTAACTTCTCTTTTTCAGTTATTTCCAATAAGCAGTTACACTTGTGATTATATATGTGTTATGATGTTATCGAAAGAACTCTTTAGAAATTTTTGGGGAAGAAAGAAAGAAACAAAAAGAAGATAATTGAAACTTGGAAGTTGTCCGTCTATGAACGAATAATTTGAATTAATGAATGAATGAAATCTATTATAATCTGTGTGTTATAATTTGTTTCTTTGGTTATTGCATTTCTGTGTGAGTGCGAAAATCATTTCAGTTATTGGATCCATTTCATTTTCAGAATTATCTTTGATTGATCAAATTCATCAGTTAAGATTTTGTGGAATATGATTAATCTGTGTGTTGAACGTCTTTCACAAATGAGTTTTACTCGATAAAGTTCATTAATAACCATTTATAGATCTTCAATTTCAGTTTTATGCCTTTCTTGCTTTGTGGTTAAAAGCATACCCATTTTTAAAGTTTAAATATTCAGAAAAGAACATATTTTCTTATCAAACGAGGGAGCTGTACCTCATAAAATTCAGAGGGGAGTTATTTCACATAGAAATAATTTACCCAATTGTTGGTTGGACATTAGTACTAAGATTGGGCAATAGAGTAGAAAATTTAAAATTTAAAACAGTGCATAATCTGTTAACCAACAATGGACAAGGTGGCCATGAGATAATGACTATCAAAATCAAAAAGGCAACATCAATATGATTGAATTGGAAGAACAAGATAATGCAATTTTAGTTGTCACTTGAGCACAAACCAAAAAAGCTATGTATCTGAACCCTTGTACAAAGAAAGAAAGACTCCGAGAAGCAAAGGTGGAGGTAGAACAAGCCATGGCAAAGGAACGAAGGAGTTCCAGTGAAAAGGCAAGTACTAGATGATTTGAATTTGACAAAAACATTGCAAGACGGGTGCTACATACCTCTATACCAGTAAAAATGGAAGATATTTTGCAAAGTATTCCATAACTAAGAGTGGCAATCGCCACTATAGTGGAGAACAACTAGAACCGAAGGTAAGAAAGAAGTTGCAAAGACATGTAAGGATCGTGACCCAACACAGTCTCAGGAAACAATAATAATCAACTCAAGATCTCAAAAACATGGAATAAAAATGATTTAACTCATTAAGTAATAAATATCCTAACACATCCTCATATGTGTAGTGCATAATCCAGGTAAAAGCACAAAATATATTATAAACAAAATACAACTCCAACTCTCATGCCATGAAGTCATCAAAATATACAATCTGGAAGTACAAATATAGTTAATGATATAAAAATAATGTGAGGAACATACAATATAGTCTTCGACTACCACCGATCCTCATAGTCATCCGCAAGTCAAGAGGCGAGAACATGGCTTATGTGCTTTTCTGCCCAACCACGAAGTTTATGCTTCCCTAGAATTCTTCCTAACACGAAGAATACCCGACTCTGCACGGAGTACCTAGCAACCCGGAAATAAAAAGCAGGAGGGAATCCTTGTGCAAGCCTAAGGTATATACATGCATTTCTAACATGGACATGCAATGTCCCACAAATAGGATATGACAGAGAAATATATATATATATATATATATATATATATATATATATATATATATATAGGTAATTTCATCTATTTCAATGAACACATGGCGTTGGCCAAAGCAGTAAAAGTATCATGTAGATCTTGAAAAGAGGATCGATTTCTCTGTTAGCTCATATTCGACACCCTTTCCCAGAAGGTGAACCCATAACACACATGGAAGACAATAATACACATATAAAATAAACAGTTACTCTTTTCCTTTAATACAAATGTTCAATTATACCTATTTTGTTGTTTCAATCTTTTCATGGAAAATAATAGTAAAATAAATCATTGACATGCAATTCCTTTCTTTTACATGCATCTTGTATTGATTCTTTTAATGTCTCTACTTCATGCAATTGATTTTACGAACTTCTTTCCTGATTCCAATCTTTCATGCATATGACGGAAGTGATATATAATTGACATGTAGTTTGTTTACATTTAATGATATTACTCAACATGTTGCAAAAATCAAAGTACATGTATTTACTAATTTCAATTCGTGCAATACTGAATATAAATGCTATACTATTTCATTTCAGGCAATACCAACTGACACATTTCTAGGTTGACTCTATTTTGAGATATTGATTTAAAATAAAAGACTCAAACCATTATCAGTAAAATGACAGCTTCCTGTACATATTCAGATTTAATCAAGGCAAAAATAAATTGGTTTACTAATGTTGCCTTGCTGGGATAATCCATACACAAAGGAAACACAATCATAAGGTCCAGTTTAAGAATAGATAAATCATGACGCTGGTTTGAACAGTCAAATGCAATCAGCAATATAATAGTAAATCACTGACCATATACCCACGATACACTTTCTAATTACCAACTACATACTGGTTACCTTTCAAAACTAAAACATAAACCTAAACTGATATGCCCATAATTACTAATTTGCTATCATTTGCTTTATTATTACTTTAGGCCAACCTTGTATTTTCTTACTATGGGTTCAGCACAGAAAAACAAGAAATAAGTTGTTACTTCGGCTAAATAGGCTGCCAAGCACCAATTTAGCACAATAGGTAGTATGATCTAAGCACTAAAGAATTACAGTCCCCTAAATGAATAATAAGCAATATCCATCTAAATTTAGCATTACAGAAGCTACCAAATTGTTTACTCAGCTGCATAGTAAATTGGATTTATCATCAAGAGGAGTTTGAGCAGTGTACTTACATGACAAGCATTTTTCTTTATTGCATTGAATGGGTCGAACTTCTTGTGCTAAAATAATGTAACTACTTACCAACCCCACAGTGGCATTCACCACTAATCTCTGGAATCTGTGATTGTCTCTTCCAAAATACATGTTGTGACCTGTTGATAAGATTAAATTTCTTTCAGATTATAAGCAGAATGTTGAACTTGATAAGTAGAAGTTCATACCAAATGAAAATTAAAAAATACTGATCATGAATTCACAAGTCTGAGTCTTCTTTAATGGTATTCGATCTACAAGAGCAGAACATTTATTGATTTCGATGTCTTCAAATGTGGATCGGATCTGCATTAAATATCAAATGGGAGACACGTCCCATGAGCAGACATGTCTCCACAAAGTGGAGGCATGTCCACTCATAGGACATGTCTCATGGATCGTGCCTTTTCTACTAACTAAACACCCGATCACCAATTCGGAGTTAGTTACTTAATAAACATAAATGCTTACTAAGTTCGATCTGATTTTATCTTGCACAAATAAATAATATCCAATCTGGAAATGATCACCGATAATGATGCTCGATTGGGATCCTATATGAAACATGAAATGCTAATAATCTGCAACTAATAACCTCTAAATGCAGATCGATAATATACTTGGAATGTAGTAGATTTCAATATAAATGATGATGTATACAATTAATATATATATGTGTGTATACATATGTCAGTACATATTGACATATATATACACACACATATGATCATCATTTCTATATCTGACCGAAGCTACCATTTTTCAACACTCCCTCTTAGCTAGGGAAGATAACACTAACCAAGTATATACTGATATCACCTTACTTGTGATATTAGAAGATATGGTATACTTCTAAGAGAGTCAAGTCACTTGACATTCTTCATAACACATCTTCATTATGGTATGTGCACTGACATCAAGTCTCATGATGTCTACCATAATAAATCATGGCATATCCACGGATACATTTATCCACCATGATTATCCCATAAGGATCATAATGATCTTCAACTGATATCAAGTCTCATGATATCTATCAAAATGTCCAAGAGATACTATCATGACATATCCATGGATATCAAGTCACATGATATCCATCATGATAGTGAAACTAATCATTGTAGAGTCGTCACTTTACAATGTCAAATAGAAGTGTTCATTATCAAAAAGATCGTCACCTTTCAATAATGTACACAGGGGGTGATGGCCCATAAAGTCATGGAGTCACACACATGACAAAAGAGTTTACACATTAAACATCTTTTTAAATACATTAGTTCAAAATAAACAATTTGAGTCTCAATCTCAACAATAACTTACATTTCAACCATACCAAGTTTCGTCCTGAAGTGTTCAACTTTAACTCTGGAGAGAGGCTTGGTGGGAATGTTTGTTGTTTGATCGTTTGTACTAATATACTCCAACTGGATCACATTCCTTTCTACCATGTCTCTCACATAGTGGTAAGGAATCTCTATATGCTTTGATTTATCAAGGAATACTGGATTCACAGAAAGCTTAATACAACTCTGATTGTCACAGTGGATAATAGTAGGATTCAGGGGCTCACCAAATAATCCCACAAGCAATTTCCGGAGCCATACTGCTTCTCTTGCTCCCATAGAGGCTGCAATATATTCGACTTCTGTTGTACTCAGTGCCACAAAAGATTGCTTCCTGCTACACCAGGATATTATCGTAGACCTCAACCTGAAACAATATCCAGAGGTACTCTTTCGATCATCTTCTTTTAGGTTCAATAGGCTCCCTTTGAATCTTCAAGCACTTGCATCAACCTCCTGACCTCATCGTCCAAGATTGCTTGCAACACTTGCTTTAGAGAAATGGTTTCCAACGCACACCTCTGTAGAGATTCAAGGCTGTCCTCTTCAACCTCATCCCAGATCACTCTATTCTGAATAGGTTTGCGGAGCTACCAATGTCAAATCCAGATGACAGTCTTGAGCAATTATGATCTCAGCAACTTGAAGGGATCCTCTAAGGATTTAGCACCTAGCCTTGCAATACAATAATCTTCACTTCTTCTCAGTGAGTTACAAAACTCCCTCTGAAGGTTAAATTCTTCCTCTTCGAAGAGATGTCTTTAGCCATTCATTCGGTCTCATGGCTGCAAGCAGTGTCTCCATTCTCTTCTTCTCTTGAAAGCAATCTCTTGATCCATCCTAATGCACATTAAGAAGAGATTCCTTAATAGTTCATATAACTCAACTATTTCAAAGAGAAATACCATTGCTAGAAGCATACATGATTAACTCTCTCAATGTTAAAGCATGAATTAATAACTACATAAAAGATTCATGAACATTATTTCAAACATGAAATACTTATCTCGTTGAAATCAGAATCTCCTTAAGTGCTGCGATTAAACGCTTTTCAGGTCTGCACTTATCTTTCCGGACCTAGTGAACCCTCATCAGAGATGAATTGAAATGCTCTATACAGTAGAGCCAAGTCCCCAACTGTGCTGGCGAATATATTATTCGCTCTAACTCAGCCTTCTGCGAAAGAGAGTAGATGTAATAATTTCAGGAGAAGCCTGAAAGACTCCATCAACGTCTTGTCGTGACAATATGCATAGGATGAGGAATAAATATCAATCTCCAGATTACCCCCGTTCTGATGATGGTTTTGATTGAAATGACACTATATATATATAAGTGCCCTTGCTCAAGTGCAAATCGAATGCCCAACGTCAACCTCATACCACCCGATCATGCAACGATATAATTGCTCCAGGCCTTCACGTCTCTATTCATAGATTCATTGGCAGAGATGAAATATGAACGGTTTTTTTTTTTTTTTTCTTCACACAAACTGTTAGTGCAGAGCATACAAACACTTATATCTTTAACTCCACTCCATTGAGTTCCCGTGTAAACCCCAATCATTTCTTTGTTCTCAGACATTTGCGATATCCTTGAAACCTTCAATGATTGGTGCTAACACATCCACGATTTGCCTTGTTTACTCGATACCATCTTTTAATCTGCCTTTCGATGCATATCAGTCACAGATTGTATCCTTGTTGCTCCTGTCCTGAAAACAGATCCTATTTCTTATTCCTCCTCTAATTCCGCCGTACTGGAGTAAGACTTCTTAATATTTTATTAAACGTACATCTTCATCTGCTAGTTCCTCAAGAATATAATTCAGTCATTGGATGAATTTAATTCTTGATAATGGACTTATGATCTTTGGTGCCTCCAACTAATTGTGGCCCTTCCAGTCCGGAAGCTTTCTATGACTGGATAGAGCATCACTATGATGATATGGAAGATTACCAAAGCTCATCTTACCTGGTTCGACTAGTTGTTTTTGAATCTCCAAATATAGTTGGCATCCACTACTCTTGATTTGGCGATAATAATAAAGTGTTGACTAAATTGTCCGACTGCTTATTTGTACAACTCAATTGGCACGATAGACAATTAGTGGCTAGGAATAGTGTTGACGGATGTTTCATTCACAAACTTCCGCCAATGTCTATCACCGATAATGTTTAAATCTCTAGCTATGATTCTTCAATATTATCGATTACCTTCATGCTTAACACTTTCTAAGGCAGCGGTCAACAATCAGGAATGGCCATTGAATGTTGCCACGATAGCTTCAACTCTCGTCATGCTAGATGTAGTGGGCTTATCGGATGACATCGATAATATTTCCTCTATTAAAAATGCTTTTCCAATAGTTCCACATCGAATGTCTGGGTGGTATCGGGAGAGCTTCGTATCTCTTAACAAGCCCTGATTCAAGAAATTGTCTCTCAATGTACCGTTGGAGACTTCGTCCTGGAGGTCGTGCCTTTCCTTCACCGTATTCTCCCTAAATGACCAATGATAAAAGGAATTTAACCACAATGGTCAAATAAGAAATGCTCGATATCGGGTCTTGGATAAGCCACGATAAATTAAATATCAGTGATCAATATGAATCAATGATGATTCCCATTAGCAATGTTAGTGATTATGATCAACACCGATGATAATCCCAAGCCCTGTCCAAACGAATCAAACAATGAATATGGAATGCCCTGAATTCTGTGATTATCACTGCAAATGGGCAATCTGGGTTTTCGTTCGAGAATGACTCTGGAAGTCTGAGAGTTTCCGTTCTCAGATTCTTCGATTCAAAAGCCAGACATAATTCAATCTTCTTCGTGATGATTTCTGAGTTCGCCCAAATGCCTTAATAAAGTTCGCCACCTTCTGTTATGTTACTTAGACAAATCTGATATCTTAAATTTAATCGGATCTTCCTTAACTTGGCTCTGATTGTTAAGTTTTATGATCAGATTAATGCACAGAAAATTAATTCAAATCAGACAAGATAACACAGCAGATACCCTAGGAAAACCCTGCACTTGAGGGAGAAAAACCCAGCAACAATATATCACTTATATATTGAATCTTAATCAAGAATGTCTCCTTTTACAATAGGCCAATATGTAGGCCAGATATGAACATCAGCAGATGATCTAAGCACATATTTTATCTCCTGTGATCTGCTAATACAGAACTGTCTTCTTTAACAATATCACTTTTCTTATACAAAGAACTTGCATTGCTCCAAGATGAATTCGTGCTTGATAGAATAACTGAATCGAACTTGACTTATTACTTGATGACCTATAATATGCACCAAGGTATGATGCAACACATAATTATAAGGAGACAAATCACTGATGAGCTCTCAGCCTTCAACAGCCTTCAACAGCCTACAACAATGCCGAACTGATCTTGCATATTACTCGATCTGTCTTGCACTTAATCACATTTTGCTTCTGAGACAAACTCACACAGCTCTTGATAAGAATCGAAGATGAATGAGAGAAGGAAATGCGAAAATGAACTGAAGTGGATAATCAACAAATGAAACTCTACAAGTATATATATACATGTATGAAGAAGAGACGTGTCTCTTCATGTAGTAAGTCGGCCTTCAAAAAATAATATCACAAATTATTGTTAGGGAGTCGGCCACCAAATAATTCCTTTCATAAATAATTCCGCCTAAGAGAATTGAGGTCAGCCTCATTCAATTTGAATCTCTATAAAATTGTGCCTTTAGGAGTTTATAAATTAAATAGCCTCATGTGCTATTATTTAATTTATCAAGCAAAGGATAGATACGCTGGAAGAGACAACCGAAGCTACAATAATCATCAACACTCCCCCTCAGCTAGGGAGGATACTTCCAGCTGCACAAGACAAATCACCTCATCATGATGTCTACCACAATGGCTACAACCAATTGTGAAAAGAAGAATATCACCTCATCGTGATATTAGATATCGCCTCAACACGATATGAACCATAATGGCTACAACCATACTATGGTAAGTACAAGTGTTCATCACTTGCGTGATGTTGTCACCTCAACGTGACTTTCACCATGACTCTCTCAGAGGGTGAAACACAAGTACAACATATGTCATGGAGTCACACATGACATCCACCATGACTCAGCTCAGGGGGTGGAAACAAGGGCTTTCACCTCAAATTCCTCCTCAGAGGAAAATGCATTAACAAGGGCTTGCACCTCAAATTCTTCGTCTTAGAAAATGCATTAACAAGGGCTTGCACCTCAAATTCCTCCGTCTCAGAGGAAAATGCATTGACAAGGGCTTGCACCTCAAATTCCTCCGTCTCAGAGAAAAATGCATTAACAAGGGCTTGCACCTCAAATTCCTCTGAGAGGAAAATGCATTAAACAAGGCTCACTGATACTGAGACTCTTACTTAGTCAAGGCTGGATTCTCCACCATACCAAGCTTATCTCGAAAGTACACAAACTTTATCCTGGCGAGAGGCTTGGTGAGAATATCTACCGTTTGCTCATCAGTGTTGATGTACCTCAACTGTACAGCCTTCCGCAGTACCATATCCCTAATGTAGTGGTACTTGATCTCAACATGCTTGGTTCTGTCATGGAACACAAGATTGACAGAAAGCTTCACACAACTCTGATTATCACAATGAATTATAGTAGGCTCCATTGATTGTCCAAACAATCCTGCAAGGAGCTTACGAAGCCACACTGCTTCCCGAGTTGCCATACAAGCTGCAATATATTCTGCTTCTGCTGTACTTAATGCTACAGATGACTGCTTCCTGCTACACCAGGAAATCATAGCTGAACCCAAACTAAAGCAACAACCAGAGGTGCTCTTCTGATCTGTGACACAATCTGCCCAATCAGAATCAGTGAAACCAAGTAACTCCAAGTTTGCATCTGAAGTATACCTCAACCCATATCCAACTGTGCCACGCAAGTATCTCAGGATATGTTTGGCTGCAACAAGATGTATCTGCCTCGGATCACACATAAACTGGCTAAGTGCACTCACTGCATAGCAGATATCAGGTTTAGTGTTAACTAGATACATCAAGGATCCAATAAGCTGTTTGTACAATGTAGGATCCACCAAGTCTGAATTAGCTGCAGCCTCCTTCAACTTGTGTAAGTTGGTCTCCATAGGTGTGGACATGGATTTGCAATCCATCATACCAAATCTCTTAAGTATATCAATGGTGTACTTTCCTTGACTTAGAATCATCTCATCTGGTTTCTGCCAGACTTCTAATCCAAGGAAGTAATGCATGAGCCCAAGGTCCATCTCAAATTCTGAAGTCAACTCCTTCTTACACTCAAGAATCAGGTGATCTTCTCCAGTAAGGATCAGATCGTCAACATATAAAACCAAAATTAATGCATCACCATTGATTACCTTGAAGTAGAGATTTGAATCAGCATCATTCTTCAAGAAGCCCAAACTTGACAAGTACCGATCAATCCTTTCGTACCATGCATGAGGAGCCTGCTTAAGACCATACAAGGCCTTCTTCAACTTGCAAACATGTGACTCCTTCCCATGAACCTCAAATCCATCAGGTTGCTCTATATAAACCTCTTCCTCAATCACTCCATTGAGAAGGGTTGTCTTCACGCCCATCTGGTGAATCTTCCATCCTCTAGATGCAGCAATGGCAATGATGGTTCTGACAGAAGTATAGCGAGCAACAGGAGAAACATAATCAACTCCCTCTTTCTGTGAAAACCCATGAGCCACGAATCTTGCCTAGTACTTCTCAATGCTCCCATCTGCATCTTTAAGTACTTACATCAATCTTTTGACCTCATTGTTTGCAACGCTTGCTTTAGAGAAATGGATTCCTGTGCACACCTCTGGTACTATAGAGAGTTCAAGGTAGACCTCCTCGACCTCATAGCAGATCATTCTATTATGAATAGGTTTGCGGAGCTACTAATATCAAATCTAGATGACAATCTTTGAGCAATTATGATCTCAGCAGCTGAAGGGATCCTCTAAGGATTTAGCACCTAGCCTTGCAATACAGTAATCTTCACTTCTTCTCAGTGAGTTACAAAACTCCCTTTTGATCCCTGCTTCAGAGATTGCAAAGAAGACTCTTGGAAGTGAACTCCCTCTAACCACCAGCTCAGTCCCATGGCTGCAAGTTGTGACTTCACGCTTGATCATTTCTTTGGTTGGCATGACTTCCTCATAAGATGCCTCAAGCTTTTCATCGCTAAGCAATCTCTCATCACCTTCATGCTTCTAGCCGTTCACAAGGCGTTTTAGAGAGAGATTACTAACAGTTTATAACTATCAAAGAAATATCAAGACTAGAATCATACAAGGTTTACTATATCAGGTTGTAGCATGAACACATAAGAATTTATGCACAATGTTAAAACATGAATAAATAAATAAATCAACTTGAAAGAGAAATATATCAAAAGATCAAACTGAAGGGATAAAGAAACTTATCTTTATATAATTTTGATATAACTCTTTCTTCCATCTTTTACTCCTCTTGAGAGTGCCAAACTCAGCACAACAAAAACAATCTGCACAACTACAGATTTCTTGAATGCATTATGCGGTTAGCATGTAGAACCAACTCTCTCCAAGAGTTCAAGGTTCTATCATAGATCATGCATTGGAGAATGATATCGATGTGACCAATCACCATCGAACTTTCAATTCTCTTTTTATTTCAGAGTCACACTTAGAAATCTTCATAACCAACATGAAAAGACTATCAATAAATGAAATCTTCAAAGGATCTTATGCTAGTGAACACAATTCAAGAGAAACCACTCTCTCTTTACTAATTAGAAGATCCAAAAAAAAAAATAAAAAAAATATATAACTCAGCAACCAAAGAATACTTATCTCTTTAAATATTCTGGAGGTACACCAAGGATCTGGATCTGTGGCTGTGACACATCTTTGCCACCTTCAGTGATGCCATCCTTGAATTAACACCTATCATAGAAGCCAAGACACGGAGTTTGTACTGACCCATATGTCGTCACCAAACATAGATAATAACCAAAGCTGCCCAGACTTCAGATTATATGATGAAATCTTATCAACACTGAATAGATGATCTCTCTTCATCTCCAGAATTGATTTCTCATGGCCTTTCCTCCACCAAACCATATGTTAAGGTTTGCTGGCTTATTCTTTATTAAGCAGACCAGACATCATGAAGGAGCGATCTTCTTAACATTTGAATGTGGTCTGAAGACCATTCAAATCTTATTCTGACGTTGATAGGGAGACTGAACTGACCACGATCTGCAGCTTCAGAAATGTGCTGACAACTTCAGTAAACATAACCAGGTGATGACTTCCATAAAGCTGAAGCAAATTTAACCAAGGCAGTCCCAGCCTTGTGCCCTGATGGTGTCGATCCTGGGAGAGAATTACAAGAGTTCCCTCAAAGACTTCAAGGCCCACAACAAAGAAATCTGATCAGATCCTCACACACCCACTCTGATACCATGCTAAGTTTTATGATCAGATTAATGCACAGAAAATTAATTCAAATCAGACAAGATAACACAGCAGATACCCTGGGAAAACCCTCCACATGAGGGAGAAAAACCCAGCAACAATATATCACTTATATATTGAATCTTAATGAAGAATGTCTCCTTTTACAATAGGTCAATATGTAGGCCAGATATGAACATCAGCAGATGATCTAAGCACAGATTTTATCTCCTGTGATCTGCTAATACAGAACTGTCTTCTTTAACAATATCACTTTTCTTATACAAAGAACTCGCATTGCTCCAAGATGAATTCACACTTGATAGAATAACTGAATCAAACTTGACTTATTACTTGATGACCTATAATATGCACCAAGGTATGATGCAACACATAATTATAAGGAGACAAATCACTGATGAGTTCTCAGCCTTCAACAGCCTTCAACAGCCTACAACAATGCTGAACTGATCTTGCATATTACTCGATCTGTCTTGCACTTAATCACAATTTGCTTCTGAGACAAACTCGCACAGCTCTTGATAAGAATCGAAGATGAATGAGAGAAGGAAATGCGAAAATGAACTGAAGTGGATAATCAACAAATGAAACTCTACAAGTATATATATTGTATGAAGAAGAGACGTGTCTCTTCATGTAGCAAGTCGGCCTTCAAAAAATAATATCACAAATTATTGTTAGGGAGTCGGCCACCAAATAATTCCTTTCATAAATAATTCCGCCTAAGAGAATTGAGGTCAGCCTCATTCAATTTGAATCTCTCTATAAAATCGTGCCTTTAGGAGTTTATAAATTAAATAGCCTCATGTGCTATTATTTAATTTATCAAGCAAAGGATAGATACGCTGGAAGAGACAACCGAAGCTGCAATAATCATCAACACTGATACCATGTTGATAAGATTAAATTTCTTTCAGATTATAACCAGAATGTTGAACTTGATAAGTAGAAGTTGATACCAAATCAATATTAAAAAATACTGATCATGAATTCACAAGTCTGAGTCTTCTTTAATGGTATTCGATCTACAAGAGCAGAACATTTATTGATTTCGATGTCTTCAAATGTGGATCGGATCTGTATTAAATATCAAATGGGAGACACGTCCCATGAGCAGACATGTCTCCGACCTTTTCTACTAACTAAACACCCGATCACCAATTCAGAGTTAGTAACTTAATAAACATAAATGCTTACTAAGTTCGATCTGATTTTATCTTGCACAAATAAATAATATCCAATCTGGAAATGATCACCGATAATGATGCTCGATTGGGATCCTATATGAAACATGAAATGCTAATAATCTGGAATTAATAACCTCTAAATGCAGATCGATAATATACTTGGAATGTAGTAGATTTCGATATAAATGATGATGTATAGAATTAATATATATATATATATGTGTGTGTATACATATGTGAGTACATACTGACATATATATACACACACATAGGATCATCATTTCTATATCTGACCGAAGCTACCATATTTCAACATGACCTTTTCACACATCGCCCCATTCAAGATAGGGACCCCCTAATTTTTGTTTTGTTCGGGTCTTTTGGCTTGGTTTCGGGTTGGTTTTTTGCTGTCTCTCTTGGTTCTGTCTGTCTTTTTGGGGATGTGCCCATCGTTTTTGATCCTAAGTTGAAATTTTGGCTAGATCTGTGAGATTAGGGTTTGTATTCTTCAGACTAATTTGAGGTTAATTTGAGTTGGCAAATTGCAATCTGAGCTTGGCACTGTAGTAAGAAGGCCACCAGCAGGTTCCCACTGAAATGTCATTGAATTCCGACAATTTACTATTTTTAGTAAGTACTCAATTTAAGGCATTTTCTTAGCACAGTTGAAATTTTGACTGATACACTGCATTCTAAACACCCTAAGCTACCTGCTTGCAAATTTTGAGTTGAAACAGACAACTTGCTATTTTTAGCAGTTCGGGCTTCGGGAGCCGATTTTAGGGTTTGTGTGTTGGAGTTTCCAATGCATGTCTGGAGATTCTTTGTGGGGTTTTCGAGACCTTCGCGATGATGTAACACGCAAAACGAGATGATGAATTCTGCAATTCTGGCTTCAAAGGCTATTTTTAGGGTTTGCATGTGAGATTTTTCGATACACGTTAGGTTATTCTTTATGGGTTTTTCAAAAGCTACGCAACGAGGTAACATGCAAGCGGAGTTGGTCACTTTTCAGGAACTTACTATTTTTAGCCAGTGCTCGCATGTTGACCAATTTACTGGGTTTTTTGAGATCCCTCGGGTAGTGTGACATGCAAATTCATCCGATAGCTGATTGGTCACTTTTTCAGACACTTACTATTTTTAGCAAGATCACTCCAGCAGCTCCCCAGCACTTCAGTATCACAAACAGGGCAACATGCAACAAAAACGGGGTCAAACGGAGGTCATCTAAGGCACATGCAAATCAAATTAGGGTTTCCAGCTTCGGGGCTCAAAATGAGGGGTAAATCTCGAGAAGACTGAAAACTGACTTATCCCATCACGATTAGCATCCTTCAAGCAATCGACTGGTAAAATTTGAAGGCAATCTGAGCACTTGCTATTTTTAGTCACTTCTGGGGTAGGCTATAAATAGTAGGTCAGTGCAAGGCACCAGTGAGCAGGTCAGTTAACCCACGAGGACCCCATGGAGCAAAATTTCACGTCAAACGGTGTTGCAGAAGCTCTAAAATCAAACACTTACTATTTATAGTAAGTCACTTATAGGCTATAAATAGCAGGTCAACTCGAGGCATTGATGTGAACGGGTCAGGCAGGTCACAAGGATTCAGTGGTGCGAATTTCAGGTCAATCCAAGTTGCAGAGGTATGAGAACCAGGGTATTTGCTAAAAATAGTAAACCAGAGAAAGCAAGGCAGGTGAGGAAGCATGAAATTTCTAAGCCTAAAGAAATTCCTCCTCAACCCTTGAAATGCACCCAAACTTGCTGAGGGTGATGGCTTAAAAGTTGCTAAGACATAGAATTCCTCCTCCCCCTATCAAATGCGCCCAAGGTGAAGCTGGCTGAAGGATGAAAATTTTTCTAAGTATGAGAAAGCTACCCCCAAATGCGCCCAGTGTAAGGAAGAGGGTTGAATTTTGTCTAAGTATCAAAAAATTCCTGCAGGATCCCTTGAATGCACCCTTGTTGAGGATGAGCTGAGAAAATGTCTAAGGCAATCAAAATTCCTCCTCACCTAGCTAAATGCGCCCAAGAAGGAAGGTTGGTGGAGAGAAAAGTGGCTAAGGCATGAAAATTCCTCCTGAACCCATGAAATGTGCCCATGCTCAGTGAAGAAGGTTGGAAAATGTTCTAAGTAATAAAAAATCCTGTAGCCCCCCTAAAATGCGCCGATCTCCAAGGAGGCTAAGGAAGGTTTTGCGAAGGCATGATGAAATGGAAGCTGGAGGTCTAGAATGCGCCCATCATGAGGCAAGGTGAGAAAAAGTTTCTAAGTATAAAAAACTTCCTCCTCAGCCCCCTAAATGCGCCCAACCTTGAGAAGGCTGGAGAAAACTTTCTAAGGCGTTGGAAATTCCCTGACAGGACCCCAAATGCGCCCAAGGTGGGTGAGGAAGCATGAAAATTTCTAAGTCTGAAGAAGTTCCTCCTGAACCTATGAAATGCGCCTAGGTTTGTTGGTGGTGAAGGATGAGAAAATTTCTAGGTGTGAGAAATTCCTCCTTGACCCCTCAAATGCGCCCATGTTAGAAGCTGGCTTGGAGAAAGTTACTAAGGCATTAAAACTTCCTACAGATACCACTAAATGCGCCCAAGGTGAAGGGTTGACTTGGAAAATGTTATGAGTATTAAAATTCCTCCTTGACCCCTCAAATGCGCCCAAAGTTGCTAGAGGTGATGGTTTAAAAAGTTGCTAAGTAATGAAAGTTCCTTCTCCAGCCTCCAAATGCGCCCAGGGTTCAAGAGGTTGATGAAAATCTTTCAAAGTCTGAAACTGGAAGCTCATACCCTCAAATGCGCCCTTGAAGAGAAGGTGAAGGTGAGAATTTTCTAAGTATGAGAAGTGGAAGTAGCCCACCCCAAATGCGCCCTAGCTTAGAAAGATGTGCAAGAAGTATGCTAAGTCTGAATAAAATGAAAGTACAGGGGTTGAAGTGCGCCTTCATCAGGATGGAAGCTAGAAATTTGTCTAAGTGATTGAGACTTGAAGTAGCCCCTCTAGTATGCGCCCAAGTTGTGATGAGGACACAAAATATTGCTAAGTGTTTAAGAATTCCTCCCTCAGCCCCTAAATGTGCCCAAGTTGGCTAGGAGGTGGGAAATTCGTTTGAGCGTATGCAAATGGCAAGAGAAAGTCCAAAATGCGCCCAACTTGAGGAGGATGAATTGGAAATTTTCCTAAGTGTCAAAAAGGGAAAAATGCGCCTAGAGGAGAAGTGAAATAAATCTTAGAAAAAATATATTTTTTCTAAGGTGGAAATTATAAAAAATTAAATGAACCCCTTCGCATGTCTACGCATGAAAATTACATTTTCTGAGGGAGAATTTTTTTGGGTCTTGGATATTTTCTACAGGGATATGAGTTTGAAACTCTTCACACCTTACTTGAGATCTTAAAGTGGAGATTTTAAGTGGTTGCCTGGTCGATGAAATTCCCTAGATGAAATAAAAAATTCCTAGGGAAAAATGCCTAAGTCTCTGTGATCAACTTTTCTATGGCGCTTGACAGGTAAATGTTTTGATGAAATTTTTATGGGGGAATAATTTTTCCAAGCCAGAGTAAAGATGAGATAATTTCAAAATGCACAAGAAGCAAAGTATGCCCAAGGAGTATAAGATGGGTGAAATTCTCTAAGGAATGAAAATGGAAGCTCAAGTCTCTAGATGCGTCCTAAGGAGAATGAATGATGATATGAAAATATTCTAAGGCGGGTGATGATGTAGAGCCTTCTAAATGCACCCTCAGGGAGGGGAAATTTGGCTAAGGCATGAAGAATTTGAAGATGAAGTGAAACTAGAGAAAAATGATGAACCCTATTAGATCCGGAGATCACTCTAACCTTGGAGATCAAAACATGGGTATTAGGTAAGTAAGGAGAATTTGTATTATAAGGTGTTTTGATGCTCTTCTTTTTGTTTGTTTTGCAAGATGAATGCTAGGACCAAAGTAGGAGGACTTGAAGTGATGGAGCAAATACTCTGGGACAAAATTACAACTTTGGAAGGAGATAAAATCATGAAGGGAGATGTTGGAAGAAATGGCTAAGTGTTGGATTTTCTTCTCGAAGACCCAATGTGCACCCAACGCAGTCAGGCGAGTGGTAAGGAGGAATGATGGAATCCAAGACAAGAAAATCTTTCAAGTTCAGGATGGAGAAATAATGAAGGCCCAGGCGTTGGAGACTGACATCATAATAGATTGAAGAACAAAGTAGAGGGATTATTTTTAAGTGTGAGGTCCTTCTTCGGCAATGACCCGGAAGATGTTCTCCAGCATGCTTCGCACAACTCAAGATGCTGTGACAGGAAGGAGGAAAATCATCATCAAGCAGAAGAATGAGGTTGTAGTCTTGGAATTTCAAAATGAGAACGTGCCTGCCATATTCATTCAAGAAGTTGAGGCAGTGTTGACCAGACTCATCTGGTTTGCTGTCAGAGAAAGAACACTGCGGATGTGTTTCCAGACAAGAATCTTCTAAAAGGATGATGGACATTAATTGCTCATTTATTCCCCCACTCTTCTTGGTGGCGGTTTTTAGGGTTAGGGCTTATGTGGCTCAATCTGAGCCCTTCATTGTAATTCAATTTGAGCCGTCCATTGGACTTGGCCAGCTATAAAAGGGGCATCCCTGCTCATTTGTACATCATTAGATTAGAGATCAGATAATAGAGTAGAGATTAGACTAGTTTAGAAATTAGGAGGATAGAGAGACAGCTTAGAGATAGCATAGCATAGATTGGTAGCTTAGATTGAAAAGGATGGAAAGTCTTCCATTTTAATGCTTTGTAAGAAGTTGTTGTGAACACTCTCATAATAAAAGAGTTTTCATTGATGGTGATTTCGTCTTTTGTTGTGGGTAGCTAGCGAGACTTCTCCGTCCTTCCAATTCACTTAGAATCTTAAAGTAGCTTAGAGTAAAGTAGATTTTATTTCATGCAAGTAGATGCTAGCTGTGGAATGTGGTGTTTGATTCGAGCAAGCTTCGTCTATCCATACCACTAGTGTGTTCGCTGATGGTGAATTCACCTTGTGTGGTCAACTGGAATATTGCGGACTTAACTTCGATTGTGATTCACATGTTGGTATGCGTCGTTGTGACGGTGTCTTCGTGTTGAACTATGATTTGAATACCTTTGGTTACTCCTCTAAAGATTGCACCTGTTTTTGTGTTGAACTATGATCTGAATGCCTGTTTTGTGGAAGCTATCCGAAGCGAGGCAAAGCAAAGCTTGGTTGAAGTGTGCAAGAATTGATCGCCATATCCTACGCCTTAGAGTAGATTAGATCTTTCTTATCCCTGCAACCATTTCAATTCAATACTTTCTGGTTAGTTTAGAAAACAAGAACTTTATAGACAAACCTTTCGAGTATTCAAATTCCTTTCTCTGCTGTTGAACAATTGTGTAAGTCCCCTCGTGATGCAAACAAATCACATCAAGCCAATTGAGACTATCCACTGCATAAAGGAACCTTGGAGTTGAACACACGAACTTTCTTGCAATCTTAGCGTGCGGAATACTTTGATCAAGAGAGGATAGAGGATCCGTTGGAAACTTTATTCTGTGTTGGTGCAGTTATAAAACACCCGTCAACAATACAGTCCTTTCTTTATGTTGTTCCTGCCACCTCCATGACTTTCCCACGCAAATGGAAAAACCTCTAAATGAATAATATCAAGCTGTTTAATGGCTACCAATTTTGGTAGGTCTTGGGGCTCAATTGCCAGTAGAGACAGCACAATCCTTTCTTGGATTTCCTCCACCCCCCTCTTTGTAGTTTAGTCGCTCCTTTTATTTTTAATATTTTTCCCCATGCAAAGTCAAAACTATAGCTCTTTTATTTTATTTTCTTTTTAACTCCTTGCTTTTCAGTGCTGCCCCCTTTTACCATTCGTTCTTAGCTCTTATTTATCCTTTTTAAAAAAAAAATCATGCAATAGTCATAAAAATAAAAGGTCACTCCAGTTCTTATTTTTAGAGCTCTTGCCACATGATTTTTCATGCAAGAGTTTTAAATTTTTAACTTTTGTTATTTAATTTTTACTAAACTTATTTTATTTACATTTTATTTTATTTTTAATCTAAAACTTATTTAATTAATTTAATAAAATCACGCTATTAAATTTAAAAACTTTTATATTTAAATATTTACTTTTATAATAGTACTATATTTTTAAAGTAATAATTATGTAATTTAATTAGTCTTATTTTGTATATATTTTATTAAAAGTCTTTGTATACTTATTTATTTAAAGCAAGCTATTTATATATTTATTTATATATATTAATAATATTTATTAATATATATAAATTTAAATTATGCAATTAACTTTAGAACTATTTGTACATCTAATAACAAAATTCGTATATTTATTTATTTATATTTTAATAATAATTCTTTTTATATATATATATATATAATATTATTATTGTTAGTGTTGTAATGTCCCCTTCCAGTTAGACATTCATACATCAGCATGATTAGCCTATCAGTGGCTCTCATAGGCTAATAGGGCATGGATTGAGCGTCTTCTCGGCAGTTACCCAGGTGTTGGTTGGCTCATTGCGTGCTTGGATAATTATTTCTTTGGATATCCGGGATGTTGGATAACACACTGTGTTAGAAAACACATTGTTGGATAACATATTGTGTTATATTTTTATATTTGCATTTTATGGATTATATTTTTATATTATAATAAAGTCTAAATATAATATAATATTTTATTGTTATTTTTGGAAGCTTCTAGAAGGGGCCGACCCCTTGAGGGAAAAAAAAAATAGATGGTGTTGGCTTGCTTCTCATCATCTAGCTATTGACATTTCTATTTGATGAGCATCTTGTGGAGCCAAGGGTTTCTGCAGTATATCAGCATTGTCTTTGGGAACAAAAACTCCCATTGATAGCATAACTGAGGGAGTGAAATATCTTCTGAAGGGTTGCAATTGTGGAGGTGATACTTCAGTCATCTTAGCTGGGAAAAATTAGTGGCCAAGGGCCAATTTTGCATGACTCGATTTGGAGCATTTGTTGGAGACAAATTTGGTATCAAGGTCTTCATTCATTGGGCATTAGGAGGATGTCTAGTATTAAGAAGAATCAGATTTTTAAATATCAGAAATTACAGTCATATTTGGTCTGCATAAAGGCCACGATTTTGCTTGAGGTGGAGTCATTGTGGTTTGATTTTGTTAGAAGATGGAGGCGATTGACTCTTGAGACCTAGGCGACTTCACATCAGAAATAGGGGCGGCTAGCTTGGAGGGTCGATTTGGCTTGGAAAGTGATCATTTTGCTTGGTTCTTGGTTGCTTCATCAACTATCATCAAGGGCGCCATCATTCAATTAGGTTCCTCTATCAATAGTTCATAATATCATTGCATATAGAAAGATTAGTGTTGCAGCTATAGGTGTGCATCTTTACCAGCATTGTTATAATTTGATATCATTGTAAGTGCCAAGAGTCTTGGCCATTTTGTATGAGCATTGTATTGAACAATTCATTACAATCAAGGAGATATAAGTTGCTGGATAATTATAGTTGCCATTGAGCATTTTAATATCATTTGTACTCAGCTTAATAGTATGCATGCCAAGTGTTTGACAAAATGTCAATTGGTTGTAGATGCATTTTCTTCATGTAGTTTTTCATCTATATGCATTTGAAAATCCAAAAAAAGTGTTGCATTGCATTTAAATACTTGTTTAGACATTGTAGAAGTCTTTTAAAGCTTTCAAATCAATTTAGCATTCATTTCAAACATCAACTTCAAACTGAAAACTTCAAATCAGCAAACAAGAACATTGCACACCAATTGTTTGACGAAATTACAAAGTTAGAAATTTGAAGAAATTGAGGTCTGTTTGAGTTAGGCTCATTACATGTGTTAAGTTTTTCACTTTACTCTGATTAGTTTTTCCCGTAGTGGGTGGTTGTTTATCCGTTCCATTTTCCATGCCTTTAAAAGATTGTACAATATGTATTTTACGCATCTCAATCTATTCACTCATTTTTGGTGAAATAGCATAGTGCTTCTTTTGCATTTGTGAGGGTTTATTTTGCAGATGGTGATCCTCGGCTTGGTGGTTTTCATCTACATGGTATCAGAGCCAACCATTCTGCCCTCCTTCCCTTGAGAGTTTTCATCTGAGCGTTTGAGATCATTATTTTCTAAGTATATTCAAACGAATGTTCGTCTTTACCAATTCCGTTTTTTTCTGTTGAATTTGCAAGAGGCTGCTATTTGCTTCCTGAAGGATATTGTTAATTTCCAGAGGTGTTTGAAGCATTTGGAGGTAGTGATTCTATATTGAGGTCGTAGTTTCCAGTTGAAAAGGCTTTTGAAACTTTTAAGCATATGCAAATTGGCTGCGTAGAAGTGCCACAACCATTGCCAATGTCCTCCTTGCTCGTGCCAGATTGGGAGCTTTGAAATACTGTTCAAGGAGGCAGAAAATCCGCTTGGAAAGAAGTGTTGGAGATTTGCGTTAGCAGAGAGGGCACAATTCTGCAAGGCATTTGATTGCTTGAAGGCTCGATTTGCTTTTTAGAAGGCGCGATTTACAATTTACCATCATATTTGTTGATTGGAGGCCGCAATCTGCAACTTGAAGCGACATGTTTGTGATTTGTGATTGGCGGTTTTGCAAAGGCGGGCTAATCAATTAGACATTGCGATAAAACCTGGAAGGCAGTTTCAAGCTTCGGTTGGAGCCAATTGAGGAGCAGTTTCATTTTTTGTAAAGGCCGAGTCAGTTTTGTGCCTTTCTGGGGAGGCTGTGTTTTCAATAGAGGCCGAATTGTAGTGTATTAGACGATATCTCCACTCATTTGGGTATATCTCTGTCATCAATCACCTCTGTAAAGAGGCAGTCATTTTCAGCTGTCCCTTGTGGCATTTTCACTAGCATCAGTTCCTTGTGACTATCCTTTTTTAGCCGCGATTTGGAAGAGGCGGGGTGCAATTTGAAGGGGTGTCGACGTATGGAATGGTGTCAAAAACTCTGGTCGTACGACTTCCGCTGCCATCACAAGAGTGCATAGGACGTCGGGACATGGGATGGCAAGACCCGTGCATACCCATTTGCAAACAGGTGTGATTTTTTGTTGTGGAGAGGCACCATTTCATTTTCTTGTAGGGGCGACTTCACTGTGCAAAGGAGGAGATTTAAAATTATAGCCACTCATTTTTTTGGAGGCATTTTCATTGTTGGAGGTGTTTTCATTGTTGGAGGCATTTTCATTGTTCAGGCCGTTCCACCAAGCCTGCGCCACAAACTTCCCACCCCTACCATCTTTCTTATGTCTTTTATGAGGGTGCGATTGTATCTGGGTAGTTTGGAGGTACCCGTTTTGGCTGCTTGAAGGCGTGAAACTTTTTTGATTAGTGGTTACGAATTTTTGCTCTTTGGAGGATCAATTTTCTTGTTTGTGGCACGATTTTGTTTTTGCTCTCTCTTCCGTAGTGTTTGAAGTGATTTGTTGATAGATTGAAGGCATATGATTTCTCTGTTTTGTGCTGTGATTTTTTGTTGTGAGAGGCGTTTCTGGAGGCACAATTGTTTGTTCTAAAGCCTGAGTCCATTATTGAAAGGGCACAAATTTGTGGAGGAGAGGCGCCATTAGAGGCCTGATTCTTTTGTTGAAGAGGGGCGAGTTTTTTTTACTTTGCAGCGATTTTTTTTTTTAAACTTTATACTTTATAAAGTTTACCCTAAATATTTAGGGTTCAAGTTGCTGTGCAGCCGAACTAGTGTGGGCCCCAAGTTTCTGTAAAGTTTTGGGAATATTTATCCCACATTCTCCAAGCCGTTTAGTCCTTTTGTGTTCTGTGTTCTTATACAACTCTTCGCCTTTGATTGTTGTGAGCAAGTCTCATAGGAGGCTATCTTGCTTGTGTGCCTTGGCAAGTGATTTGGGTTGGTGATTTGGCGTGTGAACCCAATAAGGTGTTTAATTTTTTAGATTCTCAGCCCTTTTTTGTAGTATTGCTTCTTGAAGTATTTTGGGAAGGCTTCATTTGCAGTATTTGGAAGTTTCTAATTGTTGTTGAAGGTTAATGTCTTTGTATTCTTTTAGATTTGTCATAGTTCATTATGGGGTTTTCATTTCATCCTTCTATGATTATGTTGAAAAGGGGAAACTATAAACAATGGAGAGATGGTATCATAAAACATCTTAGATGGCTTCATTTGTTGCCACATTTATATAATCTTGTTCCCCTTCTTAGTACTGATAGTAAGAAATTTGCATGGAATTGCAAAAGGGATCATGTCCTAGGAGTTATTGCAATGCATATTGATGATGCCACTTTGAATGCTATTGATCATTTTGAGTGTCCTCATATTCTTTAGACTAAAATTTGGGAAATAAATGGAGATTCTATTACTTAGCTATTCCCAAATGATCCTGTTTCAAATTGTCTTGTGCCTCTTCATTTTTCAAATAGGATACCCTATGATCATGCTACTATGCAGGAGTTTGAAGTTTTGGAATACTTTGAATCTTCAAATGAGGATGACAGGGGTTCTTCGGATGCTCCTTCTCCATCAGGGACAGTTGATGTACCTTCACCTTCAGTGATTCATTGTGCAGAGTCATTGATTGAGGCTCCTATCATTCCTGAACAACAGGATTCTCATTGTCTTCCTGATTGGGATTCGTATTTGTTGGACATTGGTTCATTGTTCGTAGAATCTCATATTTTTGACTTGGAAGACACATTTGAGGGTATATCCCTTCTATTTGATGATAGTTGTGGTATAACTGTTATCACCCCATCTCTATCTTTGGAGAATGTTCAAAATCAGTTTCCAGTGTTACCTTGTTTGTCACCTTCTATTGTGATTGGGCATGTTCCTGATTGGTTTGTGGCATCATCTTCCAAGGTCTTGGTGACACATGAGCAGATTTCAGAGACATCATCATACATCTTCATGCTTCTTTCTTTCAATTCCTATCTGGAATGGGAAGCATTCTTGCATTTGTATTCGGTTTTGTTTCTTTCGAAAGGGAGACAAGTTGTTTCTCAACATTGGATCATGTTCTGTCTTTAGGTACTTACCATTTTTGCAGGTGATTACACATTGTGGGGGGGGCTATATAGTCTCTCTCTTTCCCTCTTATGGGTGGGGGGTTGTTCGCTGATTGTATATACATGATGTATGTAGTCCTTGGGGGGTGTGATTGAGCCCTCCATCCATGCATCATTTTTGTTTTGTTTTCTCTCTTTTGGAGAGGGGTTTTTTTCCCACAGAGTTTCGTTTTTGTTTTCTTTTCTCTCTTTTGGAGAGGGTTTTTTTCCCATAGGGGTTTTCTCCTTTTCTTCGGTTGTGAGAGATTTTTTTTTGTAGTTGTAAATGGGTACCTAACATGGTTGTGTAGTCGGGACCCATATTGCATCTTCATTTTTAATAATAATTCTCCCGAAGTTTGCACTTAAGGGGGGGTGTTAGTGTGTTAAGTTAGGGTAAATTACTCTGATTAGTTTTTCCCGTACTGGGTGGTTGTTTACCTGTTCCGTTTTCCATGCCTTTAAAAGGTTGTACAATATGTATTTTACGCATCTCAATCTATTCACTCATTTTTGGTGAAATAGCATAGTGCTTCTCTCGCATTTGTGAAGGTTTATTTTGCAGATGGCGATCCTTAGCTTGGTGGTTTTCACCTACAATTATTATTTTATTATTAATATATTTATATATAAATATAATTATGCAATATTAAAATCTTTCATTCTACCCATCAATCATTTTAACTTTCAAGAAGAAAATAATAATCATAAGCATACTTTATTTTTGCAAACATAATTATCATAACATAACCATCAATTAGATCATAACACACAATGATGCATTCAAAGAATACAAAAGCAATGACGTAATCAGCTAACATAGTGAAATCGTATCATACTTATTGCAAATATGAATGCTACTATTTGCGTGTGTGAATGCCTCAGAATCCCATCCTACTATTCATCTATCAAGCGGCTAGGATACCCCTACCTCAACCATTGTAATAACCCCTTTCTAGTGGAAGCACTTAAACCCAAATCTGGCTTTCAAAGTGTTTCTCAAAGAGACATTAGAGACGTTAGAGATTAATAAATTTCAGTAATAACGTTTAATTAGATCAAAGATGATTTAATTATTTGTTCCTTGCTAAATGATTGTTCGTTTCCTTCCTATTATTCACTATGAATGATTCCTTAATGAGTACAAACGTCTTTCGAGATCCCATAGATGGAATTCTATTATACCATTTAACATCATCGTGAATGAATGGAGTCATTATTACTTATAAGGCTCAATAATTGCTACAAGCATCGTTATTGTATAATCGCAAATAATATATTATGTATATGCATTATCTCATATATAATGTATGTGTCCACCACCTATGAGGTATTTATGGGTCTCAATATATATATATATATATAGATATAGATATACATATATATATATATACTCATCAATAACCAAAATACAATTATCAACATATGAATTATATACAGAAAACATATTATATTTAATATATTTATATTTATCAAATATATATATATATATATATATATATATATATATGAAACATATGTATCAACTCCAACCATTACTAAATTCTTAGTTCATTCCTTTATTATCATTTATTTAATAAATTGTAATTATTTATAGTATCAAATATTATTAACATCCTAGTGACGATATTATGAATAATATTAGACACCAAGTATTATTACATCCTAATGATAATATCATGAATAATATTGTTCATCACATAACATTACACTCTAAGGATAATATCTTAAATAATATTATACATCACATATTATTACATTCTAATATCATAAATAATCAAATAACATTATGAATAGCATTATATATCAAATATTATCATCACATTGTAAATATTATTTATATGAAATATTACTAATACCTCACTATCCTTACCTATAATAAATAATACATACCAATACTCTGATTTTACCACTGATCTGCCATCTCTCCTCTTCTCTACAGCCAGCGATCTGCAGACTCCTTTCTTACCTCCCCTTTTTAATCCACATATCCTCCATTTTCTATATCTTCTCAAACCAAACAATGGACATGTCCCTTCACAAAGAATACCTCCTCTCACGTGAGATGCAACTCTTGACTTCTGCTCTTTCATAATATTTAATCCTTGATTACTCTAATACCTTTGATCTCCTCTTAACACCCATAAACTTGATCGCTGCCTTTTTAGAAGATAATGGATCGCTGCTCAAAGTTCCTTAATGCTAATCACTAGCTATCTGTTTTAATGGTTGCTGCTGTATTAAGAGGCTATTCAAGGTTCGGTTTCTTATAATATTTATTTATGTTAATTTTATGTTTTCTATTATTTATTCTATATCTTATATTTGTTTTATTGGATATTCAGTCCATTTTTTATTTGTTTGTCTTTGTTACTTATGATTTAATATTTATGTATTATATGGTATTTATTATTCCATTCTAGTATTTGATATTTAATATTAAGGCATAAATATTAATTTGTTGATAATGATTGTTTAATAATATCAATTGTTTGTATTGTTTAATATTTATATTTTATTTACCTGAAGATAATTATAATAGTATTTAAATTGCTAATATTGATATATATATTTTTGATATTCATTTTATTTTTTAGTATTTCATATTTCTTATTTGGGTGTCACAATTTCGGGGGATATGACAACCATGTTCTCGCCTTCGACAATTACCTGCTCATTTCCTGCACTTAGTTGCACTCAGTCACACTTCAGTATGTCAGTCCTTAAAACCAAATTCGCAGCGTATTCTAGAATCTAGAAAATTTGAGTTTGGAAAATTCGAATTTCTAGATTTGTGTAATTTTGATTTCAATTTAAGAGAATCTCTAAAATATTTGAAAATTTGGGGCATTTTCATTATCACCTTGTGTGTTAGCCATCTAAGACTCGATATTTGTATCATGGTCCATGTATTTTAAACCAACAAATTTTTGCTTATTGTTTGTGGTTGCATTTATTTTGAGATTGAATATGAATAAGTTCTTGATTAATGGTGAAAATGACTTAGAGTTGAGAAGTAGTAGATTGACAAATGATTAATAGAACTTCATAAGTAAACTGCTCCTATTAAATGAAGAAGACCTATTGAAGTTAAGTCTCTCTTAAAGTGATGTTGCAAGTATAAACTTCTGCTAGTAGTAGGTAAGGTGACAAAGTATTTTTAAAACTACACAAGGATTTAAGTGATTAGATAAAGTGGTGAGTGAATAGGTGAATCGTGCCTGGGATGTTTTTTTAGAAAAGCCGACTTTTTCTAAAAGGTCGTATTTTTCTTTTTTGGTGTCCAAGCAAAGCTTGATGCTAGCATAAATGAATTGGAGCCAAGTAAAAATACAAAAGGTCTCCTAGTTAGCAAAGTGACGGTCAACATTAGTGAATCGCTCCAAAAACGAAGAAATTTAGGTGCACTTCCTAAGGAGTTTTATGATCTTCCATTGTCTAGATGATGCATGGTCAGTGCACTATTTAAAATGTGAATCGCCTAAGGTAGAATTTAGAAGAGTTAGTGTACCTTTTTAAAATGAGAATTGCCTATGAATTTAGAAGAGTTAGTGCACTTTTATAAATGTTTTGTCATCTTCATTTTTTCTGCCAAAGAAGATATGGAACTTGGAAGGATGTAGGTCGATAAAGTGATTCACGCCATAGAAAAGACAAGGAAGTGTTGGTTTTATTATTGCCTAGGCCACAAATAAAGTGATGGTCAGATGAGGCATACAAATCAAATTATGATGTCATAAGATAAACACATATTTGTTAAGAGAATTATGCCAAAGGAAAAGAGATAGAAATGTGGTGCTCCTTTTATATGATATTGTCATCTCCTCATTATGCTAGCTTAAGTGATGAGTTAAAAAAAGTCACATCTCTTTTAAATTTTGTTTCAAAATATGGGCATGGATTTGTGCAGGCTGTGATCTTAAATGGTGTTGTCTTCTAATTTCTGCTGCTCTAAAAACAAGTCAGTCATGCGAGGTTTTCCATGCTTGCTTTTGGCTTTAAAATAGAAAAATCATAAAGATGGGTCAGCCCAAATTAAAGAGAAGTAAAACTAAACAATGCTGAAGTGTTTTTGAAGTGAGGTTTCAAATTCAGAATGATGGGATTATTCATGGCATTGAAAGAGAGAATGATTTCAGAATATTTGGAGATTTGAATTTCAATAAGGGATTGGTATGAAGATCAATGAAATCAATGAAGGTTGTTGGTTCAAGACATCAAAATAGAGTTGTCAGAGATCTAGAGCTTTAGAGGTTTTTCCATGTTCAAGATAGAATAAACTTCATCAGAATCATTCATAGCTGCCTATCTGTGAGGCTAAAAATAGTCCATTTCTTTTGTTTTTAGCATCCTCCATTTATAGCTTAGAGTTGGCTATTGTTAGAACGTCCATCATTAGATCTCTCATCATGTAAGAGATGTGAGTATTAAGTCATAGTTTGTAATAAATTCAATCTACAACTTAATTGGAGGTTGCATGGTTTTAGTTTTAGTATTAGAAGATAAGATTTATAATAAAAATTGCATTTTATGCAATCAGTTATTCTTAGAGTAGAAAGTTTTTCTATTTATTTTCATGCAGTAGCTTTGTAAACATTATAAATTAGTGCCTTTTTGCACTTAACTTAGTTTAAAATGGTAATTTGCATGCCTACTTCTTGTTGAAATTGCCATTCACCAAGTATTTATGTTTGTTTTTCCGAAATTCATTATTCATTCAACAGTATTTAATAAGCCTATTTTGCTTCTATTGTACCTTTATGAGTTAAATATCACTAAACAATTACTAAAAGCTTTGTATTGCAATAGGTGTTAGGTTGGTCTTTTGTAGTTTTGAATAACTATTTTGTTTAACTTATTCAATCCTTTATGTGTACTTGCATTACTTGGCCTCTGCTTTCAGCTAGATATTGCAAGAATGTAGTCACAGGGTTTATTCTTAGTCAAAAAGGATAAAAATCATTTAGCCTTTTACCCAAAGTGAATCCAAAAAGACACTTTGAATTTTATTCAGCATGAACCTGAATTAGCCAAAAAATGACTATAAAAATTGTGAATAACAAGCGCTTATTGTTCATAGTAGGTTAATTTTTGTTTTATAGAGAGCTTCCCTTTGTAATTCAAAGAATGTTTCTACTGCACATTTGTTTTGTTTTGTGTGCCATTGAAAGGTTTGAATTAAAACACCAACGCCTTGCAATGACTGTTATACAAAATTTAGCTCTGTTGAATGCAAATAAGTTAACAGAGTAGAATTTCAATATATGGAGTCCCAAGATACTCTCAAGAGCTGCATATCAGTTGTGTGATAAAATGATTTTAAACAATGAAACCAAATTCACAACAAACCTTGAGGATTATGACAAGCACCATAGGCAAGTCCTTTTGTTAACATTATAGTTAGAAAACTCACCTAGAATTGTTGAAACTCACTGAGTCTTGAGGCAATCAATGCTAGCCGAGGTAGGGGGCTTGAGAATTGGATGATTGGCAAGTTTGGTTAGACTTGTTGAGTCTACCAAACTCATTGAACCTGACATGTCCCACCGGTAGAACTTGGCGGACTGCTCAACAATAATGTCAAGAAAAAACATAAAACACTCAAACCTCTAACACTAAAATGATATCTAATGCTTTGAAAAGACATTCATTTCATTTGCAACCACAAGGAAGGAAAAACAGAGAGTATTGGAGCAAAAACAGAATGCATTGTAGCATAAAACTAGTAGACAACTTGAGCAGCAAATGCTGATTGAATGCAAGTTGGGTAGGTTTGTAGGAGCCCTTGGTGCATGTAAATGAGCTTAAGGTGTATTTGGAAGAGCCCACTGTTGCTTTGGAGCACTGTGACATCAACTTGGAGCTTATTTGAAGGGGTATTTTCCTATTTTGTATGTCTCTTATATTTGTTGAATTTTTTTTCATTTAGATTCATAGAACAAGAAATGAAAGCGAAAAAAATGAAGAGAACTCACTTTTTCCTCTTTTATTCTTATTTTATTATGGATTTTTTTATGAACAAACCTTGGCTATTTTTTCTAGTTTCTTATATATTTTTTAGTTGCAAATCCTAACAATTTTCTTTTCTTTTTTAATCTGATTTTTAATCTTAGTTTATCAAGTAACCCCAAATGTCAATTTATTTTCTGTTTGCTTGTTATTGTAGTCTACTTCAAATTTATATGTTGTTGTTGTTGGAAACATGCCATTCTTGGGACAAAAAAAATAGGAGATGGTTTGTAAACATTACATGATGAAAATTAGTGGGAGAGACATTTATCGATTGAAAATATTTTCTTGCACAAATGCTCTGCTGAAATGTTATTTTGTGCCTAGTTGTGCTTCATGATGTGTGTGAGGTACAAAGTCGTTTAGAAACCTTTTGACCAGTAAAGGAATTAAGAAAAAGAGGCAAAGAGAAGAGATGGCAGCCATTCATGGAGAGTCTTGTTCTTCAATTCCTCGGCCTCTATTCACTTGATCTTTGACCACTAGTGGTAGTGGTAGTGGTTGTGCGAGTGTTGGGCTTGGAGTTCATCAATCTAGATCAGATTCATATATATTATACCACACACTACTCCAAGTGCCTAAGCATCACTTGAGTGCATGGGTTGGAATAGGGACAAGCATGATTTAGTAAGGAGTGCACAATCAAAGACTTTTGGTTCAATTGATGCTTAAGGAAAAACAAAAAATATTGAATTCCTTTGTGAGGTTTTGGAGAAAGTCATGGCTGAGGTGGGCGAGGAGAATGTTGTGCAGATAGTTATAGTTAATACGACAAATTATATTATTGTAGGTAAAATTCTCATGGATGGGCACCTATCTTTATTTTGGACTCCTTATGTTATTTATTGCCTTGACCTCCTATTGGAGGAATCTTGGCAAAGTCCCATGGATCAAAGTATGTGTGGAGCATGGTAAAACCATATGCAAATACATATACAATCATGCTTGGGTCCTTAAATGAATGAAGGAGTTGGCTTGTCTTGGAATAACTCACTTTGCAATAAACTTTAGCATGTTTTAACCTTTCCTTTCAGCCAAAGGTTCCCTTTGAGGCACACATTTGTTAGCAAGGAGTGGTCTACATCTTCTAATGCCAAGACCAATGTAGGGGTTGATGTGGTTGATTGGATTTTCAATGAGCATGATTTTCGGTTTCCAATGAAGGAGATTGTAGATGCAAGTTCATATTTTCATTCAATTTTTGTTCATTTTACTAGTTTATCAATTATAATACTTTTATTTGTTTGTAATATTTATGTTCCCTTCTTTTGCATTACATAGGGTGTTTAATTGTCTTTCTTTGAGTTGTTGATGGGGAGAATCCAATCTTCACCAGCCCATGGAACTTGATGGCTTGAACCACATCCAATCTTTGCATTGATCGGGTCAAGAAGTCTTTCTTCAATAAAGGCATAATTTAACCATTGGTTAGTTCAAGAGTTCCTTTATGAATTGAGACAACAATATTTCTTACCATTGCTCGTAAATCTTGCATACGATCCTCTAGGATCTGCACATCCACCCTCAAATCCCTAATATCTTCTTCCATATATCTCAAAATTCTTTCCAATGCATCCTCCTCCATTGGGGCTTTTCCTTTCACTTGCATCTTTTCTTGCATTTCCAATAAAGCCTTTTCCTTTTCCTCATCCCTTGCCAAGAGTTCCGGTACTCACAATGCTTGAATACTTTCCCTTGATTCATCATTCCTAATTAGCATCTTCATTTTATGCATGGACAATGGAGGCTCGAGAGTGCAGATTTGCATTATTGGCTAAGCCCTCCATCTCCAAAAGTACTTTTATGACCTTGAGATTAGCTGCTGAATTACAATTAAAATCTTTGTGAGCCTGTAATTGGAAACCTGCCCCATATGCATTGGGTCTCATGAAGAGGAACCATGTGCCATGAGAGCAAAGAGACCTGTTAAGATCACCACCATTAGATAAAACTCTATTGTATCAACTGCAAGCCAGATCGCACCATCAATACGTATACATAGACACACAAGAGGTTTGCTTGATATCCTCATTTTGCAGGGGAAATGATAACCTTTCTGTCCCTTCTATTGACGGAGCAATAAATCATATACATGTGATGGGTGATATGAACATGATGCTAACCAACCTAGCCACCATCTTCACAAACAATCATAAAACCTCTCGCCATTACCATTATGTGTTGAGGATGATCCTCAATAAACTCATGCAGATTCTCCCAATCTCTTGCATCAGTACTTTTGACCAATGAGAAAGCATTTTGCAAAACACCTTTATTAGCTAAAATAGCAGCAGCCTTGTTGTGCTCCTTGAGACAGTGGGAAACATCCACATAATTGAATTTATCCTTCCATATCAATATCCCTTCTAGGATCACCCTAAGGAGCCAATTTGGACAATGTTTTGTTTGCTGCATTTATTACTATTCGTGAGTCTCCATCAATTTCAACTTCCCTTTAACTCGCCCTATAGGTAGCTTGGGTCCCTAATAATGGGGCCTTCTACTTTTCATTGTTGTTAGATTTATCACCAAGGAATTGCGAGCCCTTTTGTACAAACTGTCTTAGAATATCTAAGAATAAAACTAGTCCTGCCAAACTAGGGTTACCTTTTTGATGCTCCATCAAAATTTAGTTTGACACATTTATTTGGTACATCATTTCTTTGACTATCTATTACCTTTCATGGTTATAAACCCTTTAACAGGAGCTTAAATGCTTTGTTTACATATAAGACTTTTTTTGGATTCCACAATAATAGAGGAACTTTGTTTAACTTTACAATAACATGACAAATGATAATGATCAAAAGAAGAAATTTGTTTAGTTGAAGCTATGCATTTCTATATAACTACTTTTGAGGAAAACTAAATGGCCCATTCACCGTTGATGGACTGTCTATCTCTCTTAAGATTGTCAGCACTTTCAAATCTTATAGTAATACTCCCTCTATTTGTTGTCTGCCTGCAGCTCACCTTATCCTATTCTATGTGACTAAAATTGTGATTCTTTTGTGGGGTCTCTGTGTTTGTATTCTTGAAGATCATTACAATAACCATTTATCTTTCTCTCTTGTAAAAGTTCTCCTGGTATACTTGATTTTGAAAATGTTGGTTTTGATTGCACTATGTATTCAGAGGTTTGACTATTCAATGTATTCATTCCCCCCAGCCACTCCACCTCCCTCACCTGCCCACCTACCCCCAGTTGCTTGTATGGCATATCTGCTTTATATTCATGGATATAGAAGCTGTCTAGTATTACATTTTCCTGCATGGTGCATGCCAGAATCTGTGCTTTGTACTGCATGATTTTTTTCTTCCTTTTCATTAGAAAATCTTGTGGTGCCAATTATAAAACAGTTTTCTAATTATAGTAGCCATTCTGCCTTCATTGATTATGACTTCTCTCTTTGTATTTGTGTGGAATGAGATTCTTATCTGTTGCATTCTTTCCAGCAGTATAATATTTGACGGGGATTGGGAAACAAAAGGTCTATATCATGTTTCTATCTTATCCAATATGTTATAGTTTTTTATTTGATAAGGAGACAATACATTAACTGAAACTCGAGTTCTATAAAATACTATAAATTCATCCACTGAGGGATAAAGGGCAGAACTACAGACCAAGAGTACAAAAACTGAGGTTAATTTAGAGATAAATGGGCAGCAATGAACATAGAATCAAAGATTGAAACCAAAAGGAGGGTATTCTAAAACATAGCTTAGTAACCTGCTTTGCAAATAAGAAAATCATGAATGCTTGATCAGGCTTATGATTTCTAACAATTGTATGTCATGCATCTTGTCTATGCAATTTAGTGTTATATTACTGACTTTCAAGTTTCATGTAGGTAGCATCTTAACTGATTTTTTCCTTACATAATTTTCATTGTTCAATTTTCTTCTTTTCTTGCAAAAGTCATATAGATCAAAAGCTTAACCATGTAGCTCTTTTCAAGTTTGGCTTAAATAAAAGATTAAACTATTGTTCTTGTCACATCTATTGCTTTTAACTTTTAAGCATTGGATAATTGTAGAGGATTGTTTTAAATTCTCTCTAAGATTTATGATGTTCATTTTGGCAGGAAATTGCTGATTATTCTCACCTTCCTGGTCAAGCTGTACTGCATGCTGGTCGTCATCGTCATGGAGCATTGACCATTGCCTCTGGTTATAGGATTAATTTAATCCTTTGGTGTAGAAGGCATGTTCATGCATAAAACCTCGTCTTGAAATTCTTGTTTTATTGGTTGTGTTGAGTTTTTATGATTGTAAATACAATTTTTAAGTGTTTGCTGTTAGGGAGTTTCATTTACACTTCCACCAGTTTGATTTGTGAAATGGGGACAATTAACATATGAGAATGGTAGATTTGAAGTGATTCTCTCATCTTCGATGAGTTGTTTTGGATTGTTGAAGATTACCTCCCTGTTGTCTTCCTCTCTGCACCTTAATTTGAGATTAGCATTTTATGTTTCTATTTCTCATGTCAAATGTCACATTTGGCTTACTATCAATAGTAGGGTCAGGAACAATTATGACTGATTGTATAAATGATTTCTCAAAAGTCTGCAGGTGGCAAGCTTCTTCCTTCAATGCAAAATATCACTTTAATTATATCCACCAGTTGTCTGCTAAAAGATGCCAGCCTGATATGATTGCAGACCATACATGCACTTTGACTTTATATATATGACCATAGAATGTGTGGAATGATCATGGGTTGGTTGGTAATTATGAACTGGGTGGTACTTATGAGTTAGATGCAGTTAAAATTTAGTTGATAGTTTGGTTGACTGTTTCAAAATCAGTTGAACACTCCAAATGCCTCACAATTAGAATGTTGAGGCTGAAATATCAGCGATCAAGGTTGCTGGCAGGTCTTACCAGCAGGTAGTTTCTATAAAGAATAGACCTACGAGGTACTTAGTTGATAGTTTGGTTGACCATTTCAAAATCGGTTGAACACTCCAAATGCCTCACAATTAGGAAGTTGACACTGAAATATCTGAGATCAAGGTTGCCGGCAGGTCTTACTAGTACGTATTTCCTATAAAAAATAGACCCATGAGGTACTATTTTATCATAGATGGAGCCAAAGAAAGCTCTCTCAAGATTCAGATGGATGGGCTATGAAATAATAGTAGGGTATATTATTTATGAATTTCGATGATAATTCAGCATTTTGTAACTTCTGTTTGATAACTAATACTGCATGTCAGCCTTATTGAAGCAAATGGGAAACATGTGTGGAAAAGAGCTATACAAGTGGAATATGATGCCATGATGAAAAATGAAACTTGGTTTCTTGCTAAATCATCATAAAGAAAGAATCTCCTTTGATTTAAATGAGTCCATTAGATGAAGTACAAAGCTGATGGATCCTTGCACAATTACACGGAGAGGTTGGTTTCAAAGGAATTTTCTAAATTGGAGGGTATAGACTTACAAGGAGACTTTTGTTCCAACATCAAAGATGGTCACAATTGGATTAATTCTAGCCAATGGATTACAATTTGATTGGAAACCCTACTAGATGAACACAAATAATACATTTCTCAATGGAGACTATGAGGAGGAAATGTATATGACTCAACTGCAAGGATTGACAATTGCAGGTAAATAATATCTTTTATGTAAGCTGGTAAAAATCATATATAGTTTAAAGTAGGAATTATTCCAAATCAATCTTGGACATATCAATATGACTATTTTTTGAGAAATCTTTTATTTTGTTGTAGTAGGAATAAAATTTATGGTAACTCAATTTCTTTTACCAATCTTTTGAGAAATCTTTTATTTTGTTGTAACAGGAGTTAAGTTTTTGGTAATAGTAACACTTAGTAGATTCCTCAAATGACATGAAGACCTTAAATCCATTTTTTTCAATCAATCTTTTAATAACTCAACCATATTACCTATCTCTTCACTTGAGAGAGAGGTTCCTTGTTCATGAATATGTGAGAAAGGCTAGGAGGATCTTGTTCCATAAAATTGACAGGTTTCAAGAGATGCTCAATATACTTACCTATTTGATTTATTTGATCTTTTAGGTTGAATTTGGAGATTCCATTCTTATCAATTTGTTTCATGTATTCTTGTGTTGGCTTATTAGTCCCGAAGTACCACGTGGACGCGTCCTCACCCCCTCCCTCCATCCCCACGTTTTCAGGACGGGGACTTCTTTGGGATGTGGGGGAGACGTCCCCTCACCACTCCCCCACCTCCCTTGGGACATCTGGGGGACTCCCAAGAGTCCCTTGACCTTCCTGGGGATGCCCAAGCGTCTCCCCTAGCCGGTAGGAAAAGTTAAAAAATTAAAAAGAAACATATAATTTTTTTTGGTTTGGGTGCCCAAGGCTAAACCCTAATGGCCAATGGGCCCCACCAAAGAACCAGGAGACTTCTAGGAGTCTCCTAACTGTCCTAGAGACTTCTAGGTGTTGCAAAAGATAAGCAATAAAATCGTGAAAACCACATTTGCCATGAAGGTTTGTGAGGTTTTGAAGGCCTGCCCCTTGACTCCATTGGGGGCACTGCCCTGTAATGTCCCCTTCTCAAACCTGATCTTTCCAGTGACCGTTGGCCCTTTCCTTGGGAACCCGAAGGCTAGATGGAAGATAAATTAGGGTTTCCTATTTTTGAGGAGGTCATTGCTCTGAGATGATGGATTCAATGGCGGATTCTTTTTGGGTTTTCAGAGAGCTTCGCAGTGGTATGTTCGTCTCGGCGTTCAGAGCACTTTCCGGAATTTACTATTTTTAGTAAATTCTAATTTTGGCAGCTTTCCAATTGGGTTCAGCTCGGTCGACTTCCTGCTTCAGTTTGGTCTGATGTTGTGTTCAGTATTGGCTCCGGGGCACATTCAGAAGGATAAGTTAAGTCATTTAATTAAAAAAAAGTCACGTTTTAAATATTATGTTTTAACGTTGACCCCTTGGCCTAGATTTAATGACTTAACGTTGTTTTAAAAAGTGGTCTCAAAGGGTGGCGCCATCATTAAAGTTATATTTAATATTTGATTCTCCTAAGTCAAAGCAAGGTTAAGAAGGGGCGCATTTATCAAGGTGATGACTCATTTAAAATATGATTATTGAGTTAAAAGGAAAAGGACGCCATATTGAAGGAGTTAGGGTTTCGACTTGAAGATGAGATTAGGGTTTCATGAAGTCAGCTGGAATTTATATAAGGAAGACTTGGTTCATCATTTGGACATCTTTGGTCTATGCTAATGTTATGCTGCCGAAATGGTTGCGGAATTACTTCGAGGAATGAATGCCTCTTAGTCTGGGCTCGACTTCGTGCTTGAGAGACAGCACCTAGTGGAGAGGTTAGATTATTTGAGTGATTTTATAGTAAGTTTTTGCATTGTTGTAGAGTTATTGCCTTGAAGTTCAGATTTTTGCATTTCATACTTTTCTAGAGTTGCTGATTTGATACAGCAGATTCATGTTTGTAATCGTAAGTCAAAAAATACCAAAAAAAGAGTTCTGGGTGTTGAACATTTCTCATTGTCTAGGATAGGCGAAGCTATAGTTTAAATCTCAGATTTTTATGTTAAGTATTTAATTTTTAAGGAAGGATCGAACCTTTCAGCAGGCCGTACCCTTTGTTGCTGTCTTGAATTCCGTGCTACTTGCATTTAAGGCATTTGGGGTCTGTTTAAGTGTTTGATCTTGGTCGCCCTTGTTGTTAGAGTGCATTGCATTGTATCTCACTTCTTTCAGGTCAGATTTAAGGAAGTTACGAACTATTCTATGAATTTGTAAGTTGCTGATTATGTAACACAAAGTGCAGATCTGATACATCAGTTTATGAAATCTGCATCTTCCTTTATTGGTTGGTGTCAAGATTGTCTTATAACCTTTGCAGAGGATTCTTATTGTATGCACCATTGAAGAGCACCAAATATTCTGATTTTGCAGGCAATGATATGTTGTAAGCTGGCAGTAGTACTGACCAGTTGTTATTTTAATATTGCCTATTTGCTGTTGTAATAGTCTAGCTTCTTCAATCATTATTGTAATAGTTATAGCTCCGCCCTATGGTAGCTACTCTCCCATCTTGGGTCAGCAAGCACATTCTGGGTGTCGAGTATTTCCAGTTCCAGCATTTAATTCAAGCATTTAATTTTGTAATCACTCCGTCATATGGTCGCCCCTCACTCCGCATTGGATTGGGTAGCACATACTTGGCGTTGAGTTCTTTTCTGCATTTAGAATAGAAGACCCTCTGACCAATGCTCGCCATCATCGGCGCCATACTAGTTAGAGTTACAGCATAAGCAGTTTGTTTTGGATCCTCTGGCCAATGCTCGCCATCATCGGCGCCATTCTGGTTAGAGTTGCTTTCTTGCACGTTTTGGTTTTCTCCTCTAACCTTAACGGGTGCACTGCTTTGTAATTTGTAAATTGAAAAACGAAAAAATTTGGCTCGGAATATTTCATGCCCCTTGACCTCGTTGGGGGCTCTGCCCCCATACCCTCGCAAGGGGCGTTGCCCCTTGACTCCCCTCAGACCCCGCAAAGGGCATTGCCCCTTGACCCCAAATTTCCACCTACTATTGTTAAAGTTCATTGCAATCATTGCCATGTTTTTAATGTTTAGTAGTTTAAACTTTACTTAGTATGCCAAAGTTTCATTTGCAATTCTTATACTTATTTTTGATTTTCCCCCAAATCTCTATCGACCATTGTTAATGTTCAATGCAATCATTGCCATGTTTTTAATGTTTATTAGTTTAAACTTTACTTGGTATGCCAAAGTTTCATTTGCAGTTCTTATACTTATTCCTTACACATCTTTTCATAAGTAATTTTTCAAGTACTATATGTATTTGGACCATGCCAATCCCCCCCGTCCCCAAACTTAGGCCCTTGGTCCCCCTGTCAGGAAACTCCATGGAACACTGCAGTTATTACTCTTTCCTTCTGGGGTTTGAGGATCACAATGTCTTGAACATTGTAGTGCATAACTACTATGCTCTCTCTATGATTTGCAACCATGGGGGTAGCTATCTATGTGTGAGTTTGCCCCATATCATCAATCTTGAAGAAAATTTAAGCATTGGCGGGCTTGGTTGGTTTCTCGTTGTAAATGAAGAGATGGCTTCAAAATTAGGTGGGGTTACTTTGACAACACACGCCTTCTTTTTCACTTTTCAATGGGAATGGGGACATCTTGTGAAATGGTTTGTTGTAACTAGTACCTTTCTGAAAAGGAAGTGTTTGATGAGTGGAATCTGTTGGAATCTAGTCATATGACTTAGGTGATGAGGGAATATTCACATTAGGCAAGATGTAGAGGGTACTTATGCTGGTATATATATTTGACTCTACTTTAGTGAGGAGACAGTAAGATCTAGAAATCTTCTTTTGAGGGTTTACCAGATTGCTGCACAAACACAAATTTTTGTGCTTCACCATTAGATAAGTATTAAGAAACATTAGAGGCATCAGGAGAACCATCATGATGCATATTGTTTTTCTTTTCAACAAGTTGTCTTTATCACTCTTCGGAGGATCCTTCCACAGAATAAACCTTATCCTCTGTCCAGTTTTGCTACTGCAAGGCAATTCGATGCTATATTTTGTTAGGATTCTTGTCATCACCTCCACTTCTTCTGACCTTTGCAGGTGGTGCTTTGTTTTAATTTTAACAAATTTTGCAAAGTGAATTTGTCTTGAACAGATTCAACCTTTGGAGATGGGTCTCGGGAGTAAGAGCAACCTTTGGAACTTAAAGAACTGGAAACAATCTGTCTTATAAAAATTTGCTAGTTGAAGAAATTTGGGACATCAGGTTCATCATCTTTGGTAAGCCTAGGGGAACCTTGCAAGCTTTATACATTGTAATCTCATCTAAAGCTATTTTATTTTTATATTTATGTTTGACCTCAATCATATCTTTATGCTTTGTCCAATAATATGAATAGGGAACATGAGTGTGCTGTCTTCCCATCATGTATTCCATCTTTCCTTGGCCATCAAGTGAGAGTCGAGCTTCCTAAAATTTGAGAATGGATTCAACAATAATCTCAGGAGGAAAAATCTTAATTTATTTTCAGCAAGTGCATCTTTGCAATAATAAAAACCAAATTTGATGGGTAATCAAACTCCCTTCTTGGGTTTCTCTATCTGGCACTCCTTGGTATTTGTACCTCGTGAGGAGAGGCAAGGGAGAAATAGAATAGGGCATGGAGAAGGAGATATAGGAATTTCCAGATGAGGACGGTTTTGCAGGAAATTTCAGTGTTGCTTGGGTCACTAGGATTTTATGGTCGTGAAGAGCTTGAGGGGGAAGGAGTGAATTGTAGTCACATAGAACTTGAGGGGAAATGAGTGAATTGGAGGGTGAAAAATGAAAAGCAATGGCGTGAATTCCTATTTATAGGAATGGGCACTAATTATGCGGGTTGGCAGGAGTATTGATACATTTTGGACTTGCACAACTAGCCTTTTGGGTGTCACCCCTTATTGCTATTGCTGCAGGTATGCTTGAGATTTATAAACCTTGTTGTACTCATTTTAATGATGGTTTAAGGTCATCCATAATTCATTTGTGGTTAAGTGTGAACTACAAAAAACTCTACCTATGCTTTGAAGATTTGAGATTCTTGCCTAAGTCCATGTTTGGCAGGAAGAAAACAGATGTAATTGGATTCCTATCTATAAGTTTGTTGATTTGAGTGGGAAAGTTAGATGGAACTCTACATTTCAAAGGGAATTTTGTGCATGGAAAATTAACCTAGAAAAGGGCAGACTATTGAGTTTGGTTATATGGTGAATCTGGTGCATGGTATTGATTCTACAAGGAGTGAAGGATGTTAAAGTAGTACTTATGATCAGAGAACTTGAGATAGTGTCACTTTTCTGGGGTAGCACAATGGGGGTGTGGTCATTCTTTAAAGCAGTCTATATTTGAATTACAAGTGATGCAGATATTGATAATTACAAATATGGGTACCCCAAAAAAACTCTAGTGGATGCCTGTTAGATGGTAAGGTTTATTGGTGTCTTATCCTACCTAATTATGTATTTATGTTCATATTGCATATATGCTTGTGGATGTTTATTAATAAACTTTCACAAAATAAATCCATCGCCAAATGTAGTTATGGATTGAAGTGATATTATAAAAGGTTGAAGTAGTACTTGTAAGTTAATGTGATGCTTCAAGGCATGGCATAGAGTAGTACTCATACAAGAAGGAAGATCCATAGCATTTGAGAATTGCCAACTCAAAGTTAAGAATTTCTTGAAGCTAGTATGAAAATGAAATGTTGATTATCTTGCATATAGTCAAACAATGGAAACCTTATCTAATGAGAAGACACTCTAAGGTAGCAAAGGTTGTCATATGATGAACAAAAATGGGTCACAAAGATATTGGGATATGACTTTGAGATCATATGTATAAGAAAGCAAAGGAGAATGTTGTGGCTAATGCTTTATCTAGGAGGGATGAATCCACAATCATTTTTTATGCCATTTCCATATTATAGGCAGATTAGGTAAATGAAGCACAAGAGTAGGAGAAAGACATGGATACTCAAATTCTCATTTTGAAACTCTGTCTTGGCCCATTTTCAAATTAAATTAAGTCTATAGATAGTAGGTCTTTTCTTTGCTTCTTGGGTTCCCCCTTGGTCCTATTTTGTTGTGTGTTCTTCCTCTTCTTTTCTGATGAGTCTTTCTAAGGCCTATTCTTCAAAGTTTGTGTTAGTTGTCGAAGTTCCCCTTTTGAGTATCTCTTTCCTTCCAACTCTATTTTTCCTTGCTTTCTATTAGAGTTTCAGATTTCTCTATCCTGTCACACTTTCCATCCTTCCTCGACTCTTCCCTTTGTATTTGTCAAAATTTCAGACTTGTCTTTACCGTCATGATTGTTGCTCAACCGGCCCAACCTATGCTATGAGTTTTGTGGTATTTCCAATCCTCAAACCCCGATATTTTTGCCTTTGATTATGTTCTCTTTCCAACTCCCCAACTCATGTTGTAATGTCATTTAATAGTTTGTTTTGGCTTTAGAACTTTCAAAGGTGGGATCTTTCTCACCCATAATGATTGTTCAAATTGGAAGATGTAGATTCACATTGTGGCCAACCTGCTTTTGTTGTGATGGATATAAAAGGGCGAACACATCCATTTACGGAGTATCTTCTATTACTTTACACAAACCATATCTGAAAACCAATTGAACACTTGTGTTTGATTGTGGAGATTAGAGGATGGAAACCCTTTGATTTCAAAAGTTAGAGGACGAAACCCCTTTTGGGTGGAGATTGATTTCATTTAAAGGTCACACTGGAGCTTCATTGATCACAAATCTTAGCTGCATTGTATTGGTTCAATTTGCTTTTGCCATGAGTATGTACATGAAAGCTTAATGATTGTGTAATTACCGAAGTTGCAAAATATTTGAATGTAATTCAGTCTTTATTTGTAATTAGAGAAGATTAAGAGTTATATCTGTTAATTGCTGTTTGCTTACTAGCATGTGATGATAATGATAATTTGTGAATAGTGAATTGAATAATTTAAGATTTGATATAAATATTAGAATTCAATATTTTAATTCCAAATAATAAGTGATTGTAGAAGGTAAAATTCGGATTTGCATTAGTGTTTTGGCACGAGACATTATGAAATCCAGCAAGATTTAGGTGTGTCAAATAAATTTGCATGGAAAGGAAATGCTTTATGGTATAGGGACATGTTGTATGTAAGAACTCAAAATTTAAGTTTAAGATTTTGGCAAAACTACATGCTTCTCTTGTAGTTGGGCACTCAGGTTTCTTGAAGGTTTATCATAGAATCAAGAAAGATTTCTTTTGGGATAGGACCAAAGGAGATGCTCAGAAATTTGTAATAGAATGCATGGTATGCCAAAAAAATAAAGAGGAGACAATTAAGGATTTGGGTCTTCAATAGCCCCTACATCTTCCAAGCCAAAGGTGCGAAGAGGTATCCATGGATTTTATCATAGCTTTGCTCAGTGAAGGAAAAATGTCATCATGGTTGTTGTGGATCGACCCACCAAACATGCATATTTTTGTGCTTTGTCACACCTATTTGTAGTAAGCACTATAGCAATAGCCTTTATGGATACTATTCAAAGACTACGTGGGACTCCAAAAGTCATAGTAAGTGATTGTGATCCTATATTTACAAGTAATTTTTGGACTTAATTATTTTTATGTTTGGGCACTCAACTTACTTGTAGTTGATCATATCATCCCTAATTAGATGGACAAATTGAGGTGGTCAACAAATGCTTGGAGCATTATCTCTAATTTTTGCTTCAGATAAACTAGAGATGGATGGAATGGCTACAACTAGTAGTATGGTGGTACAATACTTGTTTTTCCTATTTCATTCAGAATGTCTCCATTTTTGGCACTATATGGATACCATTGGTATAATCCTATTATTCTATATTTCTAAATGTAATAAGGATATGCACTTGTGGCATAATTAACCTTAATAGTTTCATTTATTAGTTTTAGTTATTCATTAAGCCAACTTAATTAGGATGAAGGGGTGGGTCCCTACGTAGTAATGGCTATAAATAAACAAATGAGATGCTTCCAGACCATTATAAGTTATTATAGTGAATTTATATTATTATTTTTTGATTATTGGAGGTTACTCTCTCAAAGTGGTCTACTATTTTACTAATTTTTGCATTTATTTCCAAAAAATATCTTAACAAGTGATATCAAACTATGATTTTGGCTAGTTTTTTTTGTTTTTGCCATTACTTACAAACGCTTGCAAATTTTGACTTTATTTTTTTAGGGTTTTGAGGTTTTCAGGTAAAAAAATAAATTTTTGTGATCATTTTTGCAAAAGTTACAATTTATTTAGTTTCATTAAATTTATCTACATACAATAGTTTTTAGAATTTTTAATTTCTTTTGCTTTGTTGGAAAGCTCGTAAAAATTAGATAGGGTTAGTTCTTTATAATTTTTTATTAGAGGAAAAATTATTTTTGTAATTTAGTGGTCAGTTAGGTCAAAAGATTTTATTATTTTTCATTAAATTACTTTAAAATTCACAATTTTTTGGAAAACTCATGAAAAATTAGGTAGGGTTCTTTATAATTTTTGATTAGAAAAATTTATTTCATAATTTGGTGGTCAAGTTTGGTCAAAAAATGAATGTCAAATTTAGTTATAAATCATGTTTTAAAATTTGATGGTTACAATTTGCATTAGATACTTTTCCCCATTATCTAATAAAAACCTAGATTTAAAAAACAAACACATCATAAGTCGTATCATCTTTAGGATTAGAAGACTTTTCTACAAATACTAAATCTAAATGACTCTTTATTGTCCACCACCTAAAATTGAGGGGAAAAATCCACAAGGATGTGAAATAGTGAGTACAATTTTTCAAGGATAATTTGTCTGCCCCATTTTCATCATCTTTAAATTAGGGTTTAGATAGGTTTAACAAGAACTATTGTCTGAATTGAAGCCTTAACAAAACCACTTGGGTGATATAGCTCCTATAGACAAAATTAGGGGATAGGTCAACCTTTTCAAGGTCCAAAATTGAACCCACCCAAAATAGACATTAGTAATTTGTTGATACAAATGTGACTTCATGGATAAGTCTCATGGAACAATATTTTAAGCTTCATAATATACCAGATAAAATGCAATTGTTGACATAGCTTCACTACATTTGGAATTTAAACCTTATCAATGGTACCAATGGATGATGATTGACAAGCAAGGCCAAGTGCTTATTTGAAAATAATTTAGTAATGGCTTAGCAACCCTCCATATGCAACTATGGAAGGGAAGCTATTTCGCCCAATTGACAAATTTAAAACAGATAGGGTCTTTAGCTGAATATTATGCCAAGCATATGAGATTCAGCAATCTGAGCTCAAGATGTGACACATTATCAAAGGCTACAGCTCTACATAAATGGACTTAATGACCAAATTAAGAATGACGTTTGTTTGTTGGAACCTTGTATAGTTAGGAAATTTATCTAACTAGCATTGCATATTGAGCAATGAAACTCCACCACTAGAAGTTCCAGACAAGGTCAATTCATAGGATGGAAAGATATAGATGTGACTAGTCCTATAGATAGAAATGGGGACAACTTCTTTAAACCAAGACAAATTACTAAGTTCTCTCCTCGACAAGAGGTAGAGAAAAGAGAAAAAGGTTTGTTAGAATGGTGATAGAAAAATGATCTTGATGTCATAAGTGTGCTAATAGTGAGAAAAGATCAAGAATGAGGTTGAAGAAGAGGGAGAAGTAGTTACAAATGAACCAAATGTGAAACTTGAGCTTGAGAATTCAAAGGAAGAAGAAAGTGCTACCATCTCCCTGCATGCATTAAATGGTACAAACATACCACAAACACTCAAAGTGATTGGTTGTATCAAAAAGCAAAAGGTGACAATGTGGTTGATATAAGTAGTACACACAACCTTATTGATAAAAGTTCTGTTAATGAGCTCAATTATTTTGTGCATCCCATGTCTAATTTCAAGTCATGATCGCTGATGGGGAATAACTCTCTTGTGGTGGTAAATGCCATCATATAAATTTTTTAATTAAAGATTATTGAAAAGATTAAAAAATATGTGCTAATCAAAGTGATTTAGTTGTAGGTGTGCAATGGCTTAAATAATTGGGAACAATGTCTTTCAATTTTTAGGGCTTATTCATGGCTTTTAATAAAAATGGACAAAAGTATAAACTTATAGGGATACAATCACCACCAAGTCAAATTATCAGCTCCCATAGGATGGAGAGATCACGTAAGAAAATTCTCATGGCATAGTAGCACGACTATATTTTGTAGAAGCACAAGATGTGCAAACTCAAGACCCACTAGAGCTTCAAGAGATCATTCAATATCATCAATAGAAGTTGAATAAAAATTGGTCAAGGAAATGTTAGATTCAACCATTATTTGTCCCAACAAAAGTGCCTATTCATCTCCCCTTATTATGGTTTACAAGAAGGATGAGTTATGGAGAATGTGCCCATATTATAGGGAACTCAACTAGCTCACTCTTAAAGATAAGTTTCCTATTCTTATTATTGATGAATTATTAGATGAATTGAATGATGTAGTTTTTTCTACTCAGTTAGATTTACATTTAGGTTATTATCAAATTCAACGACATGAAGAGTATGGACATGAGGCTACCTTTAGAGCACATGAGGGTTGCTATGAATTATTCGTTATGCCATTTGGTATCACTAATGCCCAATCATCTTTTTGAAGTTTCATGAATTCAATGTTCCGCCCATTTCTTTGAAAATTGGTTTTGGTATTCTTTAATGACATCCTCATCTATAGGAAAACATGGAATGATGAACAATTCATACAAAAGTTTTTAGAGTTGCTAAGCATTGAGGGCAACACTTTTTTGAAGGGGATGTGAATGCTATGATCCTAATATTCTACATTTCTAAGCGTCATGAGGATAAGCACTTGTAACATGCTTAACCTTAATAGTCTTATTTATTAGTTATAGTTATTCCTTAAGCTGAATTAATTAGGATGAAGGTATATGTCTACATAATTATGCCTAAAAATAAGGAAAATATAGGCTCATCCAAATCATTGTAAGTTTTTACATTGAATTCATATTATTATTTTTTGATTATTGGAGATCGCTCCCGTGAAGTGGCCTGCTATTTTACCATATTTTGTATTTATTTTCAAGAAATATTATAACCATTCACCATCAATCACCTCTTCATTGTGGGCAGTTAGCCTTAGGGAGAACCTGGCAATGGCACAGAATAAGATGAACCAACAAGCAGATCAGCACCACAGTGAATGGAATTTTGAAGTAGGAGACTGGTTTTTTGTGTGATTACAACCATATAAGAAAATGTCACTGAAACAACAGAAGAAGGATAGCAAGATTGCATCCAAATGTTATGGTTCTTATAAGGTTTTGCAGAGGATTGGCAATGTAGCATACAAATTGGAGTTACCTATGTCAATATAAGTACATTTGGTCTTCCATGTTTCATGCTTAAAGAAAGTTATCAGACAAAGAGTTGCAGCCAAGATTGAGTTACTAGAACTTGATGAGGAGGGCAGGATTTCTAAATGAGAAAATGAGGATTTTGTACAAAAGCATTCACAATTGATCAGCATTGAGGACAACAGTTCTCTAAAGAGGGGGGCATTATACCTTAACTTGTTGATCGTATTGGGATGTGTAGCCAACTTTAGGCTAGCATAACTCTTAATTAAGTTATATAATCAATTATATAGTCTTATATAGGTAGTTTAGTTGGCCTAGGTGTCATCCATGACCTAAATATAGTATATATAGGAGCTATTGGTTCATTATATTGTGAATTGTGTTCTAATTGGAGACTTTTGGAGGTTTTCCCACTCAAATTGGCTTATTGATGTCAAGTATAATTAACTATTTGCAACATATTCTTGTCTTGTGCAAGTTATTTTATTGCATTGCCAAGAAAAATATCTTGCTTCAAACTTGACCAGCAAAGAGCCCTTTTGTGTCCATGTTGGAGACTCTGGAAATTTGCAGAATTTTGAAGGAATTAAAATCAAGTTGTGTAGTCCCTCAGTCTAACGAATTACATTTCTCAAACAAAAAGAAATTTTAATTGTATTAAATTAATAGACTTGAGAAGAGTTAATGTGGTTTGAGTTACAAATCTGAGCTCCAAGGTTCACTTATGAAAATGGAAGTTTTGGATAGGATCAATTTGATCTGTAAAACATATCGGGCTTGTTTGTATTCTAGGTTTAGAGGACATTATACTATGCTACCCCAAGTTTGCGGGATGGGGATGACAAGAGACGGGGGGATGAGTTTTGGGGAGGGATTTTTTTAAGGCCATTTTTGAGGATGGCAGGGGATGACAAAGGGGACAGCTATATAGAAATAGGGAAAATTTAAAATATGTAGGGAAATTTCAAATATTCATATGATAGCATTGATAAAGCATTCATCATATACATTATAGATCCTTAATACATTATATTCGTGTTGAATTGAGAGTTCACATGAGAGTACATAGCTTTTTTCATAATACTTATGAACCACTAAATTGATTTCATAGTTCATTGTCAATAATGCCAGTGATTTTAAAAAATAGTAGACAAGTTACAACAAAATGCTTGAAGGCTGCAAGCTTCAATTTCAACTACAATACTAAACTACAAAAACAAAGAAAATTTCATTTTATTTCTTCCTCATTTAGGGCAGTTTGGGGTGTGGGGGCATTTAGCATTGATTAAATAGTTGATGATGAATACTAATTTTTAAAAATGTTGCTATTTAAGGGGACAACCAGCCATCTGTAATGTCCCCGTTTTAGCTGACATTGTTTGTCGAAGAGTGAGCCTATTACTTCGATCCTCGTAGGCTGACAGATGTGTGCAGAGGATCTTCTGAGGCAGTTACTCAGTGTTTTGTAGCTTCAGTATTGGAGTTGTTTCAGGTTGGGCCTTCGCAGAATCTTCTAGAGTGGTTTTTTAGAAACTTTCTATTTTTAGAAAGTTAGGTCAGGCGGAAGCTGCTATTTCGGGCAGGGCACCTGGTTCAGTTGTTCAGAGCAGAGTCGACCCAGTTCTTCGATTTGATGGTTAGATGGAGAAATAAGGAGTATTTTGATGATTATTGAATATTTAATATTTTGACTTTATATTAAAGTCACTTTATTAATATATTTAAATATTAATGATTAAATGATATATTATAAAGTATTTTTAATACTTTATAATAAAGTGATATATTTTGACAAAATGAATAATTATTATTCATTAATTGAGATGTCATTTAATTATTATTAATTCTCCTAAGTCTAAAAGGTGAATTTGATCATTTTATTAAATGATTATTAAAAAGAGCTGTTGGGTCGAATTTCTCAAAGGAAGTATATATTCTCAGAAAGGACAAATCGAACCATTATGTTATGATATTCTAATTTGTCTTTTTGCTCTGAGCATTGGAGTTTGCAAACCTTAGGGTTTCTGGCAGACGAAGCGTTTCTGGAGAACGATACCTCTTCAGGAATTGGCAGACTGAGACTGTGAAATACCAGTTAAAGCTTGCATCTTGGTGACTTCATTCAGAAGTTACAGATTGAGTTCATTGAGTTATTCATTCAGAGTTAGCAGAGATTATTCATCTGGCAGTTGAGGCGTCCCATCAGAGATATCTTTTACAGAGATCTGGCATTCATTTCCTTGAGCCGTACTGCATTTATTACTACTGCTGGTACAGGCCGTACCACTGCAAAAAGGCTGTACTTTTCATTTCAAGAGGAAAACGCCTTGGGTCTTCAGCATTTGGCAGTGGCATTTTGGGCGCTTTGGTCTTCTGGAGATTTCTGGAGGTTCTGTGCTGGAGGTGCATGCTAGCCGTACAATATTCTTCATTCTTTATTACTGCTGCAGCCGCCATAAGGTTTCTTAGAAAATAAATCATTTTTCATTCTTATGTCAAGTTTCATTATTGTAAAGGCTCTGAAAAAGAAATAAAATGATGCGCCTATGATTTCTGAACACTTTCAAGCTTATTCTTTGATTTTAGAATTTATTTCGAATTTATTAGCATTTTTAGAGGAAATTGCAGCTCTTTGTATTTTCTCAAAAATCTATCAAAAACACAGAAAAACCAAAAACTTGCAAAAACAAAAACTATAGTTAGGGTTTCGGGGTTGAGAACCACCAGGGTTCTTACACCATCCCCAGGATGGCTAGGGGATGTCATTGTTGCAAGATGGTGTGTCCCTTGGTCTCCTTGGTGTAGTGCGGTGCTTGGGTTCATGACATGGCTTAATCGCCTCCCGTGGATCTTGTATAAATCTTGCAGTTGTATTGGGCATTAACAAGTCGATCTTTTGGTGCAATGACAACCACCAATGTAACAATTGGTATCAGAGCTGAGGTCACGGGTTCGAAACCCTCTCTTGCGCTAGGGGGAGGGGGGGGCGATTATTGCAAGATGGTGTGTCCCTTGGTTTCCTTGGTGCAGCGCGGCGCTTGGGTTCGTGACATGGCTTAACCGCCTCCCGTGGATCTTGTATAAATTTGGTGGTTGTATCGGGCATTAACAGGTCGATCTTTTGGTGCAACGACAACCACCAATGTAACAGTCACAAATGTCCGCATTTATCCTAGGGACGATTGGCCATCCTCTTTTGTTTTTTGGGACATCCCTTGTATTTTTTCAAAAATTGGGGACGTCCTAGGTTCGCCCCCTTAGGTGTCCCCTCGTCCTTGAAACGTTTCGGAAACAAGGATGCCCCTAAAAGTGCTGGGGATGCGTCTTTGGGTTTCCTTGATATTATCCATGTTGTACTGTCATGTCAATTGAATGTTTTTTAATAACAATCTATTTGAGTTACTTGTGCCATTTTGTGAAATGCTTTGTGGAATTTGAAAGTAGTTTCTATGAAAGCCTCTTCTTTGGGTTTTGAACATGATGGAGATGAAAAATTTAGTAGTATGCTGATGGATGCTCTCTATAGCATGTGATATATTCTAACTTCTGCTTATTTGCAGCTAAACATAATTTGCATATAAGTTGTAGTCCTTTATAGTTTATACAATATCAATAAATTGGCAGGTTTTTAATGGTGGATAGTTACGTAGTATACATGTTCTTCAACTAACATTTGCAAGAATTTTTTTTATTGCAGTTCATTGTTTAGGGAGCTAAAACAGCATCGAACTGAGTTTCCTGATTGGTGTGGTGAATGCTTTCGTCAGAAGCAAGTTCGTCAGAGTCAGATCTTTGCTTCAAGGAAGCAGGTAGCAATGATACCTGCTGTTTCGTATCACTGAATTAAAAAGTTATTTCCTTGATTAGATAACTTATTTTCTCTTACTGTTCATGTTGCAGGAAATACTTATTCAAAGAGACCAAGTATAACCTCTGTGAATGCTTCATTGTACCATACTGTCTCATTTATCTGTGTATAGGGTGAATGCTTTCTGGTTTAGTTTTTCAGCATTAATTCCAGTGGGCAGTTTGCCATCTGTTTAGTTGCAGGTTTATCATGCTAATTATTTTTTGGCCCAGTTACAACAAAAACATGGCCATGGAAATTCTCAAAATATTTTTGTATGTGTAAAAGCACAGCTCAAACTCCCTCCTGAAGATACATCGGGCCAATCTTGGACTTGTTATAAACTAGACTGGAGTTGCCCAAGCTATTGATATGTAAAAGTTACTAACGGTATTTTTCATTGTCTCTGGTATGGAGTTTAACTTATCTTGGACTCTATGAGCTGTGATACTTTAATGTGACAGGCATTAGAGTATGTCACACTGGAAATGATAGCTTCTGTTCAATTTTGATCATTTATCCGGTTCATTTATCTGGGTTTATGCTGATTGGAAGATCATATGCAGATTTTCTGTTCTCTGGTGGTTTTAAGTATGTTTTAACACAATCAGATGTTAGTTAGGATGTAAAAACTCAATGAGAGATTTAAATCTTTTTACATTGTGGCAAAGAGCAGTGTTGAAAATTGTCAAAATTTTATTTGGGGCATTCTTTTAACCTGCCTTCACAGTGCATTTTTGGATTTCATTCTCTCGATTACCAAGAGAGAAAAGTTCGAAGACATTACAAATGTGGAACGTTAGGGCATGCACTCTTACCAAAGACTTTTGTTCTGTGGTTTTCCTTGTCATTGGGAAGTTACTGATCAACCTGTCTGTATAGGAGCAAAACCTACAGTCCTGTATATTGTATTTGTGTTTTGTATAGATTGTTAGTAGACTCTGGTCTATAGCTAGTTATCATGCAGATACAAAGGGTAATTCAAATCTTAACACGAGGTCTATGTGGCTAGTGTGTGAATTGCAGGTTCAAATCTGGAAGAGTTAAGGGTTCTACGCCTTGTAATGGATAGACAATGTCCTTGTGGAATGTTCCATAAGGGGGGGTGTCCAATACACTGAAGTGGTGTCTTGCTTGGTGGTAACCTTAAAAGCCATGTATATACTTTTTGTAATCAATTTCTATTTTCCTCACATATCCTTTCCATGTAAAACAATGGTACCCTTTCGGACATATCTTATGTGTTTTAACTAGGGTAGGGATAGCAGTGAATGTCTGTATTTTCAAGTTCTGCTGTGAACTAAATAACTTTGTTATGATGTTTTAAAATGTATGAAATGTTGTATTCTGCAAACAACTTTTTTTGTCCCATGGTAACGATGCTGGCAGTATCCATTTGATACACTTGATTATTTATCCTATGTTATTTAATGTATATATGTTCTTTACAAACTCTATCTCTACAGCTTGTATCCATACGGTAAGATTTTGCTAAAAGATACGTTGTAAACTAGTTAAATGCTCAATATTGAGGAAATTATTTCTATAAACGAGTAATTATTTTGATAACCGGATAGATATGACTACTTTAAGGAAAGGGACTTCAACCATTCAATTAGTACTTAGGCATCATTGAACATAAATGACCCCTTGTATACAAATAAGTAGAATATGGTTGGGTATGTTTTATTGTTTTTTCATTTTTTATTGAGGATTTTATGTCAAACAAAGATCGGTTTTACAATATGATTTGGGAGCATGAGTCTAATTAACATATCTTTGGCTAAGCTGATAGTTGTCAATCTTTAAAACTATAAATGATTTGCATATATCAATGCCAATGCATATTTGATTAAATTACAATTTATGTTTTGCCTAAGGTATAGTGTACACCCATTTCTTTGGGAGTAGTTGCACCAAGTTTGGAGTATCCTACACCAGGAATAAGAGATAAATGTTGATAATAGGTCAGGATTAAAATATAAATGTCGATAAATGGTTGAAATTAAAATATTGGTAAAATCGTATATTCAATTTTAGAAAAGAAAGATGAAGGAAGCTGTAAATATATGCAAGAAACTAAACCATAAGTTCAATGTAGAGGCGAATGACTCAATTTAGATAATTAATATATTTAATTTAAACAATATAAGTGTAAGTGTAATAAATTAACCCGATGTTATAATAGTTTTTATGATTATTGGATTTAATTATGCAAGGCTATCTAGGTAGTGACTTGATTTTACACATCAATGATTGTTATTTCCCCTTAGGAGTGCAAGATGTTCAAATCCATTTGAATTAGACATATTCTTTTTGATATTGATTGGTGGAATAATCAGATTACATGGCCTGCCCCTATCGACAAACAACATTAACAACTTGACAGTCATTTGAAGGCGTTTCATTTCACGGGAATTTAGCTGGTGGAATATTGGTATTTTGGAATTGGAACTTGATTAACTTTCATTTCTTCTTTTTGGTAGGAGAGATGGATAATCTATTTCCTCATGTTCCTTTATACCCATATTTAATCATGACTATTGACTTTCGTGGGTTAGATTTTGTTGATGGAGGTGGACTTGTGGGAAAATTTGACGGGCTTTCAAGAAGTGGAGAAACACAATCTCATCTTGTTTAAATATTGTTGAGTTGGACAAAACTCTTTTTAACTCCAATGCTCAAATTGTGTATAACAAATAGCTATCAATAACAAGTTGTTCTTGGCTTGTTGGCATAGTGCACAAGAACCTTGTGTCATTAGATAAGGATTTGATTTTTATTTGATCTAAATCTCATTAATTAGATGCACACGTCTATGGTAGTAAGTTGTAGTGTTTAGGTATATATAAAGTGTTGTGGTCAATTTCTTTTAAGAATGAGGATGAGGCTTTTTTACTGTAAACTTATTTATTTTAATCAATACAAAAATATTTTATAATATTCTCATTAATTGATCAAGTAAATGTATGTTCTAATATAGACTTGGTTAGTTATCCAACTTCATATTTATTTTTTCCATTTTAGTTTTAAAATATGAACAACTTATTGCTTTTTGCCTAATTACATGATCTCCACATCTATATAATATTTTGACTTAGTTATTTTTATATATTTTGTCTTTTCTCTTTGCTAACTTCAAAAAATATTATAATGCGAAGGGAAATAACATGATTCTTTAAATATTTTTAACACCTAGGATTTTGAACTAGATTCTAGATCAAAAGTTAAAGATGAATACAATTAGAGAAACAGTGTTCTTAGGATGTAGCCAAACAACAATAATGTCTCGAGATGTAATCATTTCCAAACTGACATAATTTTGTCTCAAGTAGAATTATATCTTTGATAGTTGTAGAGCTTGTTTCCTTGGTGCTTTTTAGTAGTACCATGGGGGTTTCTATGTACGGATTGGAGTTTAGAACTTCTTGCACCTTAGTTAAACCCCAAGACTAAATTTACAATAATAAAAGAGAGTGTGGCAATAGATCCCAAGGTGGCAATTGATGTTATTGAATTGATAAATGAATATTCTTATGTAAGTTTGATGTCAATTGAGTTACTACATTAGCGATGTCAATTAAGTGCTTTGAAAATGAATGTTGATAATTCAATTGTTGTTTATTTGATCATTTTTGATACTTGATCCTAACTAAGGACGACTCAAGATAGTTAATAATGACTCATGATGGTTAATGATGATTACTGATTGATTCTTACAAAAGAAGAAATGCTTTGATGCTTTGTCAAAAATGCTTTTTATCCTCTTAATGTGTCCTAGGGTGATGCCTATATACAAATAACCCTATATATAATTCAAACTTTTGGTACCCATTTCAATAGATAACGTTTAGTTCCCATGATATTTAGCCTTAGAAGATGAATCATTGAATCAACAAGTAGACAAAGACTACAAAAACATGGACAAGGGTAAGCTACATGAATGTGCACTTCATCTTATGAGATGCCATGATAATAGGATTGGTCAACACCCATTCTTTAGATAGTTCATGCTCAATACGATGATGCATCATAGAAGCCAAGCAACAACAACAATTGTCCAAAAGAGCTTAATAGCCTTCCTAATATAGTTGTAGACCTTCAACAATGATCAAAAGTTTTTTTTGATGACGAGCTTGCAAATCAATTAATGTGCTTTAGCTCAAACCTTTGTAGAACAAGGTTCTTTTAGATAAGGTCTTGGAGAACTATTTGACATGATCATTCATATTAGTTTTCTAATAGTGCTCTTCACACTAAGCACAATAGACACCAAGTGGTTAGATTTGTAAAGCATTATACGAACTACACCACCTTCAAATCCAAATCATGCTTAGTATTGTAGGATAGAAAACACAATTCAAAATACACACCTTGTTGTACTCTACATGCACCATAGATTCACTACCTTTCATGAAGAGTTGTTGCAAAAGTTTCTTGGTGCACATGACTATTGGTACATGCGAAACAACTTCTTAATCCATTCATTTATAACATTTTATATCTTGCAAAGTTTAATAATTACTTAATACTTATCCCTCTCTACATGTATGAATGACAACATAGAGGCTTTGCACATATTTATGACTTCCTTTGGCTCCAACAAACACCCAACATTGATTGCAATGGAATAACCAAGAATTAATAAAAAATGCAATACAACACACCAATAACTATGTTGCATGGAACCCACACAACATGGAGCAAAGAAATCAAACTTTGCATTGCAACATCTATAATGATCCCTTCTTTATGAACACAACAATGATCAATGCAACCACCCCTTCCATTGATTACATTGAGCTACTCAATCATGTGCAACAACATACCAAATGTAAATTACAAATATCCCTAAAAAGGAAAGGAAGAACCTGAGGATTTTAATACAAAGCCCTCTAAGGCTTGCAAGCAAAATTATCTTTAACAATTGCCAAGAATAGCCAACCCAAATACATGCCTATTCATAATGATGATTGACTAAACATCCACAATCCTTCAATCCTTTCCATTTGGAGACTATTACAGATTGCCAACCTATTCTATCAAGCCTTGCAACGCTTAACTACATTACACAATATGTAGTGAAAGTTGAACACAAGTCTTAGATTTACCACAATATGCTAACTCATTGTATGCACTAGTTTTAGAATTAGGAATACAATTTAACTATCAAGTTTCTATTCTAAAACACTAAACCTCATAATTAAGCAAAAACAGAATTCATAATGAAAATTCAAACAATGAAACAAGACAAACTACCAAATATAAATATCATGATAAAGTAGAATTGCTCCAAGGAGGAATTCATGTAGTTGCTTGATATGTGTGCAACATGTACCTATTGAAGATGGTTGCTTGTTTTTCATACGATGTGCCAATTACAATAATAGAATGAGGTCTTTGAGATTGTGGATCACTAATTGATGACTTTTGATTTATAGATTTTTCTTTGGGGTGTTTGTATTTGGAAGACTAGATTTTGGAACCCATAAAAACTTTGGTTTTTTGAGATTTTTGGATGTGAGGAGTTTGGATATTGCGATTTTGAATTTTTTAATTTAGAAGGGTGGCCTTAGGCATATGAGATTTTTGGATCCATGTAGATCCTTGGGATTTCAAATTTTGGGGTGGAGGGATTTTATGTGTTTGGTTGGATTCATTAGGGTGTGCTAATGCATCAAATTCTATTTCAAGGCCCATTTTATAATCCTTGAGGGAGATATGATCTTGAAGTCTCATGAAGGAAAAAATAGATTTATCATTATTGAAGATGTTTAATGGTGAGTAATTTTGTTGATCTAAGGTGATGGATTTAAGAGATGGATGATTAAAGTTAGTGATGGGTTAATAGAAGGGTTGGTTATTCAAGTGATGGGATCAATGAAAGGACTGGTGGTAACAAGTTGCTTGGTGGAACGATGAGAGAGTTATTTTGATGTTGAGAGAAATTATCGTAGTGCTCATGGGAGTAACATCCTTATTTTCACCTTATTAGAATATTTATATTAATGGGCCTTGGAATCTTTAGTTTGCATAAATAAGGATGAGTTCAGGGATTCCTTGTTCATAAAGGACTAGTCCTTTGTCTTGGTATTTTATGCTTTGACACACTCAATTTATGATGGGATATTTGTTACTTAGGAAGCAAGATACAAATTCATCATTAGATAATTGGGAATATATGATTTTCAATTAATTGTTTACTAGGAAACCATATTGGACAAAAGGTGGTGGGTAAAAATGGTGGACCTTTGGCTCTTGGATCAAGTTGATGGGGTATTGAGAGGCTTGTTGCATTTGGATATGATCAATGGATATTAACAAAAATGTGAAATAAAAAAACTGAATAAAATGTACCTAAGGTAGATTATGGAAAAACCACATGAATGGATATGAAGGATTAGGATAATCACTTGATAATCAATTAATCATTAGGTACCTTATTACTTTAATTATTTAAGCTAAACTTAGGAGTGATTTTTTATTATTAGATTGGGCTATTTATAGGTCAAGTTGTCTCATTGCATAGGATTTTGACACTTGTCACAATCTGTTAGAGTTGATAGTAAACCCCACAACCCCTAGAAATCACTTGCAACCAAAAAACCTATCACAAACAAGAGATCAAAGCAATGATTATGCCCATGCAACCTTGAGAAGATAATTGATCCACACAAGCATCTGCTATTCCTTATGTATTGAATTGAATACCTAAATTGTGAATGATTACAAAGTATAATAATGAATGCTTATAAAAGCTAAAGTATAAAACCTAAATGAGGATTTGATTAGATTTTGACAAGTGCCCTAATCCTATGCAATGAGACAACTTGACCTATAAATAGCCCAATCTAATAATAAAAAAATTCTTAAGTTTAGTTTAAGTAATTAAAGTAATAAGGGACCTAATAATTAATTAATGATTAATTAATCATTAGGCGATTTTCCTAATTACTCCAACAAGGGGGTTGTTGCATGTGGATAGGATTAATGGGCTCAATTTGAGCATTTTGACCTTGAGTTGGTTGTTGACAAGTTTTATCATGCATTGGATAGGGACCTTGATGTTCTTTTTATGATATGGGTGCATTTCCTTTGAGCTTGATATGACCACGATCAATGAGCTCTTGCATGTAGCTCTTCAACTTCAAGCATTGATAATTGGGATGAATTTTGATATTTTGAGGTTTATGGATCTTGGATTTTATGGATAACATGAAATGGGTGGATGGATTTTGTTTAGTCTTTTACATGGCTTAATTTGTTGGAATGAGCATGCTAGGGTTTTTTGGACGATCTTATTGTGCTCACACTTTTGATATGCGTGACACAACTCTTTAGATTCATGCTTTTGATTCCTTGCTAGTAGTCTTTGGATAACATCCTTCATAGTTATGTTGGGTTGATTAGTTTGATTGGTTGATTTTGATCAAATTTATCAGTTTTATCTTTGAAGGTTTGCTCAATAAAGTATTTTTGCAAGGATATAGGGGTAATATTTATTTATTTGAGACATGGATTTGGTCAAGAATATCTTGGTTTTGGACCTGGTTTAAGCATGAAATATCCTCTTGTGCTAGAATAAATTCCTCTTGATGGGTGTTGACACATAGGTCATCTAGATTAGGGGTTCATTGGTTAGATGTAACAACCATAAAGTTGTACCCCAAAAGATTCATAAATTTTATCTTTCAATTTTTCACTTAACCCAAATTTTATCTTCTATCCATACTGTACATACATCCATTTAAATGAGGTGGACATCTACCCAAATGAGATAAGACACAAGAAATAACCACTTGGTTAAACAATAGATTTCATAATGACTTTGAACATAAGAAAGAATGAATAAAAACTTGTTTAATTAATCATTTTAAGTGCCTTATTTATTATTTGATATTCATGATTGAATACTCATGAACAATTTGATCTATCTTTTCCAATATATAAAAATAAATGAATAGTTAATTCAAGCTCTTCTATCAATTGGGCTTACTTGTCCATACGAGATGATTGATAAATCATGGTCATTTCAAACCAATCCTCTATCCAATATGGATAGGAAACTTAGTTAGCTATATGGGCTTAAAAGAACAAGCAATAATAATAATTAAGCTTTGGCCAGAGACTTAGATTCATCAGGACCAATTAGGTCCCGAGTCACTCATTGGATGACCATAGTATGAGTAATGTATTGTGTCGATGATTCATCAATCATGAGATGCATATTAAATAACATCTTGTACCTTCTCTTAGATTTTGGGCATACAATCAGGTACAATGAAAACCCACCCCAAGGATTCTTTTGAGTATCAATGACCATCATATTTTATTCTCATTACCAATTAAATTTAAAGTTTTTACTTTAAGAACAAGTCATAAAACCTCACAATGTTCTCTATATTTGACTACTAGAATCATTCTTCATTTTCCAAATTTCCTACATATATTGTATCCAATAGATCAAGATACAAGATACGTAGGTGTATGAAATATGTAGTTCTATTTGAGTCTATGCTTATGCAATTGTATGTGAGGGTATGAAACCCTTTCTAGGGTCTACTTTTTGTAGACAATTCTTTGTAAATTAGCACCCATTTAGGCGAAATAGGGACACAATCCTAAATTAAACTTGATATATTTGAAAGAACCTTAGAAGAATGTGTTTGATTTTAAGTTTCAATTGATAATAATTTCTTGTTTACTTAGAATGAATGTTTAGTTTGAGAAATGTTTCTTGTTTACTCAGTCAATTTAGTTTTCAATTTTTAAATAATGTATCTTAAAATCAACCAATTAAATAATTAATAATCTAATCCTTATTAAAACTAACTATAAATTAAATCAGCCATGATAAATACACATACATGATCAATTTTTTTTTCATACCATACTATTTGATTGAACTTAATATGCTCTGATAACACCATGCAAAATTAACATTAATTGAAAGCATTCTACAAGAGTTCAGATTCATTTGTAATTCATAATATTTTCTTAAATCAAAGACCACTTCTTAAACTATCCTCAACACACAAAATCTATACTTATTAACATATTTCTTATTCCTTAAGTTAACTTGTCATTATCAACTAAAATTTATCGCCACTTAAGCAATTGGGTCATTATCAACTAAAAGTTATCGCCACTTAAGCAATTGTGTTAATATTTCATACACTAAACTTGTAGAAATAATCACAATCAATTACATCTCTAGAAATCTTGATTTTGAGTGTTTATCTTATGTTTATTACATCATACTAATTGACTTGGTAGTTAGGGAGTTGGTGGGTTATGTGGTTGTTTAACCACTCATGCTTTGTATATATTTGCTACTATTTTTTATAATAATACAATGTATTCATTTCTCTTATTATGGTATCAAATCACAAAACAATCTTGTGCTTTTGTGATAAAATTAGGATGTGAAGTATAGAAGGCATAAGTTATTTTCAAATGGGGGAATGTCTCTCTCAAGTTGGCATATAGAATTCATCAACATTGGTGTGAATATTGGCATGATGAAGGAGTAGATATTGTTGTATGAAGAAGAAGATGAAAAATTTGATCGCTAAAACCTTGTTGGGCATGATAAATGCATGAGGAAAAATGTTGTAAAATGGTATTAATTTATAATGAGAAGACCATGTGTTTGTTGGCTGACTAAAGGCTGTTACTAAGTGTGGAATTGATAAACAAATTCATACATAGCATTCTAGTTGTATGTGTTGGAATTATTTAATCCTTAGTCAGAGGATAATCTACCCCCATGTAGACTAATTGCAACCTGTTTGACTTGCCAGAAATTAATATGGTAGGTAAGTTTGAAATTCAAATTTTGAGCTCTCACTTTTGAGCTTGAAAAACAAAACAAATGGAATGTAACCGTAGGTTTTTGGAGTTAGTTTATTTTTGGCATTTTGAGAAGACCCTGCAACAACAAAAGGAATGTTCAACTAAGAAAAAAGAGATAGGAACAAAGTAGAAAAGAATGTTCAGTAGAAGTAGTAGATGAACAACAACAACTACAACACTATAGTTAGCTTCAGTTTAGGTGTGAGTGCAACACCAGGTATTGGACATCAGTCCAAATCTAATATGAAATGTTTTGTATTGTAAAACAAAGCAAGTACTCTATATGTTTGTAATTTGGAAAGCAAGTAAATATATAAATATATTTTTCTGTGTTGTACATTTTGTTGTCTTTGTGTTTTGTTATTTTGTTCTATCCATCATTCTATAATAGTAATGATATTTTTTTACTGCTCCCTACCTACCAACAAGTGGTATTAGATCCCTATTTTTCTGGGAAATTTGTTTCTTGTGGGTGTTTGGAAAATCCCTAGGTTATCTAGGCATTAATTAGTCTCCTCAAATCTGAGAAGAATGGTAAGTGGTGAAAACAAAGGTTGGCAAACAACCACCAAATTTTTATGGGAAGAATTATGATATATGGGCTAATAAAATGAAGACAATATTGGTTGCTAATGACCTATGGGAACTGGTCATCAATGGTTTCATTGATATTACAGATCCAACAACCTATGCAACCCTATCAAATGCACAAAAGAATTAGTTGAAGGAAATCCATATGAAGGATGCAAAATCCCTCAATTTGATTGAGGTAGCCTTGATAGAGGCTATTTTCCCACACATTGCAACAACAAATTACTCAAAACAGGCATGGGAAATACTACAAAACAAGTATAAGGGGACTGATAAAGTGAGATTAGTAAAGATACAACTGCTAAGGAGAGATTTTGAGACCCTACAAATGAAGGATGGCGAGTCAATTTCATAATTCCACACTAAGGTTTCTACCTTGATTAATCAGCTAAGAATTAATGGGGGAACAATGGAAGAACAAAGGATTATTGGGAAAATTCTAAAAAGTATGCCTTCTAGGTTTGATCCTATAGTCGTTGCCATTGAAGAGGCCAAGGACTTGTCCAAAATGACTGTAGATGAGTTGATGGGATCACTTCAAACCCATGAGCATCAATTGAACATATTTGTTGCTTCCTTAGAGAAAACCTTCAAAGCTCAAACCAATGCAAGAGGTCGAGGAAGAGGAAGAAACAACAGAGGCAGAGGAAGAACTAATTCTGGAAGAGGAGATACAAATAGCCAAGAGGAGCTAAGCGGCTTACAACCATCTTACCTAGACAAGAAGAAGAATAACAATTCCAATCAAAGGCATGACAAGAGAAATATTCAATGTTATTACTATCATAAGTATTGCCATTATGCTAGTGAGTGTAGGAAGAAATAACGTGACCATGGGAGTCAAAATGCTAGTGTAGAAAATGAGAACAAAGTTGAAAATGAAAAATAGTCAAATGTTTTTATTGCTTGTAACCTTTTCGAGCACAATAGCAATGAAGTATGGTACTTAGATAACAGATGCAACAACCAAATGAGTGGTAAAAAACACTTTTTTTCCTCCATAGATAACAACATAAAAACTAAAATCAAAATGGGAAACAATGAGAAAGTTCATGTCATGGGAAGAGGTGTAGTCAACATCCAAACAAAGAATGGTGAAAGGAGGAAGATCCAGGATGTTTATTATGCCCCTAGAATAAAACATAACCTATTGAGAATTAGACAAATGGTCCAAAACATTTGCAAAATATTGATGGAGAATGGAGAGTGCATGATATTTGACAAAGGAGACAGTAAGAAAGTGATTGCAGTAGTGCAAATGACAAGAAACAAAATGTTTCCTCTTAGGATGCACATAGTATCTATGACGCTCGCAACAAAAATACAACAATCTTCTCCAATGCTCACAATAATAGAACAACAATTAGTAGTGGAACAATAGTTTGCTTTCAGAATGGTCATCAAAGACCTATCCAAACTTTGGAATTTGAGGTATGGGCACTTAAGATTTTCTAGTTTGAGTGTATTGTCTAGAAAAGGCATGGTTAGAGGGTTACCATCCATTGTAGAACCTGATAGAAAATGTGAAGCATGCATTTTAGGAAAGCAACATAGACAACCCTTTCAATCAGGGAATTCTAGGAGAGAAAAAGCACCATTGGAGTTGGTGTACAAAGATTTATGTGGACCCATGAAAACCCAAACATTATTACAATAAAAAAATATTGGTTTACTTCTTGAAAAAAAATTTGGAAGCCTTCGAGAAATTCAAGTGGTTTAAGGCCCCAACTGAAAAGAAAAGCAACCACTTTATCAAAGCCCTAAGAATAGATAGAGGGGGAGAGTACATCTCCAAAGAATTTTTAATTGTTTGTAGGAATGAAGACATTGATAAACATTCCACAAAAATGTATAATCCACAGCAAAATGAAGTGGCTGAAAGGAAAAAACAAAACCATTCAAGAGATGGCAACAAATATGTTGAAAGCAAAATGATTGCCACATGTTTTTTGGGGTGAAGCTATAGCAAAAACTGCTTACCTATTGAATAGGTGTCCTACAAAGGTTGTTCATGATAGGATTCCACAAGAGGCATGGAAAAACATAAAATGGAGTTTTGAATACCTAAGAATCTTTGGGTGTGTGGAATATGGATTTGTGCCAAAAGAGAAGAGGTCGAAATTTGATGAAAAAGGTGAAAATGTATCTTTATAGGCTATAGTGAAGAGGAAAAATCCTAAAAACTATATAATCCCATCACCAAGAAGGTTGTGATTAGCAGGGGTGTTGAGTTCATTGAGAATGAAGTATGGGATGGAACAATGGACAACACCATGGGTATTTCAGTCACAATACCCCTTGAAGATGAAGAAGTTTTGGAAGACAACAATTCTGAAGGAGCTCCAAAAAAAATAGTTCAGGGAGAAACTATCATAGAAATTTGGAAAACAGACTCTAGTGGTACTCAACAAAACAACTCTGGTGGTATTCAACATAACAACTCTGGAAATAGACAACAGAGCAACAACTCCAGAATTCAGCAGAGCAATAGCTCTAACAGTTAGTAGTACAACAACTCTAGTGGTCAAAGTAGCAACATCTATAAAGTTAATTCATACCTTACACTCTCATCATTGATGCCACAAAGGACAAGGAGTGTGAGGGAGATTTATGACAACACAAGGTATGCTAATTTTGATGAGAATTTGGATTTTGGATTATTCTCTGATAGTGATCCAACACACTTTGAAGAAGCACTGAAAGATGAGAAGTGGTGTAAGGCCATGGATGAAGAGTTGGATGCTATATAGAGGAATCAAACATGGAAGCTAACTAATTTACCCAAAGGTAAACAAGTGATTGGAGTTAAGTGGGCCTACAAGACCAAGTGTATAGTTGAAGGTAAGATTGAAAGACACAAAGCAATGCTAGTTGCCAAAGGATACAAACAACCTGAAAAATATTTTGATGAGACATATGCACCAATTGTAAGGCTGGAAATAGTTTGGGCAATCACAACAATCACAACCCAACATAATTGGAAGGTATCAACTGGACGTAAAGTCAACCTTCTTGAATGAAGTGCTAAAAGAGGAAGTGTATGTGGAGCAACCACTTGTCTATGAAGTCCCAAGGCAAGAGGATAAAGTATATAGGCTCCAAAAATCCCTCAAGGTCATGGTACAATAGGATAGACTCATATATAGTGAGTTATGGCTTTAGAAAAAGTAATAGTGAGCCCACACTTTACATCAAAGCAACTCAAGGTGATATTTTAATTGCTGTTTTGTATGTAGATGATCTAATTTTTACTAGAAATAGTGACCTCTTCATTGGTTATTTCAAAGAGGTAATGAAGAATGAGTTTGAAATGATAGACTTAGGTTTTCTGAAATACTTTCTTGGTATTGAAGTTCAAAAACAAAGCATGACATATTTATTTTGCAAACTAATAATGCCAAATAGATTTTAAGGAGATTCAAAATGGAAAAAAACAAGCCTACCCCAACACCAATAGCTATAGGTCCGAAATTGAGCAAAGAGGACAACAAAAATGAAGTAAACCGAACCCTCTACAAGAGCATGGTTGGAAGTTTTATGTAATTGATATCTACTAGGCCTGATTTGATGTATGTAGTAAGTTTGATTTCTAGGTTCACGAAGAAACCTAAAGACACACATTGGCAAGCAAGAAAGAGGATTTTGAGATATGTGAATGGTACAACAAGTTATGGAATTTTGTATGTGGTATCCAATGAGTTTAAGTTGGCTGGTTTCATGCATAGTGATTGGGTAGGTAATGTAGATGATAGGAAGAGTACATCGAGATATGTATTCCACATGGGTAAAAGTGCAATTTCATGGGCATCAAAGAAGCAACCCATTATATCTCTCTCTCTATAGTAGAAGCTGAGTATGTTGCAAAAAATGCAACAAAATGTCAGGTTATTTGGTTGAGAATAATCCTTGCAGATTTGAAGGAGCAACAAGAAGATAGTACAATCATTCATTGTGACAACATTTCTTCAATAGCCCTGACAAAGAATCTAGTCTTCCATGGATGAAGCAAGCACATTGAGATTCGTTATCACTTCATAAGGGAGATGGTAGAACTGGTGAGATTGAATTACAATATTGTAGATCTGAGCAGCAATTCGCTGACATCTTCACCAAGGCATTGCCAAAAGATAGACTTGAACACCTAAAAGATAGACTTGGCATTGTAGACAACTTCAAAGATCATCTCCAAAAGAGAATTGTAGAAATATATATGACTTCAGATTAAGGGGGAGTGTTAGAATTATTTAATCCTAAATCAGAGGATAATCTACCCCCACATAGACTTGCAACCTATTTGACCTACCAAAAATTAATATGGTAGGTAAGTTTGAAATTCAAATTTTGAGTGCTCACTTTTGAGCTTGCAAAACAAAACAAATGGAATGTAACCGTAGGTTTTTGGAGTTAGTTTATTTTTGGAATTTTGAGAAGACCCTACAACCACAAAAGGAATGTATAGCTAAGCACAAGGAGACAACAACAAAGCATAAAAGAATGTTCAACAAAAGTAGCAGATGAACAAAAACAACTACAACACTGCAATAAGCTTCCGTTTAGGTGTGAGTGCAACACTAGGTATTGGATAATAGTCCAAATTTAATATAAAATGTTTTGTATTGTAAAATAGAGCAAGTAGTCTGTATGTTTGTAATTATGGAAAGAAAATGAATAAATAAGTCTATTTTTTTGTGTGTCATACATTTTGCTGTCTTTGTGTTTTGTTATTCTATTTTGTCCATCATTCTATAATAATGGTGATATTGTTTTGCTGCTCCCTTCCTACCAACAATATGGTGACTATGTATATTCATGTTGAGCATTGAAGAATATGTTGGACATTCAAAATATGCTTAAATCTTGGCATGAGATTGATGTAAGTCTTATGTGCATACCAATTGGTTGCAAACCATTTGAAGGCTCTAGGCATGAAGCTTAGAATCATAGTCATTTAGAAGAAAGTGTGTCTAAAAATACTACAAGGAACACCAATGAAGTGAGGGAAAGGTTGAGATGAGAGAAATTGTAGACCTTGGAAGTGTTGCAAAGATAAAGGAATGTATAAAAGGTACCCTTTTTTATTACAATTTCTCTAGTTTATATTCTAGTTATAAACATTTATAAAATATATTATTGTAATTATTATTTTTTGAATTTGGGAGCAAAATTATACATTTTTTGTTGCAAATCTATTAATAGTTTTAAAAAATGTAGGAAGTTATAAGGTTATAGAGAAATAAGGATCTTCAAAACTTTAGAAAATGGCTGATAATACACCTAAAATCATGCTTCTTGATTCTCAACTTCTAAGAGGTGATAATTATGCCGCTTGAAAGAATAAAGTTGAAACCCAATTAAAATTTGAAGAACTTTGGGATATAGTTTCTTGGAACACCACTAGACTTGCACATGTTGGTTTAGACCAAACCATGTTTGAGAAGGCCAATCAAAAGGCCAAGCTGGTCATTTTGTTTAGAGTGTTTTATGAGGTTCAAACTCACATTAGAATAATAATCATTATAAAAGATGTGTGAGATCATCTTAAAATTGTATTTGAGGCCAAAAATTAGAATCAAATCCTCCACTTGCAACATCAGTTACACTACCTTCAAATGAAAAATAAGGAGAAAGTAGAGACATTTCTTAGAAGAGTTACAAAGATTAGGACATCATTACAAGCATTAGGGGATGAAGTATTAGATGTATCTCTTGTACTCATAGTCTTGAGAGCACTGCCCCCTTTGTTTCACATGCTTGTCACTTTTCTCAATGTGGTAAGTAAAAAACCATACTTTGAAGAGTTGGTAAACCTTATTCAACAAGAAGAAGCAATCCATGGTGAGACATAAAAATCCTAAGATAATTAGGCCCTTGCAATAAAGCATAAGGGGAAAAAATTGAATACTAGAGTGGTCCATTAGGATCATCAAAACCAAATTAGGAAAGCTCTTCCAAGAAAAATAAGTGTCTCATTTTTGGAAGAAAGGGACATGATCTCAAAGATTGTTGGTACAATTCCTATTCCAATCATGAATCCAATCAAAGAAAGACACATAAAAATTATTAAGGGGACAAGAAGAAGAATCTTGATTGGTAGAAAAAGCCAAATAAGCAACATGATAATGTTGCATCCACAAGAGATTCTGTTGAAAAGGATTTCTTGTATACTGTAGAAACAAAGTTCGTCTCAAACAATTTAGTCTTGCATATTAGTTCTGGTACATCCAGACATATGAAAGGTGACTAAGAATGGTTTTGTGATCTCACTCCACCCTCCTCCTATGAGAAAGTATCCCTTTGTGATGAGACATCATATGAAGTTCAAGGAATTGGAGACATCTCTTTGACCTTAAAAACTCACAAATACAAAATTATAAATATTTAATATGTTCCAGAGCTCACAAAGAACCTTCTCTCTCTGAGTCAATTACTTGAGCACAACTTAAAAGTTTATTTATTGTCACAATGGTGAGAAAATTTGTCTGACTAGAGATAAATTCAAAAATGGTGAAGTTGTTGCTCATGATTTAGGGGTTAGAAAGCTTTTTTCAAGTTGTTGATGTCACACATGAAGACAAGGCCCTTGTAGTGAAAACTAATGCATCCACAACTCTTTGGCATCATAGACTTGGCCATCTTAGTTTTGGATATCTTCTTGCATTAAGAGAGATATGGTGTGAAGAATTCCACCCATGCAAAAATCGAAAGTACTTTGTTCACATTATCTTGTTGGAAAAAAACATTGCTCCCCTTTTCCTACTATAGAAAATAGAGTCTCAAGTCCCTTAGAATTGGAATGTACTGATCTATGTGGAGTGATTCCATCAAGTCATAACAATGCCAAGTATTTTCTACTCTTTGTGGATTTTTTTATATCGCAGGGGTATCCTCGTGATTGAAGCCCAGCGGGTTCCCTTTATGGGGCGAGCTTGAGGTGAGACTAGTCCCCTGGGACCACATGATAACCAACACAACCCCCAAGTGTGCGCGGTGGGGTAATCTATGAACCAAGGAGTTGAACCTGAGACCTCAAGGAGAAAACCTGAGACTCAAGCCAACTCTGCTAACCCATGGGGGCTACTCTTTGTGGATTATTGTTCAAGAAAAATGTGGGTTTATTGTTTGGTTCACAAAAATCAAGCACTTGAGAAATTCAAAGAATTTCAAGCCCTTGCAGAAAGGTCATTAGTTCATTCTCTTAGAGCCCTTTGCTTAGACTAAGGGGGGGAATTCACAAGAAAGGAATTTTCAAACTACCTTCAAGAATATGGGATCCAAAGATAGTTGATCACTATTTACATGCCTCAATAAAGTGGTGTTGTAGAGAGGCATAATAGTACTATTTTGGAAATGGTGCAATGCATGTTGAAGGATGCAAATCTTGCTCCTAGATTTTGGGTTGAAGTAGTTCACACAAAAATGAATTTGTTGAATTGAGCACCCACCAAAGTGATTGGAAATATTAGACTCGAAGAAGGTTGGATTGGGAAGAATCCCTCTACATCACATTTTAGAGTGTTTTGATGAACAATTTACATGCATGTTCCCAAGGTATAAATAATGAAATTGGATGTAAATATTTGAAATCTATTTTTCTTGGGTATAGTTCAAAGTCAAAGGGATATTGACTTGTGGATGCAATCAAAAGGAAATTGTACATTAGCAAGGATATCATTTTTGATGAGGAAAAAGGATGCAACACCTCTTCCTTACCATCACTTGATAGTTCTCAAACACCAAAAATTACTAAACGTAAAGATGAGGATCTTGATGAAGCACAAGAAGAGGTTTTGTTTCCACTAGATTAGTTTCTCCCTCTTTCATTGCCTCCATCTTCATCTCCTATGTACAAAGAGCTTACTAAGTGGTACCGAGACACAATAAAGGATGCTAAAGATGATGTTACAAATACATCTCTCATTGGGCCCAATAATCATAGCAAGTCTTGAAAAGAGGTAAATTTGGCTCTAATGTGTACATTCTTCAAAGTTCAAAACCTAAAATTGTTAAATAGGATCTTGAGTCACCACCTTGGAAGGATGCCATGGATGTTGAATATCAAGCCACTAATGAATAATACATGGGAACTTGGTGATCTTACACTAGGGAAGAAGGCTATTCGATGCGAATGGGTTTTTAGTATCAAGTATAAGGTAGATAGTAGCATTGGTAAGTACAAGGCCTGACTTGTGGCTAAGGGCTATACAAAAAAGGAAGGTACTGACTATGATGAAATATTTCCCCTATAACAAAGTGTTGGAGTAATCACAAGCGTCTCCCTTCGGATTCGAGACATGGAATAATTTCCTCCTATGGATTCGTTTATCTCTAACATTTGTATTAGGTGTTAAGAGGTTGATCTTTTGGTGTAACAACACACATGTTCCAACAAATGGTATCAAAGTCATGGTCACGAGTTCAAATTCCCTTGGATGACACTTGGGGGGGATCATTCAACTAATCACTAGCATCTCCCTTCAGATTCAAGACATAGACTAATCACCTCTCGTGGATCCGTTTATCTCTAGAGTTTGTATCGAGCATTAACAAGTTGATCTTTTGGCACAACAACAAATGTGTGCCAACACAAAGATCAAGAATATTCAAATGATCTTAGAAATAACAAACAATTTGGTTATAAATTTTATTAGATGGATGCCAAGATTAAGTTTCTTAATGGAGATATCAAGGAAGAAGTCTACATGACTCAACCAAAGGGATATGTTGCAATTGGATAGCAACACAAAGTATGCAAACTTGTCAAATCCATCTATGGTCTTAAATATGCTCCTCGAGCTTGGTAAATAAGGATTGATGAACATATCCTTAGTCATGGATTCATTAGGAATCCTTATGATCCAAATATCTACCTCAAAGAACAAGGGGAAGATTGTAATATTGATTGTATATGTCGATGATCTGGTCATCACAAGGAGTTCCCCACAAATAATTGATGCAACAAAGAATGATCTAAATGATCATTTGACATGATAGATCTCAGTCTCCTACATTATTGCATTGGACTTGAAGTGTGGCAAAAAAATAACCAACTCTATGTCTCTTGAATGAAATATGCCAAGACATTGCTCAAAAAAATTAGAAGGAAAGATTACAAACCTACATTGACGCCCATGGAGACAAGTTTGCAACTTTCCCACCATGATCCATCATCTCAGGTGAATGCTACTCTTTATTGTTAGTTAATTGCGAGTCTCATCTACCTAACTTATATTGGGCTCGATATTAGTTATGGTGTCAACTATATTTCTAGGTTTATGCATGAACCTAAGGTTACTCATTGGAAAGAAACAAATCATGTTTTGAGATACATTTGTGGAATAATAAAATATAACTTGGAATACAAAAAGAATGTATATTTTCTGCATGGATACATAGATGCAAACTATGCAAGTTCAGTGGATGATATGAATTCTAATTCAAGCTTCATTTTCTTTTTGGGATCAAATCTGATATATTTGGGGAGAAAGAAAAACCATTATTTCTCACTCTTCCATAGAGGAAAAAATATCACATCACAAGTGCTACTACTATTCATAATAATACAATGCATTTGCATCTCTCTTATTATTGATCATTACTATCTAGTCATAATGAATATGAAGATCAATATAAAATATGTAAATAAATTAGATATTATAATCAAGATAAAATTAAAGTGTTTAACTCCATAGGTTAAGTAAACATATGAATCAAAAGAATAAGAACACATATAATTCTATCTCTACGAAAAACTTTCATAAGAGAAACTTCATCTATTTAGGTTTATAAAGTACTTGAAATTTGGACTATGAGATTATTTACTATTTTATAATCACCAAGATTCCTATTAGGTGAGGTAAGAGCATATGATGGTTAAATATTCTAATTACTTGTTAATATAGTTACTAAATAAAAAAACAAATGAAGCATTCTACAATCATTACTTAAAAATTACTAGGAAAAAATTACTATTATTTAAGAGGGAATCTAACTACATCATAAAGTAATACAAATGGATACTCAAATAATCATGCATCATTATATTCAAAACAATACAAAAGATTATCACATCATTAACTAGTACCATACTATATTAAGGAATTTTAAATTGTTGTCTATGAATCTCAAATCATTAATAATGCAATCTAACCAATATCAAATCGATAAATTTAGCATATGATGCTCATGGATAATAACTAAACAAAATGATGATCAAAATAAAATAATCTATAAACAATGATAATCTAGATGAACAAATAATAACCAAAACTATCAAGTGATAACCAAAATAAGATAATATCGAAAAGTATCTTGATCTTTGTAATATGCCTATTGAATAGCAACAGAATTAATATCATGTAGCAAAGAAAATATCATTTTAATAATCCACTCCCTTCCGAACAAAACTTCAGATTTGTTGGGTGAAAATTATGTAATCAACTTTTCGATAGATTACACAACTTGGACTTCAGCCACAGGTATGTGAGATATAAATCTGTCCTCTCGGAAAGGGGAGGCGCCCTTCTTACTGCTAACAGAAGCGATAGTAAAACAAACAAGTAATTACAAAATGTACACAATACTTACGAAGTGGGGGGGTGTGTTACATTCATCCTTCTCTCTTTTTTCAGAGATGTTTACAATGCTTCACTGTTGGAAGTTCACAATTCTTAACAACTTTAAACGATCAACTAGTAGTAATACCAATACCTCTATCTTTTCAAAGCAAAGTGTAGAGATACCAAAAGTAATTAACAATAAACACATAAAGTAAAAGCGAAAGCTCACGAAGGCACAAAGTCATTCCGTAGCTTTTTCAATGGTGGATCTGTGAAGAGTGTATCATTTGTCACGTTAGAAGCACAAAGTCTTCTTAGACGCAACAATTCCTCAAACAACATGAACAATTACAAGTGCAAAGTCTTGTAGATCACCCAACCAAAGTATCAAAGAGCATGAATAATTACAAGCAAAAAGTCTTTTAGATTATTCAACCGAAAGATAAACAAAAACACAAATGAAAATCTAAATAATAGATGTAACACAAAGTTTACATAAATCACTTAGAGTCCTTCAGATTCCATCACCTAATCACCACCAAATAAGATCAATTTGTAAGATTATCGAATCCAACACAAAGTCTGGCTTGCAATCTTCTTCTTTATTGATCGAATTTCATTCACAAAAGCATGAACACAAAGTTTCACAATTCTGCTTCAAAAAGGGCAGCACTTCATTGCAAAATACTAAAGGATCCCTTTACAATGAAAATCCCTCACATTATATAGAAAGAGGGATGAGCAAAATTAGGAAACTGATTGAGGAAATTAAGGAAAGTTAGGTGAGCAATTTTAGGAGATCTCACCTAACTTTGACCAAAGTCAAAGTGTAGTTTGTTTTCAAAATATTACATCTTCGAGCTTGGTGTAATTACAATTTACAAAAAGACATTTGAAAATGTCAAGGAATATTTACAAGATACATAAAGGGATGCACCGGAAATGTCTAACACTAGAGAATAGGGGGCTGCTTCATGTTTCTTTGCTTTGGGTGCAGAATTCTTCATATTTCCTCCTAGTCTCCTGCACGAACTTCTCATCTGGACCAATGGTGTAATCCACAATGGTGTGAATTCTCGTGATCGATCTCATGGTAGATGAGTGAACCTTCTTGCACCTGTCAAGATGCATTTTTTAGGTTATCCAATGTGAGCCTTGTATCACAAATGACGTCCAGTGAGGCTTCTGAAAAGTCTGAACTGTCAATCAATTTCATGATGGCTTCCTTGTAGATCTGAGATATTTCTGTGGCCGGCAGGAAGATACGATTCTCCTCAAGAAGTTGACCAGGCAACTCTTTGATACCTTTTTCAAGAATAGCGCGATGCCCTTTGACATCTTCCTGTACTTGGTGGAGATCCTCCGTAAGAGATTGAATTACTTGAATTCTATGTTTCAATGATTCTCTTACCTCAATGAAATTTTCTTTGTCAGTAATTACCCCAACCTCCACCAACTTACTGAGCTTTACCTGTTTCATTTCCGACCATGACAACAGGCATTTTTCCATGTCTCTGCGCTCTTGGGAAAGTACACTTTTCTCTTTATCAAGCTCTGTGGTGAGCTTGGCCAACAAGGTAGTTTTCTCGTCCGCAACAATTATAATATGAGATCCGTGTTCAATGATCTTTTCAACAAAATCATACAACACTCTGCCTTTGGAAGAAACTTCTCAGCTTTCTTGATAGCTGGGTCTTCAATACTTACCACTGTCAGCGGTTGTGCATTACTTGGAGAACCTGCAAGTCTCTTTACAACAGTGGAATAATGCTCTGCCCTCTGCTTGTACATATTGCGAGCTTACTCTACTTTATCCATCCTTCTAGCCAAGATATCCAAAGTGACTTGCGCATTGGCTTTTGCACTTTCATTGGTAACCTTGCCAAGCTGGACCTTTGTCACCGTGTAGTCTTCCATATTGACATCACCTTCTTCATGTGGTGGTATGCCAATCTCTGCATACTTGTGGCCAGACTTATCAACGTTTAGCCTTGAGTATACTTTTGCCTTTTTCTTTCCTTTGAACTTTGGAAGGACTATCTCTTTGAGGTCGAGCTCCTCTAGAGAAATCATTTTCTTTTTACACTTCGACACTTGAGATATTAGCCAAGGGGGAAGGAAGGAAGTGTGAACTTCTGGATTTACTGTCAATTCAGCTGTCATTGCTACTTCTAAAGTTATTGTCATGTCTAAAGTTACCATGGGTATTGTGACAATAGGAGAAGTGTCTGTCATCATTGCCCCTGTAGTTGGCACATTGAGTTGTCATGCATTGACTCATTCATGAAACGATTGAATTCATTTTCAGAAGTGATATCATACGTTGGAAAAAATAGACTAGGAATGGACGATGGAGGGCTCAACAGTATATCAACCGTATGAATGCTTGTCACTGAGGGAGTATCAAGCGGGGTTGATGTTGCAGGAATGGTGGATATCTCGATTGCAGGAATGCATGTGGTAGGAATAGGTGACGAGGGAACAGGAGGTGGAGGAGTTCTTGAATTTGGAGGAGTATGAGGAACATTGGAAGTCACTGGCAATGACGTTCTGGGAATTTCCTCAACTAAATTCTCAGGAGGAGAAGTAGTTCTTTCTTGATCATGCCCGGGTTCCTGTTGATCACCCTCTTGTCTCTCCGATTCTGGTCACCTTCAAAATCACCTTCAGATCCTTCTTCAGAATCTTCTTCAGACTCTTGCCCACTTTCAGAAACCTCTTCTACATCAGAGTCTACTTCTGCTGAATCTTCATCTTTAGTGGATTGATCACTTGAAGTTCTTTCTTCATCGGAATCTACCTCCTCTGGAATAGACTTTTTACCCTTAGAGCGGGATGGATTAGATTCCATGATTTCTGTATTTGAGACGGATTGGGTATCTTTCTTTCCAACAGTAAACTTGATCCTAGGACCTCTTCGTGAAGAAGTGGGAACAACCGTTGATTTATTTTTGTTGCGGAGTTCTTGCTGTTGGCGAGCTTCTGCTTCAAATTCCTCTCCTTCCAAGTCTGTTCTGAAACTTTTCATTTCATAACCATGTTTATGTAACCATTCTGCAGTGTTGGCTAGGATTGAACTCAACCTCTCTCTCATGCTGGTAACTTCTTTCCTAGACCATTGAATTGCAGGCAACGGCCTTTTAGCAATTCCTTGTTCATCATAGACAACATTCATGATATCACCTAGATTTGTAAAGTCCTCTAGTAGGTCAACAATATCAAGATCTCTGATCTGTTGAACAGTCAACCTGCAATAGTCCATTTTGTGAATGGCTTCTTCATCTCTGTAATCAGCCCAGATGTCCTCAAAACGGTACTTGTGATGATGACCCTTTTGCAATCTTTTTCTGACATCTTGGTAATCAAAATCAAACCTATACTTGTAGGTCTTGATTGTCATGATCTGCATTTCAGCATAAACAGACTTAACCTTTTGTGCAGTAGGGATAGTATATCGACCAATGGTCAGTGGGAACTTGAATCCATGCTTGTGGTTGCTTCTTCGTTCGTTTTGTACTGACATCAACTGTTTGAAAGTTTCCATGAGAACCCACTTATCCGATGGATAATGTGGTAGCATGTAAGGACAACTAGTGTAGCACCCTACTCTCAAATAAGTAAACTTTGGGAATTGAAGAAATAGGCATCCAACTTTACTTACCACCTTATACGCTTCATCAGATACTCTCCTTCTTTCAAGAGCTGGATCAAAATTGAAAAGCAAAGGTGCAAAGAAAGCATCTGTGACCCGCCTGAAGTGATGAAAACTTTCCTTCAGCTCCAATTGATAGAAAAAATTGTACACAGGTACCATCATCTGATTCCCTTTTGTAGATAGACCTGGGAATTGTCTCATTATAGCTGTCGCATACACCAGGTAAGAAGTCATATAGAACTTCAATGTAGAAGGAGCATTGATCAACTGCTCATGTATTTCATCACTGATCTGTTTGCCCCAGTCAATATGCACCTTCTGTCTTCTTATGATCCTAATGTATTCATACATCCAATCATGAAAAGTGGATGATTCTGGCAAGCCTTTCACTCTTCTTAAAAATGTGATCATATCTTTGACGTCATCCTTAAAATCACTTCGCAGGAGTCCTTTCAACCATCTGGAAACAAATGATCTAGGCTTCTTTAACCATTGAGTGTTTATTAAGTGTTTAGCTTTATTGGGATCAGCATCAAAGACCTCTTGTGCTTTTGATATAGAAATATCAATGTATTTCTCCATATGACAAACCTTGAAAACAATGTCAAAGAAATCAAGGTCGAGTCTCAGAATCTCGTGCCCAGAAGAATCGATCACACTTCTACTTTCTCTGATGTAGTGAGACGCCACCTGAAGAACAAACTCTGTATTATGTGCAGCTATAGGGAACATTGCCACCAAATGAAGATTGTTGTGTACGATTTCTCTCATTGGATCAGGAAGGGGATTCGTCTCTATTTGCTTTGCAAAATCAACCAAGTCTTGATGACCAACCTCCGTGTCTTTTATCTCTTCCACCTTGGAGAACACTACAGTTGGCGGATATACACCTTGATATTTGTACTTCATTTTTCCTTTTTCTTTTGAAGAAGATAGAGGTTTACTGGTAGTCATCAAAAATAACTAGAACTTTGATCACTCTGACTTTGAAGATTTTTGAAAAGAGACTGCAAGGTGCAGGGCCAGAACAAACATTAGTCGTTAGGAAACATGGGAATGCGCGAAACGAGCAACGATGATGGGAAAGCATGGAGTGGAGGACAAGGCATGCAAAACGATGCACAAAAATGGAAGGAACAAGGTTTAGGAGTGAAATGGTCAGAAATGAAGCTCAACTAGAAAAGATTGTAAAAAGTGTAAGGGCGCTAAAATTCAGCGCCCTTACATTTTGGAAATTTCACTTTTGATGCAGGGGCGCTAAATTTTAGCGCCCTTGCACTTTTCAGAGTTAGATTTTAACTTAACATGTTTAACATGTCATGGCGCTAAAATTTGGCGATTCTGCATCTTTGGCATATTTTGGTAAAACAGATGTAGAGGTGCATGAAAACGGCGGTCAGGGTTGGTAAAGTATTTGTTTGCATGGAATTATAATTTAAATTTGTTTCATCACCATTTTATAAGCGTTCAAGAGCTAAAGAAACCCTCTAAGAGATTTCTCAATGTTCACACCAAAGCATATAGAGAGGGCGACAAGGAAAGGCGTTAGCATAAAAGCGTTGGAATGAAAAGCAAGAGGAATGCGTTGAAAATGAAACACAAGAGTTACATTGCGTGAGGGTAAGAGAAGAAACGCGAGAGTAAGAAGAGAAAGCCATGCAGAAATGCCATGGAAAAGATTCAAGTAAAGAAGACGCAAGACCAAAACGCAAAGGGAGAGAAAGAAAAATGCATGGGAGGATGAAAAACGTTTGAAGAGAACAAAAGGAAGATAAAAAATGCATATGAAAAACTTAGAACATATAAAAAAATGAATGAAAAAGGATAGAAAGCAAGGGTAATCGACTTACCAAGACAAAATGCAAAGATTGTTGGAGAAGAATGCGAAATTCTAAAACACGTGTTTGTAGTTTGAAGAGAACTCGCCCAACATGAAGAGAGGAAGAACAAAAATCATAACAATGAAAATGGCAAATTAAAACACTTTTAAATGAAAGAGAAAATCAAAAACCTAACTCAAGTCGAGCAATAAATTTAGGCATGAAAAGTGGCACGATTGACGAAAAACGTGAAAATTATGAAGAAATGTGCCAGAAGCGTAAAAAAGTTTGTGTCAGGAAAAAGTGTAATAGCGCTAAAATTCAGCGCTATTACATTTTTTTAGAAAGTTCACTTTTATGCAGGGGTGCTAAAATTTAGTGCCCCTGCACTTTTCATACTTAGCCAAATTTGGCTTGAGAGCAGGAGCGCACTTTTTCAGTGCAACTGCATTTTTCGCAATTCGCTAAGTACGAACAGTGAGACTTCGCGAAGGGGCTCGTTTCGAAGGTCTTCATAAGGTGAACATAGGGGGATGCTCGAATTGAATATTTGAGGCTTTGAAACGAATTTTGAGGTAGCTTGAAAATCACTTCATTATGCGTACCTGAACTTCACGAATCCAAGGAAACAGACAAGTTTCGTAGGGGGGTTATCTGTGGAACGAGCACTGCTAGATTCCGTGATAACAAGATTTGAGCGATTTTTTTCTCAATATTAATTTTCCACTTCACATAGATTCTCCCTATTTCATAGTTTATTTCCTCTTCCTTCGTAGTGTTCCAAATCCCTATATGATTTTTTCTCCTTGCATGGTGTTTCTATTTCCTCTATGACATTTACACTTGCCTATGTTATGGAATTCTTCTACTCCACTTCACTATTGGATAATTTTAGCCATCACTCTTCCCATTTTCTCCTGCCACATTCTGAAATCTAGATTATATTAAATCTCTCAAAATAATTTCCTTGATATTATTCTATTTTTATTTTATTTTTATTTTCTAATGTAATGGGAGGGTTGTGACATCAATAGATTATGATCTATGGGGATGGATGGATTAAGATTATGAATGATATGGATGGTTGTAAGATTTAATGCTGTAGGTATGCATGAATGGATAGATATGCAAATGAACTAAAATTACTATGGCTAATATGGATGAATGTAAAATTAATTGGTTTATGATTTGAAGGGTTTAATAAATTAGAATCAATATGGATGGATGGAGGATCAAATGTTATATGATTACATGGATAGACAATGGGCTAAATGGACTAGAGATTATAGGCTTGGATGGAATATGTTCCATAGGGATCAATGGATTATGATTATAACCAATAGGGATGGATGAAGGATTTCATATTTTTGGATTGGGATTGGTAGAGATGAGTAGAGGTTCTAATGGACAAGAGATTATAGGTTTAGATGAAATAGGTTCTATAAGGATGAAGGGATTAGGATTAAGATCAATAGGGATGGATGAAGGATTTAATAATTTGGGATTGAGGTTGGTAGTGATAAATAAAGGATCTAATGGATTTTATGGGTGGGGATTAACCATTTATGTTTCTTGATTTGGGAGGGTTCCCCTACCTAGGTGTTCATGGTGATAGTTTAGGAGATTGGCTTCAATGTTTATAAGGTACCTAATCATGACATCCTTGTCTTTCATTAGGATGGAATTTAGTGGATCATTTGCTTTGCAATGGAGATGATCAATATATTTTTGGATTGGGTTAGCATGATAGCTCATGCTAGGATTTTTTAGGTCTATAAGATCATGATGATTGATGCTTGGGTAACTAAGGCTTATGACAAGCTTGTTTGAGATAATGCCATATAAGAGCCCATTCATATAGTCTTCTTGGTCAACAAGACTATCATCATCAACACCATGTTTAGAGGGGTTTTCAGATTGATATAATGGATTTATAATTATTGCTAATTTTGTTTGAATTTTGGTGGGGTTTTAGTTGGTTTAATGAACTCTTTGAGTCAAGGGTCCATTATGTTTATTAGATTTTATTTACATTTTGGGATTTTTTCGGATTTTGGAATAAATACACTGATTTCACATAAAGAGGAAAAAAATATACACAACCTTTGATTATTCAATTGGTTGTGTATGCACTTATGATCCCATCGATAATACCTTGTCAAGGCATGAAAAATAGGGCCCATGAAGAGGGACTAACCACTTTTGATCCTCAAGATCACATGAAGGTGTGAAAGGTTAATCCCATTTCTAGGGGACATGTAGTGAGTAACTTCTTGGGGCTAACCACTTACTAATGCATCACAAGGGAATACAATCTAAGTCCTTTAACTATGCTTGCACAAGGTTTTCTAAGGGGATTCCTTGATATAATTGAAGGTACATGAGGCCTAAGTCTATGAAATGAGGGGTATGTTTAATGGTTTGGTTTGAGAAGGGAATCCCACTTTCTATATTCACTTTGCAAGGTCTAAAGTTTCTTGCAAGCTTAGTCAAAATTGACAAATTTCCTTCAATGGGAGAGTTTTTTGATTCTCTCCCAAATTTCTATATCCTGCCAAAACATGAGGATTCATGTTATCCATGTGATAATGAAATCCAAGTTAGGCCCACTAGAAAAAAAAAAGAAGAAATCATGTTTTTTATTTTCAAGATTACAAAATCATGTAAGAGAAGATCATAGACACTCTAACTTCAAATAAAAAAGTAAAAAAAAAACCACTTTTGATCTTAAAGATTACCAAAAGATATGAAAATAAAGAATAAATGATTTAAATCATGAAAATGAAACACAAAATACACAAACAAAAGAAAAAATTCCATTATGAAAATGAAGTGTGAGATTAACTTTATTGAAAAATAACCTTGGCCAAAATGACCCCAATAAAAATCTTAGCAGTTGTAAGAATTTGGTCTTCATCGCATAAAAATCCATGTGATGGTGCTGAAGAGGGCTCATTTCAATGTGGTAAATTTATAAGAATTCATTTATCAGAAGTATTGTTAGTCAGGCCAAAGAACATTGGATAGCTATTTGGTGCTACAAATAATTTCACAAACACATGATATTGAATTTTTATTTTTAATATGAATTTCAGCCAACCTTCGATCAAATACATAATTGGTAAAAGTGCAACTAGTTATGCAAATAACTAAGGTAAAAACCTTGGAATCGACGAGGAAGGAATGCGTGTAAAGATCACAAAGATAGATGCACATGTAATAGAACCTATGAGAAAGACATGTAGAATGAGAGCTTAAATAAAGAACTAAACACAAATGTATATCTTTAGGTTCTAGGAAAATTCATCGTCAACAATTCATTGACGAAAAATTTAGCGCCATCAATTCATCGACGGAAAATTCAGCGCTAGCAATTCATCGTCATGGAAAATTCACCAATGGAAAATTCACTACCAAGTAAAATTCACTGCCAACAATTCACCACGGCAGAAAATTAACTGCATTAATATTTTTTAATATATATTTTTAAAAAATTGATTTTATTAAAAATATTAATGTTGTTAATTTTCCACTAAGGTGAATTGCTGGCGGTGAATTTTCCTTTGGGAAATTGTTGTTGGCGATGAATTTGTTGTATGCCATATACTTAATGTGACCCCAATACCAAAAGCATACAATATTATGAGCTTTCATTTATATTGCAATGGAATAATTTTTGTAAGGGTAGTAAGCAAAACCATTATTGTTCCAATAAGAAACCATTATGACCAGGAAGAGGTGTGTCAAGGTTCATGGTGAGGATGTAGTCAAGATGGTTATAAAAATCGTGGTCATGAGAACTATAATGGTGAGCAATTCAATAGGGATGGCAATGTTGATAGTAATAATGGAAATGGTTTGGTGGAGGTTATGGTTACCTCTCAACTTTATGCTTTTTATAAATATGGGGTTCAAATTGAAAATTCTACAATTAATTGATGTTTATGTCAAATCAGTATACAAAAAAATTATCTTTCTTAAAAGAAAATTGAATTCTTAAAATATAATTCAACTATTCAAAAGTTTCAATTGTTAGATCTTGACGTGTAGATTACTTAGTAGCTTATTATGGATACTGTTATACAAAGGGACTTACATAATCAGTTGGAAGAACTAGGATCCATTTTGTGAAAAAAATGGTTTGCATTTATCTAACCTTAATCAAATGTTATATAATCTTATAATCTAACTTTGTATCATCAACTTTTCAATGATTTTAGAGCTTTAATGTTTTTTATTTTGGATTTTATGAAAGAAAGTAGAAAAATATAAAGGTAGAAAAGAAAGGGTTAGAAATCCTAATTTGAATGTCTATCACAATTAATAATAAATCGGTAGTAAGATATTGAATAACTATTATTTTCTTATTAGACCTTGTCACATTACACACAATAGTGCAAATTCTAATGGAAATTTTAAATTACATATAATACACTAAAAATGACACAATTTTATGATATCTTTGATAGTAAAAACAAATTGCAAGTCATCTTACAATTTTCATAGAATAACTAATATGTAATACATATAGAAAAAATACACTACTAGGCAAAGAACCATGAAATAGATTAAGTAATAATAGTTTTTTATTATAGAATCACTTACTTATAAATTTTTTTATCCTATCCTAAAATGAAAGTCTTGTGGCCCTTCTATGGAGACAAGGTGCCAAAATTGGTTACAAAGAAATGGTCTAGATTCAAAACTAAAAATTAACTACCCAAATCTTTTAAAAAGAAAGAATCAAAGAATATTCTTCATAAGCATATTTTGATTCTTGGATATATTCTCAACAACTTGGGAATGGCTCTTAGTATATAGTTTTGATTAAGAAAAAATGAGAAGGGCCCAAACCTAATACAACACAACCATTTAGGCATGCAAGAAAAGTCTCACAAGAGGTGAGAATTTAAAGGAACCAACAAAGACCACCTATGATTTTGACTAGATCATAGAACTAGAGAGAAACAAGAATAAGGGTCTTGACCATATACAATGGAATTTTCCAACAAGTTTTGAGAAAAGGAAGAGGTAGAGGAGAGACCTTCATGCCTTCTACAAATGATTGTCTAAGAAATACAATCATTCATGCTCCCACTGTGAGGTGGAGCAAGAGACATCCGCATGGGAAGACCACCAACATGCAAGGGGGGAATAGGAGAGTAGAAATATGAAAGGAAATCACCATCCACAAAATAAACTAAGGGAAAAGTGGGAATAACCGCAAGAGAAGGAGGATAATTCAAAGGAGGAGGAGTGCCAAGAGGGCACATAGGACAAGCCAAGTCCATGCTAGGAGCAGTATGCTCTTCAGAGGCCTGGGAAGAGACATCCTCAGAAGAGACAACCAAAACAGTCAGGATATTGTTGCTAGAATCTTTCCACGAAGTAGTCAAACCAGAACAACACTTAAGAGAACAAGTTGAAGCCAAGTGACTAGTGACAAAGCAATGACAACACCTAAATGTAATCCCCTCATAATCTAGCGGTTGAGACCAAGGCCGATCCCTAACCAACATAACCACTTCCTCATGGAGAGGCAAGGAGATGCCAATATCTATTTGAATACAAGAAAAGATCTAATGCCTCATAAAAGAAGTGGAATCATCAACCTTATAAAAACAACCGATAGAGTTACTAATGACCTCAAAACAAGTATTTTCCAAAAATTGGAGGGGGAGATTCAAGATCCTAACCCACATCAAATGTACATTGAGTGGTTCAGTAAGTGGGTTGAAGGAAGAAGTCAAGGGTTTGAGCGAGAGGGAGTTCTCCCCCCAAGCCCATAGGTGACCCAACACTGAGCAATGATCCTCAACAAAAGCGAAGGTAGCAACAAAGAAACCTTTAGCACAAGGGAAGAGCTCAATCTTATCATCAACTAAGGTCCTCCAAGAATCCAAAACCCTCTTGTGTAGGTCAAAAAGAGGGCTAGAGATTGGAAAAATGACACACTAAAACCTGCCTCTTGTAAAAACCTTAGGTATTGTAACTATAAATGATATCCATTTATAGTAGCAGCTTGAGATTATGTATAGCTAAGATGAAACCTTTAGCTTTGGATTCTAAAGTTATCTTCTTCATCACCAATATCTATTGTGATACCTTTTTCTTGTACTACTTTTCCTCTCTCATAATCTCCATGAGAAATTAAGGCTTTATTTACAACTTTTCTGTCCTATTCTTGCTTAAATTTCTACTTGAAATAGTGTGTTTCAAAGGTTGATTTTTTTTTTGAACATTCTATATTTTGAGTGTGAGTATTATTCTTGCAATCTCTCATTAAATTACATGTTTCCATCATCATATTCATGACATCTATATCAAAATATCCTATCTTTTGATTTAACTTGTCAAAAATGAACTTTTTGATCTATTTTTATCAATAATTGCAATATCCTTAAAGTCAAGCTCTATCAACTTGATCCTCTGATTTCTCATCTCATATTGGCATTCTTGGACCAATTTTTCTTCCCATTTCATTGATTTTATCTACTTTCTAATTTGTTGAATTGTTTTATGATTTAATATATTTTCTTTTAAGAGGAATTGATCACCAAGTTTCTCAATTGCAAGTAGCCTTGGAAGTTCTATCTCATTCTATTCTTACCTATCATTGCATTTTTATATTAGCATTTGGATTTTATCCTAAATGACTATGATTGAATCATAGGACTTGATTGCAATCCCAAGTACCTCCAACCCTTTTTATATGAGCTTATTTATCTATTCATGTGTTACTTTGGATATGTTCTTCATTTTATCTAGGGATTCTTCTTCTTCTTGAGATATTAGTACAAGAAGAGTAAAACTTCCATATTCAACTTACAATGGGCTTGTAAGCTGCTTGATGTAACCTTGTAATTCTTCAATTTTTATTTTCAATTCCTATTTTCTTTATTTATCCTTTTGTAGTCTCCTTGTAGTGGCATATACTATATACTACAACTCTATAGTATTTTGTTCTTGGGTTGAGTGTCCTAGGTTAATGGTGGATATATGATAATATCCTAGCTCAATCACCCTATAATCTTTGTTTACTATGAGAGTACCAATTTGGGAAACTCTTGATCCAAATGCATCTCTTGTGGTGGCTAATATTAAATTTACTTTTCTTTTGGGTTTAGGAGTGTCAATTGTATTTAATATGGTTTTGAAATTAGTTGGCATGGCATTTACTTGATATTGCTTCCTTTGGATCTCCAATTCTAACTAGGTAGGGAAAGTTGTATGAATAGTGTCATATTCCCTTTGTTGGTATACAAATATTGAGCCTCCTACCTAGATCATTTTCTTCTTCATTAGGGGAAAGGGTACTTATCTCAACTTTCTTAGGAAATTCCTTGGTTTTTTCTACAACATATTTTTTCTCTTGAATTTGAAAACTAGAATTAATTATTATGTTGTTTACCTAAGCAACTATAGGTGTTTTAGTATCTTGAGCTAATCATTTTTATTTGTATATCTTCCTACATGGGATCTATATCTTTATTTAATTCCTTAGAATTGGGATGAGTTGATAAAGTAAAATTATCTCTTTTTGTTATTTCCTTCATGATTTCTTGGAAAGATATGTTGGGACCATTTACTTCAAGGTATGATTCATTTGTAGCAACTTCCACTTCAATAGGGGTAGTTATTTATTTTTATTAACCTTTCCTTGAACAACTTCCATTTCCTCCCAATCCTTGAATATTCTAATAATTTATGATAGAGATGATGAAGATAAGAATTGTGTAGCTTTATAGGAGAATGGGTTGGGGTGATTATAGTAGTTTGCACTTGTTATTTTCTTGTTGGAGAAGAAATTGAAAAAAATAGTTTTAATGGAGTTACAACCAATGGAGTAGTTACTATTTCCAAAGATGATGGAATATTGACAATTATTTCTTTTAGTGTTACAAGAATGTCACTAAATGTAGTAGATGGTTGTGTAGGTTCCTCTATCATTGGAATAATTTTTTCTATTATTATTTTAACCACTATGGTTTCTTCAACCTCCTTATCCTTCTTTCTCTTCTTGGAAACATCTCTATCATATGTAAGTTTTATGCACAAATCTAACTAGTGTTCACTATTATCCAAGATCTCCTTGGTAATAGATTTTATAAATGACACTTTAGGTTTAGATAATTGTGGCTCTAGATTTGGTGTATTATACACTTTTTACATCTCATAAGTAGTATGTAGGACTACCTCACAATATTTAACTTCATTTATTAATTATGTGTATTGAAGATCTCTATCTGTGTGGTAATCATCCTATAAAAACTTCTTTTCCTTACCTCTTGGTCATTACTACAATTAGCCCAATAATATTCTAGGTGAGGAATATGCTTTAGGCTACTTTATATCCATTTTTCCATTCTTCCAAAGGGATTAAAATTTAGTCTAGCCTCATATGGACAAATATTTACAATTATAACTTTTCTTCTTAAGCCTTTGTAATGGTAAGGTAGCACAAGCATAATTCCTAAAAATATGAGGAAATGGACCCTAGCTCAATGTTTAGATTCAAGAAATACATGAATCTTAGATAATTTCATTGAAAATTTAAATAATTTTTTTTTGTGGGATACTAGGGTAATTTATAAGTTTCCTTTGCAAGAACTTACTCTAATGTTAAACTTTAAGGAATTCAACAAACCATCTACCATGCTTTCCTACTTCAACCATAACTACATTAGATAACCTTTTAGCTAGATCTCCCTCAATTAATATTACTAATTGGAGTTGGAGAAGGCATCATTCACTCTTTGATAATATGCAATTGAATTATTATACTCTAACTGAGGATAATGATCATACACTAAGAATTGTGCTGGCTTTAATCCCATTACTCCTTTTCTCTCTAGTCCTAGGAAAGTGAATTTCCTTGATAACGAATATACTAAATAGGAAGTCATAAAATACTCTACTACTTTCAATATTAGATAACTATGTATGAAAGTTGTCCCTAATTATCTCTACCTAATGTAGCATGATATTTTTATTTAATTTTAGCTATATAAAAATACATTTAAGGTTCAAAAGTAGCTACAGTGAAAAGTCCCATTACCCTTCTTAGCAAGGTTATGATATCCTCAATTTATTGTTGGAAACCACTTTTGTACAAGGTCTTTGGAATTTTAGAAATTATTGCCTTCAAATGTTCCATCCATATGGTATTAATTTTTTTTGCAAGCATCCACATCTTCTTCAAATGTCTTCTTGGATTTTTTGAGATCAATTAGTTCCACTTCCTTATAAAAATGAATATTAAATGGTATCTCTTTTGATATATGTTAATAAATATATTAGATCTTTTTTATCTCTATCCACCATCCTTTTCAAAATATCATAATGTTGGGTACATTATATTACTAGTTCATGGCATTGTAATGAAGTAGGGAAGCCAACAACCTTATCTAATCCATTCTTCACTATCTTCTTGTCCCTACTAGTTGCATCACTACTGGTCATCCTATGGTTGAAATCAATCAAGGTAATATGAACTAAGCCTGTGTTTGCTATATTTCCCATCCTAAGGTAACATTAGAATATTTGATGACTCCTTTAAAATCATACTTTATGGATTTGGCTTGAGATGTCATTAATTCCTACAAGAATAGAGTAAAAAAAACTAATTAATCATTAACTCATCCATTTTGATTCTTAGGAAGTTAGAGTTCTTATATCACTTCAATATTTTAATACAAACATAGAAATATAGTTCAAATGGATAATATATTTCCATGAGATTAGGGTGTTGCAAGTATGAGTAGTTGGTGTTGTCATTGATGCCAACAATGTTGTCTAGTTGTGATGATGCTTTGATTAGTTTCATTATGTTGTCATTAGTAAGTGCTACTAGTGTCAACCTTTGGTGTTGCTTTGATAAGATTTCATTTGAGGATGTTGTTGGTTTCGTGATGATGAGGAATTACTAAAGATGATGAGAATGTGTCTCTGGTGCTTGGTCTCCAAGTGCTTTTGAGAAAATCTGAATAAAAGAGGAAACAATGTGTTGAAAATGTGTTTTATTCTAGAGAGTGGTGTTCTAGTTTTGCTCCACATTAATTCTATCTTAAAGACCTGCTTAAGCAGTTCAGATATGTTGATTGGAGGTATTCAAAGGTTCTATATCTAGAATTTCTTGGTTTGGATAATTGTGCAAAAGATGTTGTGTTCACTAGTGTGTGAACTACAATGCAATGTTGTCTGGAAGAAATGGTTTTTCTATGCATTTCTCTGTAGTTTGGTTTCTGGTCTTGTAGTTCTGTACATGTGTTGATAAGGTTCATATCTACCTTCAATTGAAGTTGGTCATGGTTTGGTGTTCCAAAAGGTGGTTTCTTGAGTTACAATGTATGAAAGGTTGTTTGAGTGTACTTGGTGTGTACATTTTCTTAGGTGAAAGTTGTTGCGAAGGAATTTGTTGGATTTTAGGGTGTCTATGGAATATTCCAAATTGTGTTCAAGTGTTGTGTGTGGTCCACAAGTCATCTTTGGATTCAAGGAAGGATGTACTTAAATTTTAATGGTGTTTACATAGGTTTGATCAACCTTGGGTTTTTACACTAATTATGGATTTGCTTTGATGATTGTGGAAGCATGACATGGTGTATATGTGTGATTTGGGTTCGAGTTAAGAAGTGGTGTGGTCCAATTTCATTCCTTTCCACCATGGGAATTCTTAGTGCCAACCTAATTTGAATTTTCATAGTTGAGGTGCATAGCCAACCTTAGAGAATGTTTTCAAGGTTGAAGAAGGTATAAATGAGTGTTGTGTTCATGGAGAATTGTGTGATGCAAATTGCAGAGTTGTGAAGTGAAAACTTGCGAAGTGAAGTGTGAGCTTAAATGAGTTAGACCATTGGAAGAACTGAGAAGAAGGTGTATACAATCTTCAAAGAGGCTGCGAATATGTTGGTGATGCTATGGTGTAATTTTCTGTTGCATCGAGATGGATTTCTCATTGTAACATTCTTCTTTCTTATTTTTTTTAATTTGGTAGTGAGTCCTTTCTTTTGGGTAGCGAGCCCTATGAAAGTGAGCCCTTTTGTATTTAGTGTTGTAATTACTTTATATTGTGAGCTAATCCTCATCATGGATTTTCCCTTCTTGGGTTTTCTACATAAATTTGGTGTTCTATTGTGCATGGTGTTGATGTGTTTCAATTTATGTTATTTTCTTTCATGCTAAATCATTGTAATAGATTAAAGGTTAATAAAGTTGATGTGGATCTTAATTTTTATGAGGGTTTTGAAGTTTTAAAGTACAACTGATTCACCCCCCCTCTCAGTTGTCTTGTGTGCATTCAACAATTGGTATCAGAGCAAGGCTCCTTGGAAGAAATCTCAACCTCTTGAGGTAGATTTGGGATGACGCACATGAGGGATGCTCCCTTTTTTGATGGATCAGACTATGGCTTCTAGAAGACAAGGATGGAAGGTTTCCTAGTATCTCTTGGATTTGGAGTTTAAAATTTTGATGTGACTGGACATACTTTCGCTATTTATGGTCCAAAAATTGATGATGAGATCAAGGCCTATGAGAACAATGGTAAAGCAAGGTATTCTCTTTTAAGTAGTATTTCTAACACCAAACTTGTGAAAGTTATGAGTTTGAAATCTGTTAGAGAGATTTGGACAAAGTTGGAAAGTATTTATGAAGGGGATGATAAGGTCAAGCAAGCTAAGATATATAATCTAAAGATCACATTTGAGAACCTGTGGATGTATGAAGATGAAAACACTACAAGCTACATGTAGAAAGTGGATGAAGTTCTCAATTCCATTAGAGGTCTCGATGGAAATCTTGAAGAAGAAGTGGTAAAGAAGGTACTAAGAACTCTTCCTAAATCTTATGGTCACAACGTTTATGCTATTGAAGAAGTTTAAGATTTAAGAAAATATTCTAGAGAGAAGTTGTATGGTGCTATATTTGCTTTTGAAATGAGAGAATTTGGCCCAAGTAATGCAAAAGTTGAGATTGCTTTTAAGGCTGGCAAACTAGAAAAGACTGAGGAGTTAGATCAAGACGATCTTGATGATGTAGAAGCAAATTTTGTATGGAAAATAAAAAAAGTGTACTGGTAAATACAAAGGTAAGTTACCTTTCAAATGTTTTAGTTGTGGTAAGATAGGTCATTATGCTTCACGATGTCCAAATAGAGCTTTTAATGACAAAAGCAAAGAAGAAAAAGGTAAAGCATTTAAGAAAATTTATTATGTTAGATAAGATTCCAGTATATCTGATGATGAATCTTATTATGGGGATGATGAGGATAGTGAATGCTTGTTCATGGCTATAAAAGTTGAATCTAATTCTGATATCTTTGAGAGATGTGTGAAGGAAAGTGCTCCAGAAGTAGGTCACAATGCTATGGTGATTGCTCTTCATGCTAGAAAGGAGAAAAAAAATTGGATCATAGACAATGGATGCTCAAATCATATGACCGGTGACAAAAGTAAGTTTGTTAAACTTGAGAAATATGAAGGAGGTTTAGTTAATTTTGGTGATGATACATATGCTAAGATATGTGGAAAAGGTTCAATAATTTTTGATAGCAAGCATAATACATATGATGTTATTTATGTTAAGGGTTTGGGACATAACCTATTGAGTGTTGGATAAATGTGTAGCAAAGGATATAATCTTATGTTTTAGGATGATGGACGTGAGATCAGAAAAGGCTCCAAAACTATGGTTGCTACTGGAAGGACAACTAGAAATGTTTATCAACTTAAAGGTGCTGATGGCCATTCCTTTATGACTTAGATTAATGAAAGTTGGCTATGGAACAAAAGGATGTGTCACATTAATTTTGATAGCCTAGTGAGGATCGATTCAGTTCAATTTGTGTGAGATCTGCCAAGGATTACAAAACCCATCAATATTGTTTGTAAGGATTTTCAAATTGGGAAGAAAACAAGAAGTTTCAAATTCAAAGAACAATCTACTACTAGATTGTTGGAGTTGGTGCATACAGAACTTTGTGGTCCTACCAGATTAAGAATTCTTCAAGGTGAAAAGTATTTCATGCTATTGATTAATGATTATTCTAGAATGACATGGGTTAATTTTCTCAAAGAAAAATCAAAAGCTCTAGATAAGTTTAAAGCATTCAAAGTTATGGTTGAGAATGAAATGGATATATGAAAATCAAGTGTTTGAGGTTTGAAAGAGTTGGAGAGTTCTCCTCCAATGAGTTTAACAATTTTTGTGAGAATCATGGGATAAAGAGGCATTTAACTACCCCTAGGAATCCTCAACACATTGGAGTTGTTGAAAGAAATAATAGGACTATTTAGGAGGCTGTAAGAACAATGATGAAAGAGGAAAACTACCAGAAGTATACTAGAGAGAAGAAATTCATATTGCTATCTACATTCTTAATAGAGTTCAAGCAAGAGAAAACATTTTTCTGAGCTCAAGGACTAGGACACCCTTGGGTGGCTCTATCCACCTATTTTTTTGATCTCAAAATTTGAATATGTTGGTGTCAACATTTTAGCATTTGAAATTCAATTTACAAATATTGGCTATCAAGATCTAATTTGAAAGAAATTGAATAAATTCATATAAGTACCTAGTTATTGCATCATTTTGAAATCTAATAAGAACTATCTAGCAACAAGTGAACACTAAGAGAAATAATTATTATCAAGAGTAAAATTTGTGAACATTATTGCAGCAATTCAAGATCCAAGCATCATGGAAAATATTATGTGAGTTCATGTATGTTTAAGTTATCATTTTTGTGAAGGATAACCCTTGTTGTAGGTCCCCAAGAAATTCAAGCATTCAAAGAAGCAAAATACAATACCTTGAGGTGATGTACATGAATTAAGTCCTTCAAGGAAGCCATTAAAGGGTGGTGAGTTGCAACACTTTTTTGATTCATCATTCCTTCCTATAATTTATCATTTCTATCATTTATGTTTCCATTGTGGAAATGGAAACACTAACATGGGGTTTGACTAAGGTAAGCCCCTAAATAGAACTGTTATCCACTGAAATTGCACCCTGTTGAACATGATGTTCAACACCTCAGTGTAACATGGGAAGACCTCTAAAACTGTGGGTTACTTGTAGATAGAGGTCAACCTCCAGAGAAGGTCAGCTTCCTTTGGTGTCACCTAAAATACTAATTTTGTAAAGGAAAAGGGAGGAGTGCATAAAAATAAAACTAAACCCTATGGTGATACACTGAACTGATAAGAGCAATTGAATACTTTGATTTACACTTGACTACTGATGATGGATATGGGATTGCACAACAATTTTTTGTAGATTATGCATAAGTATTTCACAAATAGGTTTGACATGCACACACTTTTAAGAAGGAAAAGCAATTTTTCATAAATCAAAAGGGTCATGTGCAATTCAATAAAACACAATTTGTAACCTACATAATACTAATTTTGCAAAGAGAGGCATGCTAATATGAGACAAAGCTATAAGGAGATAGAAATATTTCACGAAGTAGCTTGATCAATCACCTAAAAATACACAATATTTTGCAAGAACTAGAAGGAAAATTGGACCATCAATGGTAACCAAGGTAAATTCTATATATCATGCTCCAAAATGAGTTACAAAAGTTTACTAATTTGAGAAAGGACTGCCAAAAGTCACAAAATTTCAAAAAGAATAAGAAGAACTCCTCCACAAAGAGGCAAAAAAAATCCATATATACAAAAATGTCGGCCCCTAGGGCTTACAAAAAAATATCAGCCTCCAGAAAGATCTGCCCTTAGATCTTTCTAATTGAGTTACTTCTACATTAAATGTGTATCCCCACTGTCCATGTCTGTGAAGGATCACTCCAAGAATAGCCTCAATATCTTTTGGAATAATCGCATTAATCTCTGGCCTCCATGTCCACCCTCGAACTTCCATCAGAGCCGCCTTGAATGTGGTTGCTCTGATAGTAGTAAATGTCAATCTACCGCTCGCCAGCAGACACTACAGCTATCCCCGAGACTAGCGACTTCTTCCCCTTTGGCTTTCCTCCTGTTTTAGATCTTTCTTCAAGTTGATTCCCCTGAGAGACAACACCAAATGTTCCCTATTGTCAGACCTCCATAAAGGCAACACCATCGCCTTCGAACCGATTCCTCAACCTTGATCACAGAGTAGATCCATACTGCTCACATTCCATTGATCTTCCTGACAAGGATAGTCACAATATTTAAACTACCCATGGTTCGTCTTTAGCTCCTTTTGATTTGTTGAACTTGTGCCATGTAGATTCCTAGATGGTCAAAGGTTGCTTCATCAGAATCGCATGTTGGTGAGACACTAGCCGTGTCTCGCTGATGTGATTATGCCCTCATAACAGCTATCTGAATAACATGTGATGGTCGGCAAGACCTCATAGCGAGCGACCAGAGTCATATCGACATCCACAGTGGTCGCTGAGACAATCGCTATCAGCAAGACATCACCGCGAGCCCCTAGAGTTATACCGCTATGTTCTCGTTGGCAAGACATCCAAATTCGGCAAGACATCTTTCAGTCAGCAGGAGGTCATAGCGAATGCTAAGAGTCCTACCGATATCCTTTTCCATGGGCAAGTTGATTGCTATCAACAAGATTCCCCTCAGTCGGTGAGAGATTATGCCGAAGGAAAACTCTCTCGGCGAGACATCTTGGCGAGCCCAAAAAATTACGCCGAGAGTTCCATTTATCGACCAAACACCATCGGGTTGGCAAGACCTTTTTCCAACCCCTTCCATTCCTCCCGAACTTGGACCATTTCGGGGAGACCACCAATGGTCGGTGAGACCTCTCACTGAGCTCCTCCTATTTCGGTGAGATCCTGCTCAGTCGGCAAGACCCTGCTTAGTCGCCAAGACCTTTCGTCAAGCTCAAAAATTATACCGAAGGCATCCCTTTATCAGCATGAATTTCCCCATTCGGCCAGACTTTATGTCGAAGGAAAACCCTCTCAGTGAGACCACCTCATTTGGCAAGACATCGTGCCGAACCCTTCATCTCTCGACGAGCTCAGACCATTTTGGGGAGACCACCAATGATCGGCGAGACCTCTTGCTAAGCTCCTCTTGTTTCAGCAAGACACTGCTTAGTCAGCAAGACCTCATAGCGATGATGTCTCCTTTCGCCGAGACCTCCTTTTGTCGACGGGACCTCATAGCGAACACAAACCACTCTCCCCGATGCTAGCCTGGTGAACAATTATTGGTGAGACATCACAAGCGAAGAGATATATAAAAATTTATAGCAAATGAGATGTCTTGGTGACCTGATTGAGCCCGTAGGTAAAAATTGGGTAACATTTCTAGCGACCTTTGCTAGATGTTTGCCTGCTAAACATGAAAACTAGTAGCCTAGGCCTATCCATTGGGAAAACTTAGAAACATATCAAGAGCAGCTTGTACATGGCTGTAACTCATTTATAACTCATTAGAACACTTAGAAACCTATTGAAAATAGGAAAACATGAAAATTGAAGAAAGGAAACTATCTAACAGTGCCGAAACAACACTTAGGGAATTGAAAAAATTGCAACTAAACCTACCCTACACTAACTAGTAAAAAATTGGTCAAACAAAACCATTCACAGGATGACTGAAATAGCTACCCTTTCTTTTCAAAGTATAATGACCGACATGCTTAAGGACAACTGAGTAAAAATGATACACAAAAAAATGTTTAACAAGATGATGCACTACTTCTTGAAAGAGGCGAACAAGCTCACTTACCTCACTAAACAGATCATATGTATTGTCAACCAAAGGAGGATAAGTGAACTGAACATATTCTTGCTTGGCTGCTAGTGCATCCTTGATAACATCTTATATTGTGTCTTCATGTATGGGTGTAAGATTGATCATTGGTGTTGTATTGAACTCCATCTGGGAAAAATATCTGATAGGGCAGCCTTGGTAAGGGTAAAGCTTGAAATTTTCTTGCTGATCTCTTGCTCATGGACTACCACTTTATCATCTTGTTGGCTGGAAAGGTCAAGTCCTTGTGGCAGACTTGGTGGAAAAGCAGTAACCTTCTCAACATGTTCATGCTTTCTCGAATGAGAACTCATTTCTTCAATGGAGAACAATGAAATAACTTCCTCCAACACACCTTCAATCAATACATCAGCTTCTAGCTCCTTTATACCCCATAAAGGAAGTTGCTTATAATTCTTATCATTACTAGAAGAATTACATTCCGTTTCAAGCTTGTTTTCCTCAATAAAGGAAGACAACAATTCTAGTGGTGATGAAATCTCAAGTTCTTCTGCACAATAGAATGGAAGATCCTCTAACTAGATATAATCTTGTAAAATAGGTTCATGAGGGTCCTCCTATAGTTTCAACACCTCTACAAGTTGCTGCTCAAGATCATCATAACCCTCAACTTCTTCTGATTCTTTGCCATCCAATGTTGAACAAAATTCTTCAATAATACATGTGCACAACTCCTCAAAAAGCTCAACATTGGCTTCCTCATCCATAACACACTCAAAAACATCAAAAATCTCACCTTGGAGGATAGAATCAGGTTCAATATCAAGATTTTCTTCCTAAATTAAGCCTCCATTGTCTTGCCGGTTGCCACCAATTACCAACTCACCAATGCTTTCTTGTTGTTCTGAAATAGTTGCACCATCTTGGAGAGCATTTGTTTGTGTTATTCGATACTCCTCCAAAGCCATTTGCAATAGGTTTGGAGTTCTAGCCTCTTCCATGGTGAGTAAGCTTGAGTTAGTTTGATCAAGGGTCTGCTCCTCTTTAGCTGCAACACTCTGCTCTTTGAAACTCCCCTTAAGTTTCCTCTTTTGAAAATCCTCCATTAGTTGGTGATGATAATCTAAGTAAGCTTGATTATTTTGCACCTGAGCAGACAACAACTTCATTTGTCCTTCCTTAGTAGCTATTTCCTATTTAAGGTCTCCCTCAAATTGGATTCTTTTTGCCACTTTTTATTGATCATAAAAGTAGACTTGTTCAGCCATTTCTTGTTGTTGCATTATGGTACCTTTATGCACTTTGATATCAACCAACATCCTAGATAGGAATGCAAGCACCTTACTAATATCATTAATTGTCATATTGTGGGGACCTTGACTTAGATCCCACAACGTATGGTCAATCTGTTGGAGCAGGTCCAATATGTTCTGGTATGGATGTTTTTGAAACTGATTAGATAAATAAGCATAATGGTTAACATCAGAAACCTCCTCTTGGGGTTGATTTTGATCAAATATTAATTGAAACAAAGGCTGAACCAGAGTGAGAGGGTGGGAAACATGATGAAAATGTTAATTAGTTATTGCTGCAAGGGAAATTGCGCTGAAACCAACACTATGGTTGATTGAATGTAACTGATAAGGTGTAGGGGCAATGTACTCATGATGTGGGAGGTAATAGTAAGAATTTTCATGAATATTTGACATCTTTTCATTCAAAGAGCTGGAAACTCAGAACTAATGGATTCTTTTGAGACATACCAACACTTGTGCCTGTGAAACTAGAAGATTTGAGCTCAGAGTCACCAGGTGTTGTTCAAACTGCCTCCAAAGGCTTAATGATACTGAGTTAGACACCAAATCTCTCAGTATGCTGAATTTCTTATTAATGCACTAGCTTTTCTGCTACTTTCCAAACTCAGAGTCGCCATGATATGCTGATGTTTACCTCTAAAAGGCCTGAAACTCACTGGATGCATATCAAAAAATAGCAGTAATATGTAATCTTTAGGTGTTCTGATTCGAACTGTCCCACCGGGCGTGCTAGAACTGTAATCCACTAAAATTGCACCCTGTTGAACTTGATGTTCAACACCTCAGTGTAACATGGGAAGACCTCTAAAGTTGTGGGTTACTTGTAGATAGAGGTCAACCTCTAGAGAAGGTCGGCTTCCTTTGGTGTCATCTAAACTATTGATTCTGTAAAGGAAAAGGGATAAGGAGTGCATAAAAATAAAACTAAACCCTATGGTGATACACCGAACTGATAAGATCAATTGAATACTTTGATTTACACTTGATTACTGATGATAGATATGGGACTGCACAACAAGTTTCTGTAGATTATGCATAAGTATTTCACAAACAGGTTTGACATGCACACACTTTTAAGAAGGAAAAGAATTTTTTCACAAATCAAAAGGGTCATGTGCAATTCAGTAAAACACAATTTGTAACCTACATAATACTACTTTTGCAAAGAGAGGCATGCTAATATGAGACAAAGCTATAAGGAAATAGAAATATTTCATGAAGTAGCTTGATCAATCACCTGAAAATACACAATATTTTGCAAGAACTAGAAGGAAAATTGAACCATCAATGGTAACCAAGGTAAATTCTATATATCATGCTCCAAAATGAGTTACAAAAGTTTGCTAATCTGAGAAAGGACTGCCAAAAGTCACAAAATTTTGAAAAGCATAAGAAGAACTCCTCCACAAAGAGGCAAAAAAAATCCATATATACAAAAATGTTGGCCCCTAGGGCCTACAAAAAAATATCAGCCTCCAGAAAGATCTGCCCTTAGATTTTTTTAATCGAGTTACTTCTGCATTAAATGTGTATCCCCATTGTCCATGTCGGTGAAGGATCACTCTAGGAATGGTCTCAATATATTTTGGAATAATCGCATTGATCTCTAGCCTCTGTGTCCACCCTCAAACTTTCATCAGAGCCACCTTGAATGTGTTTGCTCTGATAGTAATTAATGTCAATCTACCACTCGCCAGCAGACACTACAACTGTCCCTGAGACTAGCGGCTTCTCAGATCCATATTGCTCACATTCCGTTGATCTTCTTGACAAGGATAGTCACAATAGTTAAATTTACCATGGTTCATCTTTAGCTCCTTCTGATTGGTTGAACTCGTGCCAAGTAGATTCCCAAACGGTCAAAGTTTTCTTCATCAGAATCGCATGTCGGTGAGACACTAGTCGTGTCTCGCCGATGCGATTATGCCCTCATAGTAGCTATTGGCATAACATGCGATGGTCGGAAAGACCTCATAGCAAGTGACCAGAGTCATATCAACATCCACAGTGGTCGCCGAGACAATCGCTATCGGTCAGACATCATTGCGAGCCCCTAGAGTTATACCGCTGTGTTCCCGTTGGCAAGACATTTGAATTCAGCAAGACATCTTTCAGTCGGCAGGAGGTCATAGCAAATGTTAAGAGTCCTACTGATATCCTTTTCCATGGTAAAGTTGATCGCTATCGGCAAGACTCCCCTCAATCGACGAGAGATTATGCTGAAGGAAAACTCTCTCGGTGAGACCACCTACTTTCAGCGAGCCCAAAACATTACGCCGAGAGTTCCATTTATCGGCCAGACACCATCGGGTCGGCAAGACCTTTTTCCGACCCCTTCCATTTCTCTGGAACTTGAACCATTTCGAGGAGACCACCAACGGTCGGCGAGACCTCTTGCCGAGATCCTCCTATTTCGGCGAGACCCTGCTTAGTCGGCAAGACCTTTCACTGAGCTCAAACATTATATCGAAGGCATCCCTCTATCGACAGGACTTTCCCCATTCAACCAGACTTTATGCCGAAGGAAAACCCTCTCGGTGAGACCACCCTCATTTGGCAAGACATCATATAGAACCCTTCATCTCCTGGTGAGCTCGAACCATTTTTTGGAGACCACAAATGGTCGGCGAGACCTCTTGCTGAGATCCTCCTATTTTGGTGAGACCCTGCTTAGTCAGCAAGACCTCATAGCGATGATGTCTCCTTTCGCTGAGACCTCCTTTTGTTGGCGGGACCTCATAGCGAACACAAACTACTCTCCCTAATGCCAACCTAGTGAACAATTGTCGGTGAGACATCATAAGCGGAGAGAGATATAAAACTTTACAACGACCAAGATGTCTTGGTGACCTGATTGAGCCCGTAGGTAAAAATTGGGCAACAAGAACAACATTTTTTCTCTCTTTGAATGTGCAAATTTCAATTTGGAGAGGATTAAAGGAATTTTGAAGATCATTTATTCATTGTTGCATTCAAATACCTACACCTTTTCAACTCAAAGAAACTCACCTACAAAATTATATGACAGTGATCCAACAAGTTTGTAAGCGGAAATAGGAGTCACAGATCTGACATCATAGGACTGCAAAAGCAGAACAAGACACCCCTACAAGGATAGAGATGCCCTTGGGTGTCTATGTCCTATTCTAACTGATACCAAATTTATATGATAGGTAAACAACACTTTTCTCTTCCTAGATTTGCCTTCAAATCTTTGTTATAGTTTGTCAATTGGCAAAATATTGTAATTTTCATATTAGTGCACATAGTCTAATTCGGTTAATCAAGGAAAATAAATTCCAATCCATTCTAAGACTCAAAAAGTTGTAGATCTAGGTCTGATTGGCCCACCTTCATGGTTGAAATTCAATCTAATCACCTTGTTGGTTTGCATCCTAGTGCACCCTTGAAAAAGGAAGAGATTAATCCTAAGTTTTATATATCAAACTTAGGGTTCACTTTTTCTTTGTTACATTTTGGTGAACTTTACATTTTTACATCATAAACCTTTTGAAATATGAAATAATTCAACCCTAGATTTAGGTTTAGCATTGCATTGTTTGCATTATTCATTTAGGGTTTCATTTTTGCATCATAAAAGACATAAAAATTCAAAAAAATGAATCTCACATTGCATCATAGGTTGTAATAGGATTACTTTCAATCATTTAGGTTAGATCTACATTCAAAATTGCATTCATAATTGTCACTTTTGTTCAAACATTGTTACACATTGGCATTTGAGTTATATTGTCATAAATTGAGAAAATTCTAGAAAAATACTTAGTTGCAGACCTGTTTGCACATAGAAAAAGAAGCCCTAAGCAATCTAATAAACATTCAAACTTTTAATTTTCACCTACCCTATCAAGGACAAAGATGCCCTTGGGCACTCTTATCCTCCTATTGGTTGCTCAACAAAATTTTGCAAAATTCTTTGTCTCCGTGTCTTCAGTTTGTTTTTGCTTGTAAATCTCTGATTTGGAATTCTTAATTGCATGCATTTATGCATCTTTCATATAGCTCAAAAAGTGACAAAAATTGCATTGTTTTGTTTCAAAATTGTATCAAAATCATCATTTTTGGACTTCTACATCTTAGATCTAAAAAACTGTATTCAAATTTATCAAAAATATCTTCAACATAGTGGCACACTTGCATTTTGAATCACATTGGCATAAATTGAGTAAATTATAGAAAAAAAATTCACTGTCAGACCCTTTTGCAAGAAGACTTGAGATCCTTAAACAGTATAACACAGTCAAATTTTGAAACTTGCATAAATCTATGCAAGACATAGTCGCCATAGGGTGACTTAGTCCACTTATGGCGACTTAGTCTTGCCATTTTGAGCTCAAATTCACTGTGCAAAATCTTGTCTCTGATCTTTGCAGATCTCTTGCATCAATTTTTGAATATCAGTCCTATAACTATTTGTTTTGCTAAAATCATTGCTATCTTGATCCATAGGGCATAACATCATGTTCTCATTGCAAAATATTTTTTTTTCATAATGCATATCCTATTGTCAAGCCTTGTTAATAATTTCAAGGAATTTTTCATACAAGCATGTAAAAATGAGTTTATTTCTCCTCTTTTGTTATTTTTCATTGATCCCTCTCCTATTCTCTCCTAGTTGTGAGAGTATCTTGGTGCAAGATAATGATGTCATTGACACATTTCTTAATATCACTTTGCCTAATCTTCATTCATATCCCAATATCTCCCCTACTTGTGAGAATGTTTTGGTGCAAGAGGATACAATCATTGACAATCATGACAATCATGTTTGTTCTTCTCCTGATATCTCTCCTATTTGTGAAGAATGTATCTTGGTGTTAGAAGATCCAATCATTGAGTGTCATGACTCAGGTCTTTTTTGTTTCTCTCCCAATACCTCTTCTACTTGGGAAGATATTGTGGCACAAGAGGATGAAATAATTGATACATTTATGGATTACATAAATGAAGATGCTAAGGTGACATTAGATTCCCTCTCCATAGAAGATCATCAATAAGAAGTTAAATCCATTGAGGTTATGAATGCACAATTGACTATTAGATCTCCTTTAATAATTGGACCTCCTAAAACTCCTTTAATTATTGGACCCCCTAAAATTACTCTAATTATTAGACCTCATAAGTCACCTCTCATTATAGGGCCTCCTAAATCTCATGGCTATATCCTAAACTTTGCGAAACAACTCACTAGTAATCATATGTTGCAACAACCAAGTTATTGTACTGTTGCTCATACATCTAACACTAGAAACAATAAGCAACCAAAAAAAACCAACATCCATCCCATTACCTCAACCGTACCCCCCATCCGCACCTAACATTTCACAGTGTAGTGGTAAGAATTTGATCTTATTGAGCAACTTTGTAACACTCCTGCTAAGATCTCTTTATCAGATTTAATTCAAACATCACATGTTTATCATTGCATGCTTCAAAATGATTTGTACAAAGTTGTCATCCCTCCTAGTGCTCAACCAAATGACATAGCAACCTTGATTGAGGGTATAAATTTAGTTAATGTGGATATTATCTTCCATCAAAGTGAATTACCTTCTTTGGAAACACGAAAAAAAAATGATGCTTTGATGATAATGTATATCATTAACAAGGTTAGGATTAGATGTACCCATATTGATAATGGTTCGGGGCTTAATGTTTATAGTGTAAATATTTTGGACAGAATTGGGGGGAATAAGACTAAAATTCAACTAGTTGATTTGTCTATCCATGGTTTAGATAATGTGGGAAACAACTGCTTGGTGTAATAATATTACCTCACAAAGCTGGTAAGGTTGTGTTGCAAACACCTATCCATGTGATGCCCCATGATATTTCATATAATATTCTCTTAGGTAGACCTTGGATTCATGAGATGAAAGGTGTGCCTTCAACACTTCATCGTTTAATGAAATACACTTATAACAAGGTTTACATGATAAAAGCTAATTTATCTAAAAAAAGTGTTTACAAACTGAAACATGAATAGAGAGTCCTTTTAGAACATTGATACCAACTTCAACCTTTATAAATTGATGATAATCTTGATTGTATTTCATCTATAACAAAACTCTTAGACAATGATTGGGGATCATTAGATTTCACACCTACATTCATGGGGGAATAAAATATTACACAATCAAAATTAGAAAAAGAAAAATAAGCCACAATGGTATCAACACAATCTATCACTGAATCATCAAAAACATCCACAACTTCTAGCAAAGAGGAGAACACAAATTACACATCCACATATGATGAGAGTGACTATGAAGAACCACCTTCTTCGAAATAAATGAAAGCCATTTATGGAAGAGGTTATGAAATTTTGAAATAGTTTGGCTATAATGGAAAAGGATGTGGTAAAAAATAACAAGGCATCCATGTCCCTATAGATCTCAACACACAAGAAACAACAAAAGGTCTTGGTTATTTTCCTTCGAAAATAACAAAAATATCTTCACTTAATCATACAAAATACAAATAGTATTAATTTCCACTCCTTGCCATGTGGTAGTTGTAGTATCACACAATACTTACTACCTTGCATGGAGGTATAAATAAAGTTTTTTGTAATTGTATTTCATCTTTCAAGGAGAAACATATCATCATCTGTTTTGGATCACCTTTCTCCCTACACTTGGGGGGAAAGGCGTTAGGTAGCCTTGTGTCAGCTGCATTCCTTCTAGCAAGGCATCCCTTTGTATCTCCTTAAAACGATAGTGTAGCAAGTACACTAAAGTTTTAAGTTGGGTGCAAATAGTCCCCCACTCATTATTAGCATAAGGAATGGTCCCTTTTTAGTGATGATAGCATATATTGTTAGGATAGGTGGCATTATAATTGTTATCCTAAGTTGATTTATGTGTTTCCACGTTCTTCAGAAAGTGTTCTAGGGGACATGAGGGAAAAAAAAATTATTATTTATTTTCGTATGACAAATTGTAATTGCATTCAAAGAGGTGGACCCTCTACAATGACGGTTATAGGGAATCTCGGAAGAATATTCCTCTTGGGCATCCAACTTTGTGATGGGGACCTCTTTTGTGTGCATGTCCTTACATGTTATTTGCATGTTTTGCATGTTCTTGCATAGTTGGGCACCCAAGTTTACATGTTGGTGCATGTTCTTGCATGAAGCCGTCACAACCATCAAAGAGTTATGGAGCACTTGGTATTGACCAATTTTGATTGGCTACGGGTTAGGCGCCCATGTGAAGGCCATGTGATTATTTAATATTTTATGCCATGTTTATGGGTTGTCCACTAAGGGGGCATGAATTTTTCTAGGTGGTTTTTCCTGTTGTTTTGGGATACCATTTGTGGCATTCTCTCCCATAAACTTCTATATATTGGAGCCTTGAGATGGTGATTTCTAGAGTTTGTTTGCAAGTTGTCAAAGCAACGAAGTGATGTTGGTTTTCAAAGAGGATTATGGTATTGATGTACTTCTTTGAGGATTAATACACATAATGTATCTCTTTGGGTGTGGAGTTTTTTCCTGCAATGGTTTCTCCACGTACATCTTGTATCACTTGTGTTTGGAAACTTATGGTATTGCTGATTTTGCTTTCATTGTTGAATTGTTAATCACATAATCTCTTTATGGTAATCTTGGATACATACTTTCAAATTTGCAAACACATTAAGTTCTATTGCTGCAAGTTTTTACCTTGATTTTCCAACATATATCTCCTAGAAAGTGTGACCTTGGAAATGAAATTATGGCCTTCTTGATCTATGTTGTGTCTCCTTTAGTGGTGATATTGGGCTTGATATCCCCTAAGAATGCGACCTTTCTTGGAATATGGCGTTCCCCTTGGCGGTAATGCTATGGCTAGTATTCTATAAGGTGTGAATTCTTTTATTCCATGACTAGTCCTCTCTTGGTGGTGATGTCATGTGTGGTATTCCCTAAGGTGTGACCTTTCATATATTGAGTAAAACACCTTTGTTGATTTTGTAAATCATTTTTTGAGGTGGTGTTGTTATAACACCCCTTGAGGTTTTGGCCTTATCTTGCCATCATTTATGCACTTGCTTAGGTGAGTATTTGCACCTTCTTGGGTGATTTTGGCATCTTTACTTCACTTTATTCACACACGTTGAACTTAGTGGTGCATTGATGTTGGAATTTATGCTTCACTTTGTTCACATGTGTTGAACTTAGTGTTGTGTTTGCATAACATATTGATCATTTTTGTAGTACCTTATTGTAGAACCCCAATCCTAGACTTGCACAAACACAAGAAATAAACACAATATTAGTTCAAATGCAAGTGAGAATCAATATTCCCCATCAAATCCATTTAAATTGCAAAGAAAAAGAAATGAGATGAGGAACACAAGCAAACATAAACAAAAAAGCTATCAAATATTATTCAATGTAAAGAAAACTCTTAATCCCACGGGGAAGTTGGTGCCAATTTGATGTGGAAATTGGCCCTTTCCCAACTCCTATTATGCAATGTTGATCAATGATCCACTTTGTTGAAGATTCAATTGAGCTCCATGATGAAAAATCTGCATAACCTAGCTACAAACTTGATAAAATTGATGAAAATGGATGTACTTGAGTATGAAATTGAGTATAGTAGACTTGCTCAACTTGTGGATGATCAAAATGAGGAGAGAAGCCTCTTATTTATAGGAAGACAAGATGGAGGAATGAACAGAATGGAGCAATGTGGGACTAAAGATAAGCCAATGATAAAGCACCACTTGTCATCATGCTAGTGGACAAAGGTTGAGCACATTTTGATTATTGTGTAAATGAGGGGGAGATTTGAAATTCAAAAGATGGTTTGAAGGATGAGGTGAAAGGTGAAGTTAATGCCACATGGCTCAAGAAAAGGACATGTAAGAGGTTTTAATGCTTTGTTGGATGTACAAACCCTTTTGGGGGGAGATTTCAAATTTGAAGAATATTCCAACCTTTGATGCCTTTTTTGGATGAAAAAGGAGATTTAATAAATCAATTAAAATGATTTTCATGAGCATGTGGCAAAAGCTAGAGGATTTGATGGATTAAGACTAGCATTAATCAGGATTTGATTAATTTAAAAGGATGTTAGCTGATTTGACAATTTTGACTTAGATTTTAGGATTAATTTAAATCAAAATGAGAAGAATATGATTTAGACTTAATTAAATAAAGATTTTGATTTATTTAATTAAAAGGAGATGATGTTAGATTAAATTAAATAAAGATTTATTTAATTTAATAGAATGACTTTAGAGATTTAATTAAATAAACTGAATTATTTAATTTAAAGAGGGACCATTAATTAAACAAAGTGATTTATTTAATTAATAGGAGATGATGACTTAATCAAATAAATTTGATTTGTTTAATTAAGGGACGAAAGGTGATGACTAGCCAAGAAGACGATTAAGGACAAAACAATGTTATTAAATCAGGATCAAGTGTGTCGATATATTTTATGTGTCTACATTTTGCCCCTCTTTGAAGTAATGTATCCGCTGTGTTGGTTCAAAGAATAACTGCTATGATCAAAATTTAAATTTTTTCTAATTTTTTCGAATGCCCTAGTGAAAAGAAGCATATTGGTGCATTTCCCCCTCAAGAGATCAGGCGAAAAGATCAATTTGAGGGTCGATCTCATGACAAATAGGTTCAAGATTAGTTCAGCTCAAATATTTGATGTAGACAGTCATCAGCCATGGGTAGCCTCATGTATACTTTGATATATTACACACACTTGATACTAATTTAGAAATGTTAGTAAGAAGAAATGAGATGATAAGAGGATCCAACAAGCCCATGATCTACGAGACTTTATTAGAGATGATGATGATGATTTTCTTACCAAGGAGTTGGGACTTTAAAAGGGCCATTTACTTTATGTTTGATAATACACATAGGCACAATGCATTGAGGTATAAAGAACCAAGATGGCGTTGCACCTAGTGTGATGGAATTTGACTCAAAAAATATATAGGAGTATTCTTGTTCACACCTGACATATAAAAACCTTACTAGGATGTACTTCAAATATTTCAAACATCTCAGACCAAAAAACGGAAAGGAAAATCCTAACAATGTAATAGTCAACAAGCTGTCCAAAACACCTTCCATCCATACCTAATAAAGCAAGTATTCGCCAAAGTTATATTACAAGAACGTCCAACGAGCACAACAAACAAAAGATAATGATCATTGCCCCATTCCTTTCTCTCTAAATCATTTTGATTAGACATGATCATCAAGAGGTCATTGGAATGAGCATAATAAGATAAAAAGATCAAGTACACAAGCAAGTCAATGTTCTTCAAACCTCTAGCCAAAGGGATTTGTTTTGATTAGGATAAGAATCCAAAGTGATTTTTCCAAAGATAATGCCCATTGTAGGAAGGATGCATCCTAGGACATGTTAGTGGATGGTGGCAAGTTGATAGGTTGTTTGAAAGGCTATTGATATAAGGTTGCTTGACATGTTTGTGAATGATCAAGATTTTGATTTTGCATTTAAAATTTTGTTGTTTCGATTTTAATTTTTCATTTGAAGTTTGTTTTTGCTAATTGTTGTGGTTGTTTCTATTTGTTTTTCCAAAGGGTGAGTGTGACGATTTGTTTATTATGGATGAGATTATTGCGGTGAAAGTGAAATGGGATGGATGGATTTTTTGGGTTTTAATGTTTTGAAGTTTTTTGAAATGTTTTGAGGCTATTTTTGGTATTTTTGAGATTTTGCAAATGTTTTGATTTTCGATTTTTCAAATGTTTTTGGGGTTTTTTGAGATTTTATGATTTTTTTTGTGTTTTCTGAGATTTTATGAATGTTTTTTGTGTTTTATGAGATTTTATGAATGTTTTTGTGTTTTTTGAGATTTTATGAATGTTTTTGGATTTTGGGTCTTAGGGGTTGATCAAAGATTAGCCTTGCCTATGTGTAAGCTCAGAGATGATGTAGTTCAGACTCCATGTTTTTGATGTTTTTTTGAATTTTTGAGTGTTTTTGGATGTTTTTGGATTTTCGCATGATTCTAACGATTTGGATATGGATATTCATGATGATATCAATGCTTTGTTTTGGGATATTGTTGAAAACCAAGCTAAGGTTGATTGATCAGATCAATGGATTGATGATGATAACATTGTTGAGGATACACAACAATGCAAGGATAGTGTTAAGAAACACGCGGATTAGGATGGATATCCCAAGATGATGAGGGATTGATTGGATTTGATTGATCAAGATTGATGATGATAACATTGTTGAAGATACACAACCATGCAAGGATAGTGTTAAGGAACACAAGGACTAGGAGGGATATCCCAAGATGATGATGTATTGATTGGATTTGATTGATCAGGATTTTGAAACTTGATTTGGAACAAAATTATTTTAAGTGATTTGATGTGACGCTAAAGTGAAAATTAGATGCAATTGATATTGATTGTTTGGATTGATGTTTGATGAAAGATAAAGCTTGATAAGGAACATCTTCTCGTCAAAATATTCCATGGGCTAGTGATTTGGATTCTTGATAACAAATGGTTGATCAAATTGATTTCACATTTGTCAATGTTTGGATAACCATATAAGTTGGAGGATATAGATCAAGATTTGTTCTATAAGCAAGATATAAATATCTACCCCCAGTGTCTAGCAATGTATGTAATGTCATGGATGGATGCTTGGATAGGTGTATGGATGGAGGGATATGGATTATCTTGAGATAAGATAAGGTGTTGAGATAAAGAATGCTTATTTAGATAATGCTTCATGGTTGAGATAATGTTAGGGTAGGATATGATCAATGAAAATGGTTCGTGTCAAGATGTCCATCATAAGAAAGTGTAGAGTGTGCGCAAAACTTCATCAAGATCAAGATAATGCAGAAGATGGATGTAAATGGATGAAAATGGATTGGACAAATGGTTCATGGATGAATGGATTTATTATGGATAAGATGGATGGAATACTGGATTTATTATGGATGGGACGAGATGCTTCCATCTGAACTAGCGCATGTAGATGCTCAATTCTACACATGACGCCCATTTTCCAGGTTTTCATCATGGTACTTGTCCAAAGTGCCACCATAGTGGTCTAGAGGATAATTTTTTTCTTTATTATTTTCAATCCTTTTTTTTTGGATTTTCATATTTTCTTGATTTTTTATTTTTGAAAGATTTTAAGCTCATGTTGAACCACCTGGTGGTGTCGATGTAGATGCATCTATCATGATGTGCCATTGATAACCTGCCTAAAGAATTTTTCTTGCCAAGATACGTGCACTTGAATACAACTTTTGAGATTCCTGATTTGCTTTGCTGATACTAGAGTTAACTTTGTCTTTGTGTGCACATCGCGATAGAGTGCCTTTTGAATCCTTATGTTGTAGGGTAGTTGCCAACACATGGTCAATGTGAGAGTTGGATATCATGTGTGGAGGTGTGGATGGAGTGTGTTTAGGAATAAAAGATGGATTGGTTGATAGTTTGGAACCTTTGACTCTCCAAACTTGGGAAGATGAGCAATAATGGGTGGATACAAAAGTGTGCATAGAATTAGGACCAATCGCTTGATATACTTTGTACGTTGCTTGAGAAGCCTTATTTTTCCTTTGTAGACATCTTTGATGGATACTTTTCCCTTTTTTATTTTTCCCCATAGTTTCTTTCACTAATGGAGTTTGATAGGGATAATATTTCTTTGTATTTTTTGGTATCCATGTGTATTTGATTTGTCCATTATGCTTCTTAGCTTCGTTTGCTTTAATAACATTCTTTGTGCTTTGATTCAAATACTTATTTTGATGTTGGTCCCAATTTGTGAATGGGATGATGGGTGGATGAAGATTCACGACATGGCTGGTTGTAGTATTGGCATCAGTTTCATCATAAGGATTCTTCGTGCTCCCTATGTTGAAGTATGCTTGAGACATAGTTTCCCCCAGTATGGTGGTAGTAGCACCTTTGTTCTTTGATCCTGCTTGTTTCGAGAGTTCCTTTTTAGAATGCATTCTCTGATAAATGACTACTACAAATGATGTTATTTCAATTTGTTGTTCTGCTGACTCTAGAATATCTTGTTCTGTCTGACCTGTTTCCTTGAGTGGATAATGCTGGATATCTTCATACATGATGTCCTTAGTTTGAATTTTGGATATATTTGATCCTGATGTTGACAACTCAGTTTGACTGTAGGAATCAATAACTTGCTCTTTTTGTGTAATAATGTCAGGAGTAAAGGAATCATGTTCTAAATGAAGATCATCTACGTGTCCATCCAAAGAAAGCATCTCGTGGGTAGATGGAGGAGTATGTGCTATGTGGATATGACCATCTTGTATAGATAGGAGAGTTTCCATTACATCATTGTAGTAGCTTGGGGATACAAATTCTTGATCTTGATTGCTTTTGGAATTTCTTTTGACATGCTTTGGATCAAGTTCTTGACATGGGCCAGTTTCAAAGGATGGATTGCTTATAAAGGGTTTTTGGATATCTTCATTAGGAATGGGAAGTGGCTCAATATCCTCTTGATCTTTGAGTAGACTTGGATCAAATGTTGAGTTGAAGATTCCTTCAATATCTTCAAACATGTCTTGGAAATGACCATTGCTAGACTTTGGTGAGAGATGTTGATCATGCTTTGGAATAAATTCTTGAGATATGTCCTCTAACTCATTGGATGATGTAGAGACATTTTCAACATGATTATTGGTCGATGGATCGCCAATAGTTATTATTTTTTGATCAATCAGGTATTGGATGAGATTTTTGAGTCGAACACAATCTGATGTTGTGTGTCCCTTTATTTTGTGATACTCACAAAGATGGTTTTCATTGTACCATGGCGGTTTCACTAAGGACTCTTGACAATTTTCATAGAAGGGAATTTTGATGAGATTTTCTTGTACCAACTGCTACATGACCAATTCGATTGGTTTCCCAAGTGGTGTGTATTTTTGTTTGTTGCCTTGTGAGATTTTAAATTGGCCTTGTGATGATTGACTTTGGAGATGTGGTGATTGATTTTGGACAATGTTCTGATTTGGGATGATGCTTTGGTTTGGTATGATAGGTTGAATTTGAACATTGTTGTGATTTGGAAACATATTTTCTTGATTTAGGTAACTTTGATTTTGCATGGTGTTACCTTGACTTGGATCAATACATGGAGTCGTTAACATATTGTTTGGTCTTTGATCAAAATTTGTATGATTTGCAAACATATCTATCCAAAAGTTTACCAAGTGTGGATTTGAATGTTCATGTTTGGTAAACTTGTGCTTGGTATATTCACATTTGGCATGTATGGATTTGATGGTATAATGTTGTTTTGTTGAAGACTCATGCATTGATTGTTTGATTGATAGATTTGTAGGTTTTGACTTTGATTTAAATCTACCGTAGGAAAAGGTGTTCCAAAATTTAGATTGGGCATACTCACATTTGTTGTGCCATTGAAGTTTGTAGGAGATAATGATCCCCTATATGGATTGTACAAATACGAGTTTTGATGATCCATTGGTTTTGTAAGGATTTTATAGTTTGGTTGATTTAGACCATTCATGATGTATGAATCAATATTATGTTCCATGTTTTTCTTGTGTTTTGACCTTGTTGACCTCTAAGGGATTTAGGACCAATGATGAGATGAAGGATGAAAGGGGTGAATGATATGGGTGTTGAGCTTTTAGGAACCTTGGAGGAATACTAGACTTTAGGACTTTTGGATTTTTGATTTTGGGTTTGATTTGGATTTGATAATAAACTCATAAAATCCAAGAGGTTCGATGTTGTCTTGGAATAAATTTGTCCACAAGGTGATAATTTAACTAAGTGTATGAAGAAGGATTCATCTACACACACCTAGTCAAATAAGATGATTTTTTATTTGATTTAAAGGATTTTACTAAAAGTCTAGTATGAATGATTTTTCCAATGGTTCAAAAGTTGTTTGTGAGATGGGATTTGATTGATGTTTGAGATGGATGAAGTGTTTGATTATGACCCTAGATGAACCTAAGAGGGACTTTGTTTACAAGACCAAGATAGTGAAGAACATGTTTTACCCTATGAGTAGTTCAAACCAAAAGACCAATATTTTGCTTGGAAGACCATAAGATAAATTATATCAAGCACATGTGTGGGGTTCAATTGATTTTATGTTGATTAATGAATTGCTTTTACCACAAACACCCTCTTGATTTAGATTTTCAAACTAAATGTCTAATGTCTCAATTTCTTCTCATCCCACAAGGTCCATTATGTGGAAATCAATAGAATCAAGACAATATTTCCCTAATGTTGACTTTAGTGAGAGAAAAATGAGATATAAATCCAAATACTTAGAATCCTCTAAGGATGAAATCCCAAGGGAAAGCAATAGCACTTGGATTTAATTTTTCAAAGATATTTGCTCCTCCTAAAGGGTTTGAAATGTGATGTTCATGTTAAATGTTTGTTTTCCAATGTTTACGATCAAGCAAAGTGTTTTGATTTCAAGAATCATGCACAACCCTATGGATATTGAGACAATATTTGTTGAATCCTCACTTGGATAAATCCAACTACACCTACTTTTAGCGGATGATTAGATGCTTGACCACACAGGTTCCCCCTTATAGTGCACTTGCTTCTCAGGTCAGCCAAGCATCAATACCCATGAATCTCCCATGGCATACTTCTCATTTCTACTAAAAGCTGTAAAAATGTGGGGCAGCTTCAGAACGATCATTCTTACACCAACAAATAGATCAAGGATTTTGGCCTTTCTAAATTCCATTCATGGGGGATCATCCATGCGGCGAGAGACCATTGCTTCCCTTCTTGTTGGAACAATCCTCGTGATACTTGAACTTTCCTCAAGTACCCACACTTATATACCGGTTGGAAGTCACTTGGCTTCAACGTGTTCCTAGTTGGGTTGTTCCCTTGGGTGATTACTTTTTCCCACAAGGTAGGCCCTCTAAAGATAAACAAAAGCAAGCAAGCACATTCGTAGTTTGATCAATCTTTGTTGAGAAACAAAGAGAGAACACGCGCGATACACTTCACTCACACTCGCAAGATTTTGTTCAATTTTAAGAATCTAAATTGAAATGTGGAGGCAATCACTTATACAACTTAATATCACAAAAAACCTTTTGATTCTCAAGATCGCCGTGAGGCATGAGAGAAGCATATATGTCTTTTAGATGATATTACTTTGGATAAGTGATTACAAAACATAAAAACACATGTTCATTTTAATCCTTCAAAGCAACAATTGGATTCTTTTTAAACACCAAAAGGAAAGATGAAATTTGTTTGTTCAATTGTTAAACCTTAAACAAAATCTAGTAAGTTGCTGAAGGTTCTTCTTAATCCTTTTGTGTTGTTCTTTTTAGAGCCCAAATGAGAATTAGTGTGTCCTAAAGCTTGAAAGATAGAAAATCCTTAGAATGGAATTATAATCTCTTCCAAAGTGTTTAAAAACACTTGTTACAATCATGTGATAATTCTTTTTCTTTCACTTCCATGCTCCATGATCCTTTAAAACGTGCAATCCAAGCTCCAAATTTTAGATGAAATCAAGAAACAAGAAGATATGAGGGTTAGATAAATGATTAAGCATACAAACCCTAAAATTTAGACCAAGTTTCATGGTGATTTGATATTAGGTGAAAATTTAAAAATGTAATTCTATCAAAGTTGAAAAAACCTACACCATTGGATAGTTTATGAAATTCTACCCCATTTAAAAAAAAAAGCTTTGAAAAGACCAAAAAATGACCAAGATATGACCATTTTAAGATTGAGTGAAAAAGCAAGAAATCAAAGGCGACACCCTTTGCAGCGACACTGTTTGGGTCTAAACAATGATACATATGCAAACAACGGTGCTGCTTGAGGATTTAAGCGGCACTCTGGTGAAACCAATGATGCTATTTAGAAAAATAGAGACCACAAATGCATCACAATTTCTTCCAGCGACGTTGTTTGACCTGTAAACACAAAAAACACAAAAAACAACAAAATTTGACCAAAAAATGTGTTAAATTCTTCAAGTTCGCCCTCCTTCTAGTGCCGAATGTAGAACCCCAATCCTAGACCTGCACAAACACAAGAAATAAACACAATATTAGATCAAATGCAAGTGAGAATCAAGATTCCCCATGAAATCCATTTAAATTGCAAAGAAAAAGAAATGAGATGAGGAACACAAGCAAACATAAACAAAAAAGCTATCAAATCTTATTCAATGTAAAGAAAAATCTTAATCCCATGGGGGAGTTGGTGCCAATTTGATGTGGAAATTGGCCATTTTCCAACTCCTATGATGCAATGTTGATGAGTGATCCACTTTGTTGAAGATTCAATTGAGCTCCATGATGAAAAATCTGCATAACCTAGCTACAAACTTGATAAAATTGATGAAAATGGATATGCTTGAGTATGAAATTGAGTATAGTAGACTTGCTCAACTTGTGGATGATCAAAATGAGGAGAGAAGCCTCTTATTTATAGGAAGACAAGATGGAGGAATGAGAAAAACGGAGCAATGTGGGACTAAAGATAAGCCAATGATAAAACACCACTTGTCATCATGCTAGTGGGTAAAGGTTGAGCACATTTTGATTATGTGCAAATGAGGGGAGATTTGAAATTTAAAAGATGGCTTGAAGGATGAGGTGAAAGGTGAAGTTAATTCCACATGGCTCAAGAAAAGGACATGTAAGAGGTTTTAATGCTTTGTTGGATGTACAAACCCTTTTGGGGGGAGATTTCAAATTTGAAGAATATTCCAACCTTTGATGCCTTTTTGGATGAAAAAGGAGATTTAATAAATCAATTAAAATGATTTTCATTAGCAAGTGGTAAAAACTAGAGGATTTGATGGATTAAGACTAGCATTAATCAGGATTTGATTAATTTAAAAGGAGATTAGCTGATTTGACCATTTTGACTTAGATTTTGGGATGAATTTAAATCAAAATGAGAAGAATATGATTTAGACTTAATTAAATAAATATTTTGATTTATTTAATTAAAAGGAGATGATGTTAGATTTAATCAAATAAAGATTTATTTAATTTAATAGAATGACTTTAGAGATTTAATTAAATAAACTAAATTATTTAATTAAAAGAGGGACCATTAATTAAACAAAGTGATTTATTTAATTAACAGGAGATGATGACTTAATCAAATAAATTTGATTTATTTAATTAAGGGACGAAAGGTGATGACTAGCCAAGAAGATGATTTAGGACAAAACAATGTTAGTAAATCAGGATCAAGTGTGTCGGTATATTTTACGTGTCTACATTTATCAAAGTTATTAGGGAGTATAACTCTTGGTATGGTTTTCAATGGGTGCACACCTAGTGAATAAAAAAATTCTCTAGACCTAGTGTGTCTTTCATTTTGCTACTATGTCTTGGGCGCTCAGCTAGTGAATATTGAACTTCACTAGACCTTGTGTTTCCTTTGGTTTGTGATTCACCTAGAAAATATCAAACTTTTCTATGGTGTGAGTCATGAACACCTTAACATGGCCATGAAGCATAACACACCTTTCTTGACAATAGAGCTATGTGTTTTATAAGTGTTTAGCATAACACAACTAGCTAGTGTTTTCAAACCCATCATATTGCATGGACACCTAGCATAATGCAACTTGCTAGCCAGTAGATCCATGTGGCTCATGAGTGATGTGGCATAACACAACTTTCTAGTCCTCATGGGAGCATTATCTTAATCGATGGATGACATTTGGTATTTGAAACAAATTTAAGAATGAGGTCTCTTTACCTTACCGACTCGAATCCTTTTAGTACTAACCAAGCTTGTTTTTGTTGTGTGTCTTTTGTGTGTTTTCTTCATGTTTACATTTTGTTTATGTTCATTTCATTTTCATCTATATTTTATGTTATGTCATGTGTTTTCATCGTGTATGCTTCGTGTTTTCTAACATGTATGTTTATTTATGTTGTTTTTCTATATTTCATTAATGTGCATGTTCCTTTTTTCCTTATGTTGTCTACCCATGGGATCTTGGATTCCAAGGGCTTGCGTAGTCCCTTAGATCCTTTTTCATCCTATCTCTTTAATATTTGGACAATCAAACCCCTCTTGACATATATTTTCTACTTTAGTGTGAGTTTGAGTGTAAGTTCATACTCTCACTAAAGTGGGGGCTAAATGTAGTGTCATAAATTGACATCCTTGACAATTTCACACCATGTTTTGCTCGCCCTAAATTATTGAGCTTAATTGACCCCCTAATTTTCTAAATAATGCATTTTGAGGCCTATTTTTACCATTTTTTGATAAACTGCAAGCATAGAACAAATGCATTTATTTAATGTTTTACCCTTGACACCTCAATCCCCCAAAAATAGGGCTAGCACTAGGATGCCCTTGGGCGGCTCTATCCCCTTATTTTTCTAGGCTCAAAATTTAAATATTGTTGGTGTCGACATTTTAACATTTGAAATTTAATTTATAAATATTGATTATCGAGATCCAATTTGTGGGAAATTGAATAAATACCTATAAATACCTAGTTATTGCATCATTTGAAATCTAACAAGAACTATCTAGCAATAAGTGAACATTATTGTAGTAATTCAAGATCCAAGCATCATTTCAAATCTTATGTGAGTTCATGTATGTTTAAGTTATCATGTTTGTGAAGGCTAACCCTTGTTGTAGGTCCCCAAGAAATTAAAGCATTCAAGCAAGCAAGATCCAAGACCTTGAGGTGATGTGCATGACTTTAGTCCTTCAAGAAAGCTATTGAAGAGTGGTGAGTCACAACACTTTTTTGATTCATCATTCCTTCCTACCATTTATCATTTCTATCATTGACATTGCCATTGTGGAAATGGAAACACTAACACAAGGTTTGACTAAGACAAGCCCCTAAATGGCACAACATTTTTTCTCTCTTTGAATCTGTAGATTTTAGGTTTGGAGAGGATCAAAGGAAGTTTGAAGATCATTTATTAATTGTTGCATTCAAATCCCTACACCTTGTCAACTCACGAAAATTCACCTACAAAATTATATGACAATGACCTGACAAGTTTGTAAGTGAAAATGGGAGTCTTAGATCTAACATTAGACTTCAAAAATAGAACATGACACCCCTACAAGGACAAAGACACCCTTGGGTGTCTATGTCCTCCTATTTTGACTGATACCAAATTTATATGATAGGTACACAACACTCCACCCTTCCCAAATCTGCCTCCAATTCTTTGTTACAGTCTATCAAAGGTCAGAATATTGCACTTTTCATTTTAAGGCACATAGTATAATTAGATTAATCAAGGAAAATCAATTTCAATCCATTCCAAGATTCAAAAAGATGCAAATTTGGGTCTGATTGGCTCACCTTCATGGTTGAAAGTCAATCGAATCACCTTTTTGGTTTGCATCCTAGTGTACCCTTGAAAGAGGAAGACATTAATCCTAGGTTTTATACATCAAACTTAGGGTTCCCTTTTTCTTTGTTACAATACCACATTGTATTTGATTATGTAATATCATTGTAAAGTTTAATTGTATAAGGTAAATTGGTTTGTAGTAACAATTCAACGTACTATGGAATATTAGTTTCTATTTATTAAAACATACTTGCAATCTACAATGTTGAACAATGTAAACTATATTATATCTTTGATGGATGATTCATCATGTATATAGAGTGCTAAATTGGTTTGGGGCTACACTTTAACCTACTATGGAAGCTTATTTTCTATTTGTTAGAAACATTCACCTAGCCATCTATAACATTAAGAAATATAAATTATATTGTATCTATGATGGATTATTGATCATGTATGAAGAATCATAGAAGGTAAAGTCATTTATGAAATGACTTATTATGTAACGACCTATCCCTTGCGTAAATTAAAATTCCTTAATTTTTATAACTTTTAACAAAAGTAAACGAGTAAATAACATTGTAATAAAATTTTTCTTTTCTTTTCAAATTGAAATACATCATATATACACAATTTAATCCTTTTCACAACAAGATAACTTTTACCATTTCAAAATGAATAACAAAGTATGAAAGCATAAGAGTACATACACAACTTAAACAACTTTTTCACAAATAGAAGTAAGAAGGTCCAAGAGTCCGTCCTTTCAAATCTTGGTACATCGACTACTTACTATGGAGGAGAAACATCACTCAGGCGCTTTTCCGCCAACCAAAAACTTATAATGCTGTCCCCCGCACACCTATCATAAGATATATGGCCCTCCCTTCGAAGAAGAGATTGGTAGGGTATCCTTTAACAATTACCAACTGAGCATAGTGCTGTGTCCTACACTACTAGAACCTTGCTATTTCACAATCTCGAACTAGTACTCGGATCAGAATGAACTGATAGTGTAGTCTCAATTATCTCACACCTAAGTGGATGTCGTACCTTTCACTACCTTGGCCAAAGTATTCGCATTCAATACTTCGAATGAAGGTAATCTATCATAAACACTACTCAAGGCTGATTTGACTTAAGGTTATCTTACTCTATGCATAGGCTGTGTCCTTCAATGGGTTCAGTTTACCCCAGACTTCCTACCTCAAACGGTTTACTAAGAAATGAGCCAATCAACAAGCGTCTTATATCTTAACTCCTTATTTCAAAAATCTTTATCCTAGGAGTGAAGCTTGTCAGAGTTAACGTATTAACATAAGCTAAAGGTCATACTTGGTTTTGACATCATTTTGTTCCTAGTAGATATTAATTACTTTGCGTATTCTCCATATACAGAGATCATACAAAACTGCAAACTCAAGCAAATGCACATAAATATCCTTCATAGCATAATGCATATTAAGTAAAGCTACCCTTAAGCTTTCTAAACAATTGATTCCCTTCTTAAAACCCTTTAATCCATAAATCCTTCTTTTAATTTACCATTAAAAATGTATTAAATTTTCTAAGCATTTACCCTTAATTGCAATTGGTTTCCCTCATTTAATTTCCCTTCAAGTACAATGAAATTCCTCATGCATTTATTCTTTATGAAAGCTCATCAAACACTATTGATTTGCTATGAACTATTTGCATATATCATACTAATTACAAATAAAAAATTCAAGAATAAAAGAGAATGACATTCAAACAAGAATTACTAAATAGATAACATGCCTATTAAAATAAGCTTCTTTCCCAGCACTATTCTGTCAGCAACTTCCAAAATTCCCAAATTGAAGATGGTTGTTTTGAAAAATATCTCTCTTTCAATGTAGACAACTCCTTCAAATCACTCTTCCTAAATAACACTTCTCTAATAGAAGTTGTTATTTCACTATTCTAAAAGGTATTTAGCACAGTCAATTATCTGCAACTGATAAAGGCTTCTAGTTCTCACACTCTCAGCAATATGATGAAAAGCAACAATAGCAAACAACACAACAGCTTAGAAATTGGACAAATAGCTCTCAGATTTGCAAAAGACAAATTGCACAAGGATATTTTTCAATGGATGGTTGGGCAAGTATTTATAGGCCCGTATTTGCAACTATTTCCTTCATTTTGGGCATGTAGAATGACAACAAGGCGCATATACTCAGTCAAACGTCACTTGGCAAGTAACTAAACCATATGTCACCTCAAAAAGGAGTGAATCAACCTCCATGGAGCCAACAATTGTAGAAAATTTCAACTCTAATCTTAGAAATCGCCACCTATAGGTAACACGTTTTTGCCAGGCGTATAAAAATAAATGACTGACTTTGCTACAATTTTTGTCAAGTCTCAGCTTGTTACAACACATAAACTTTGTTTGGCTTTCCCTATTATCCAGTTTTGAAAGTTTCCTCCATTTTTGCTGCGTTGAAGCTTTCTTCATTTCCATGTGAAAACTCTTAGCTGAGTTTTGTTTATTTTTCAAATGTTTTCATCAAATATTTGTCTCACAAAAAGGTTCAATACTTTTATGAAGTTCTATATTTTTCTCAAGACTAGCGGCTATCCTTTTAAATATTCCTCTCAAATAAACTTGCATAGGTTAAAAGATTTAAATCTTTTAACTTTATTATTTTGGAGTTCAATATTTATTCATTTAAATATTTACAAATATTTCCACTTTGGAGTTTATAAATGTTTTCACTTTAAATATTTAATAATGTATATTTATATATTTTATAATATATGTATTTTATTAAGTATTAATATATTTATATATATAAATATATATATTTTTCCGACATTACCATCGTAATGTATATATATATATATTTATATATATGCATATATTAACTTAACATTAATACATATATTCTATACTTTATAAAATATATAAATATATAAATATTTACACATTTATTTATGTATTTATGTATATATCATAAAAAATAATCACATTATTGATATATATATTTATACATACATATATATGTAAATTTCCTAGACAATAATATTAAATATTATTTTCACCACAAATATTAGGCGAGGTGTGTACGTATATACATGCGTATAACCATATATACTCTTGTGTATACATATGTATGCGTATATACATGTTGAAACATGTGTATGAGCATATCCATCTGCTTAACGTACATATGTATCGATATGTCTATACATATAGATACGTGTACACAATGTATACATGTGTATACGTACCCACTCAACCTTTAACACATATCTATCACATCATTCATACAAGGGTTCATAGTATAGTAAGTCTGACAATAAACAATCATTACTTACAAAGCACAAAGAAGTAAACCAAACTCCTAAGCCTATGGATGACTGATCAAGACTAACTTATTTGACTAAGCTTACTCAGTCTAAGGAACATGTGTGTATGCTCAGATGGTTCTCATTACTGTTTACCCAACCAAGCTCTTCCTCGAGTGATATCTCTCCTTTGCTTAGAGGAATGATCCTCTTTCCTGCACATCATGATATGACGACGGAAGTCATATGCTCAAAACAAAGCAGTTTACATAAAACATCTCAAAAGTTAGAATAAACATTATTCCATAACTTATATGCAACATTTATTCAAAATTACATCAATAGAAATATCAGACAAATGAGACAATCATTTGATAACAAGAACATGTTTTATTCATCTAAAAGATTCAATCATTACAGTGCATTTCCCTATGCAGTAGTAGCTATACAATCGGGGTGTAACATATTGTGTCAAATATGATTGATTAATGTCAACTTCTTAACTAACTATAGGGGATAGTTGTGAGATCATTCTAGGTAAAATGGAGTTAGAACTTGGATTGTCCTTTATTAGAGAAGGTAGTCTTTTATCCTTGGCAATTTTGTGAGGAAGATCTTCACATATGTGTTATCAATTTTATAATTATATGTTTTCCCTTTCTTAGATGAGTGTAGTAGTGTGTTGTGTGGCGGGGTTTTCGGTGTCCTAAGATGGATGGCTAGTGTATAATTGAATCAAGGAATGACATAATCATGTTTAGTTTGGATAATTACTAAAATGTACTCTATCACATTGAATATAAGTGATCGGTGGCCTATGGACTTGTGTTATTGGCACCTTTTTTAGGCATACAAAAATGGGTGAGGTTTTCAATAGGTAAAAAACTACTAAAGTGATTGTTAGTTTTGGATTGATTACTACTATGAGATGACTTGAATGAGTCAAACCCTTCACTAGAAAATTGGATTAATAAAATAATGATTGCTTTCTCTATCATATCTAAATACATATTATAAACATTATAATATGCAATCATCAATGATTTGAAAAAAATTACATATAAAATAAGCTTCCTAAAAATAACATCATCAAAATAATAAACTAACAAACATTAATTAAAAAATGACATCATTTGTTATAGTAAAATCATCCAAAGTAAAAATTTAATCATTTATTTTATTACAGTAAACTTTCTATATTCCTAACTTGTTAAGCACTAATTTCAACACAATTTAACTCTCAGATCCCATATACCATCTGATCTCTTGAACCTCATTGATGTTACAGGGAGATTTTCCATTCAACTTCTCATCTTCTTCTTTATGATAGTCTTCATGTTCTACAAATATTGGAAGTAGAACAGCACGATAGGCTTTGACGTTCTCTTTGGACTGGCCACCTTTTTCTTCACAAATTTCGGTCCCTACAACACCACTTTTATGGTTTAGCAGGGATTTTTGTGGTGAGGCTCTATTCGACGTACCACGACATATCTATTGCATGGGAAAGGTGGGAAGATTTATTGCAGCCTTTGGATTGGTAAACTAGCAATTGGAACACATACTCAGAGACAAAATGAATTTGTTTGTAACGATAACAAGATATGCACAAAATGGATTTGTTGAAAAGGCTTCAAAAGAAAATATAATTGCTAGGTGTAAAGCCAAATTCCATAGCCTTAACCAACATCCTTTCTACTTGGACAAAAATGGGCTTTGGAATAGGGTATTTGGATACATCAAATGGAGGGGGATTTTTGTCAAATGTTAAAGTGGCCACCATTCTCATAGACATGCATGCAAAGCATAGACAAGGCATGTGAAGTGTTTGACATAATGCTTCAAAGAGATGTGATATCGTAGAATGTCATGATTGTAGGATATTCACACAATTGATTTCTTAAAAGGGCTTTAAAAACTTCAATAAAATGCACTCCTTTCCCCACTAAAATCCACTATTCAAAAATCTCATTACACAATTTGTTTTGGATGAGGATTGAACAAAAGTAGAAATAAGAGTAAGTGGAGTGATTCTTAATCCATGATATCAATTCATTGTTTAGCCCTCTATACATAATCTTTGACATCAATTTCATTTGTATAATTAATGAAGTTCATTTTTTTATAAAATCCATTATTTCCATCTCAACTGCAATCTAACATTGTCTTTGGAGAAAAAATCTAAGATTTCATTAAATAAACTTGATGATTATTAATCATAAATATCAAGTTTATTCAACTCAACATTTAAGATCTATGACTAGTTTTAAATTCTCCTTTATCTCTATCTTAACTATACTTTGTTAAATTATTTAATAATTATAAAATCCATCATGCTCAAAAACAAATCTAAACTAGGGAGAAGGAAGTGCACTTATAATAGTACTAAGTCAACATAATATTTGACATTCAATATTACTCCCACTATAAAAATCAAATAAATTTATTTAAAATCTCACTTTCCAATGTCTTAAAGCTTAACCTATATTAATGCTAGTTATAAAGCCAAGTCCTTATATATTATTCTCAATAACCATTGAATATTATTAAACCACAGTAATTGTGCTCAAATGTAAATTATAAAATACAAATATCATTAACATATATTCTTGTTTTTAAACTTAAAATAATTTGTGAAGATGTTATGTTTTGTCAATAGTGTTAATTTAGCTGAATGACCATTATATATGAACTATTCATCTCATTAACATTAAATTTGATAATTAATTTGAATATTTGTACTTTTTCCTTTTAAATAAATTTATACAAATTAATAAATATATAACCAATCCACATTTTTATTGTTCCCCCACCTCCCAAAAACAATAACAATAGAATTAATTCATACATGGACTATCTTTTCACTTAATTACATTTGTATTTGAAATTCCATAGAACTAGTGGCAAGATAATGAAATGCTAGTAGATTTATTCTTAAGGACTTAAAAGGAGCAATGGAATTTCTATAGGAGAACACATAATTTTCTTTAATAAATACAATTTGTGAAGGTGCACCTTCGGTTTGTAATAACTACAATATTGAAAGACATCATTTTACCAAAATGTGAGGGCACACAAGTTATAATAATAATGAGAAGTTAAAAGTAAAAATAATTTGAAAATAAAAAGGTAGGGCTAATGCTAAATGAGTTAAATTCATATCCCATGAGGCATTCCAAGTTGTGAAAGTCCCTTGATGGCCTTTTTTTCAATTTAAGGTGGTCAACTTGAATTTGTATGTAATAAGTTAAAATTTTAGGAACTTGCATATAAAAGTGATTGAGCAAAGAATAGAATGTTATGACATAAGAAATTATAAAATTACTTCTCTACAAATTTATATTAATTACAAATTTTGTGTTTTGATATTGTGATTTGTGGTTGGAAATATTGAAGATCACTGATTTGTTTGATTGTTAGTTTAGGTGCCACAAAAGAGTGTAAATGGACTAGATAATTATTGAAGTAAAAATCAAAGGTTGCCTAATCTAAGATTATTTTTCAAGAGAATTGTGTTCATGTACCTACATAAAAATAATCTAGATTGAGTAAAAAAACACACAAATGTATATTTATTGGTTATAGTGAGAATGCAAAAGGTTATAAGCTTTGGAATTCACTAACCCAAAAAATGATCTATTCTAGAGATGTTATTTTTAGAGAGTTTAGAACATTTTTAGATCCTATACAAACAAAGGAAAAATAAAGAATGAAAATAGAACATTTTGAGACCAAGACTAAAATTCAGGAATATGCACATGTTGAAAAACAAGATTATGGATATGAGATGGAGAAGAGGGTTCAAATAAGGACTCTCAGAAGGATGAGGTTGGAAAAGAACATGTAGAACCCCTTATTCCTACCAAGATTATCTATGAGACAATAAAATCTAGTTGATATGTATAGCCCATCATATTTTTACTTTGTGTTTTCCTTGTTATGTACTATTGATGAATCAAGATCTTGCAAGAAGGATCTCTCTTTAGAGGATACTAAGTCTTGGATGAAATAAATACAAGAGGATATGATGGAATTAGATAAAGGTGACACTTAGGTGTTGCAAGTATGTGTAGTTGGTGTTGGAATTGATGCCAACAAGCTTTGGTGTTGTCATTGGTGTCAATTGTATGAGCAGGAGATTGTTGCAAGGGTGTGAGTAGTTGGTATTGAGTTGATGTTGTATCTGATGATGCCTTGATTAGTTGCATTATGTTGACATTAGTAAGCTACTTGTGTCAACCTCTAGTGTTGCTTTGGTAAGATTCTATCTATGGATGTATGGGGGTAAATGGTCACAAAAGTGGTTTACAATTCCAGTGAGGAAGGAGAAGTTGCAAAAAATGCCCCCATGCAAAAAAAAATGGTTTTTGGGGATTCAAACAAACATTTGGTTTGAGTGAACCAAAAGAAGGTTCGCTAGAACCTTGGTTCGAGCGAACCAAAAGAAGGTTCACTAGAACCCTGGTTTGAGTGAACCCATTAAATGTAGGGTCCCACCATTCCCATGAAAAAACCAAAAGAAAAGATTTGTGGAAAGGGGGTTCACTCGAACCTTGGTTTGAGAAAACCTTGGTTTGAGTGAACCTTCAAGGGGGTTCGCTCGAACCCCACTTTTCCCCCCTTCTCCTCCTTTGACACAAAAAAAACTCTAGAATTTTTCCCTTTGAATCTCGAGTTGAGGATGAAAATGGAGGAGACTTCACAAACCCAACTGGATGGTGGTAGTCCTCAGAACAAGCTATCCAATGAATATAATTTTAATATGTTTTGGTTTTATTATGTATTTGTTTTTTTTAGTTTTATTAAACATAGGTTTTTCACCAAAAATCAAGCTCTCTATTCTACACATGTGGAAAAATAGCATATTATCATTTTTTTTTTTGAAAAATATGAGTGCACTAGATATTGAAGTCCTTGATCCAAAAAAAAATTGAATTTCCATACATAAAAAAAAAGTTACATTGTATATGGTCCACCTATGTTTGAATTGTAATTGGTTTGACTTCGAAACTTGATTAAGGAAAAAATATTCAATAAAACACTATGAAACCAATTGGAAACACTAGATATCGTAATTACACATCTAAATTTGAAAAAAAATAGAATTTTATCCTTCATGGAAAAAAGTTATGTTGTATACAGTGAGCGTCACTCCTTAAAAATGGTGTTTAATGAAAAAAACTAGTTTTCGAAGGAGATGGAAAAAGAAGTGCACTCTAATTCAAATTTTTTTGAAAAAATATATTTAGAATCTACAGACAAAATTTCACAAATTATTAGTTTGTATAATCTTCAAATTCCTCACGGTTTAGCTGCTATAGGTGTCTGAAAGTGAAGATTTAGTTAGAAAAAATCAGTTTAGTGTCCAGTTTGGCCAAAAATTGTAAACCAGTATTGTGGGATCACCCATGGTTGAGTTGCTATGTTGCAGTTGACTTGGTGGTGATGAGGAAGTGCTAATGATGTTGAGGATGTGTCTCTACTGGTTGGTTTCCAAGTGCTTTTGTGAAAATTTTAATACAAAGAGGAAACTGTGTGTTGCAGTGGTGTTCTATGTTATAGAGTAGTGTTCTGATTTTGCTCCGCATTCCTTCTATGTTGAAGATCTAATTGTGTGGTTTGGATATGTTGACCAGAGGTGTTCAGAGGTGTTGCATCCATAATTTAGTGTGTTGGATCATTGTGCAGAGGAAGTTGTGTTCACCAGTGTGTGAACTATGCATTGCAGAGGTGTCTGGGATAAATTTTTTTGCTCCGTATTTCTCCCCAAAGTGGTTTTAGGTCTTGTTGATTTGGAAGGATGTTGATAGTGTGTATATTTCTTCAGTTGAAGTTGTTTGAGGTTTGGTGCTCCGAAAGTCGGTTTCTTGAGTTGCAATGTATGATGAAATTATTTGAGTGTATTGGGTGTGTACATTCTTCAAGTGAAAGTTGTTGCGAAGGAATTTGTTGGATTCTAGGGTGTTTGTGGAATATTCTAGATCATGTTCAAGTGTGGTGTGTGGTCTATGAGTCATCTTTGGATTTGAGGAAATGTGTACTTAAATGTTAATGGTGTTAAGATAGGTTCAATGACCTTGGGTGTTTACACTAATTGCAGATTTGCTTTGGTGTTTCTAGAAGTGTGGCGTGGCATGTATGAGTGGATTTAGGCCAGAGTTAAGGTGTGTTGTGGTTCGCCTTCCTTCCTTTCCACCGTAGGAATTTTTTGGTTATGACCTAATTTGAATTTGCATGGTTGAGGTGCATAGCCGACCTTGGAGAATGTTTTCAAGGTTGAAGATGGTATAAATATGTGTTGATTTGTTGAGGGATGATAAGATAGATGTGTATGATGTGAATGATGTGAATTGCAGAGTTGTAAGGTGCGAATTTGTGAAGTGCAGTGCAAGCTTTCATGTGTTGATTACTGGATGCAGTGAGTAGAAGGTGTCTACAATCTTTAGTAAGACTATGAAGGTGTTGGTGATGTTGTGGTGGATTTTTTTGTTGCATTGAGATGGATTTCTCATTGTAACACTCTTCTCTATCTTCTTTTCTATTCTGGTAGTGAATCTTTCTTTCTTCTGGGTAGTGAGCCCTCCAACAATGAGCCCTTTGTAATCAGTGTCGAATTACTTTATATTGTGAGCTAATCCTCAACAAGGTTTTTCCCTCCTTGGGTTTTCCACGTAAATCTGGTGTTCAATTGTGCATGGTGTTGCTTTGGTTCTATTTTTGTTATCTTCCTTCATGATAAATCATTCTAACAGATTAAGGGTTAATTGAATTAATGTGGATTTGAATTTTTGTGAGGGTTTTGAAGTTTCAAGGTACAACTAATTCACCCCCCTCTCAGTTGTCTTGTGCATTCAACACTAGGATCTTGCTATTTTCCTAATAGAAGAAATCCCATTGATTACAAGTGGGTGTATAAAAAAGAATATTGGAGTAGATGAATAGCTAGAGTAGCATAAAGTCAAATTGGTGGCTAAGGGCTACTCTTAGAGACATGGAGTTGATTTCAGTGGAATATTTTATCTTTTTAATAAGTTGTCTTAAATATTAGATTCTTATTATCTATTGCTACAACTTGTGATTTTGAGATTGAGAAAATGGATGTTAAGACTATTTCCATGCATGGGGATCTTAAGGAGGGTATTATATGTGACAACCTAACAACTTTGAAATGAATGAGAAGAAATATTTATTTGTAGGTTGAAATAGTCATTGTATGGTCTAAACCAATCACCTCATATTTGGTAATATAAGTTTTATGTGTTTGTATTGAGTTTGGGTTTTGTTAGGAGTGAAGAGGATCATTGTGTTTATATTAAAATTGTTGATAATTAGATTCTAATGACTATCTTGTATGCGTATGACATGTTTATTGGTAAAAACAAGGTGATGATTATGGAGCTCAAAACTCAATTTTTTGACATATTTGATATGAAGGATTTACGGGTTGCAAAATATATTCTTGGTATGGAGATTAGTAGGGATGAAATATTTATTAAGTTTTGGTTAAGTCAAAGTAACTTTGTAGATACCATTTTGTAGTAGTTTAGTACACATGATTGCAAACCTATGAGTATTCCTCTTTCCATTGACACTAAGCCTTTCTTAGATATGTCTCCCAAAATGGATGATGATTTGAAGGATATGTTTAACATTCTTTATGCTATTGTTGTTGGTAGCTAGATGTATGCAATGATTTACACTATATTGGATAGTTCCCAAGGAATGGGATTTCTAAGTAGGCTTATGTATAAAGTTGGTAAGGAATTTTGGGCTTATGTTAATAAGGTGTTTAGATATTTATGAGGAACTTTTGACTACTATTTGTGTTATCAAGGTACCAATGATGTGGATAAGAAATTGGACATATAGGGGTTTGTTGATGCAAATTAGGTAGGTGACTTAGATAGTCAAATGTCCCTTTTCATCTTTTTCGGTGTTTTCATATTGCTTTCTTGGCCCATGGTTTTGGTGCCCATTCTATTGTAGCACTACCTTTTAATATGCCTATTAAAGTTTGCACATTTTTAAGGGGGTTTTAATAGTGATTTTTATAGATATTTTGCAAGTATACAAAGGTTACTATGATGCTATTATATTGAAAGGAAAAAAATATGTCGCATATATACTCTTCAATTGAAGATTGATACATACTTGTGCCTCTCTTTGATGGTTGAACTTTTCTTGCAAGGGTTTTCTCCATGTACATCTAGTGCCATGTGTTTAATTATCATAGTTTTTTATTTTTATTTGCTTCTATATTGTATATTAATAGAAAATCTAATGTTAAATTTATAAGAATCATATTTGCATACTCATTGAAGGGCTAACATTTGTAATTGTTTACTTTATTTGAACAATAGGCATAAGTAACTCCTATCTCTAACACACATCTTACAATGTTATAATCAATATGGCTAGTGTTTGGAGAGTGTTGTTGCCTTCTCTCATGGAATCCACACCCAAGAACTAGGAGGGCACTAATATTATATACATTTGATATTACATTTTATTTTATCTAGGTTCCATAACATTAAATGTTATAACCACTAATGTAATAAAATATTACATCTTAATTTCTTAGAAGTTTGCAAGGTGAATATTATGTAGGCCCAATGCCTGCTAGCTATTAGAGGGGATGGTTGTCACTTGCTTACTAGTCTCTTACATCCTCTTAATGGTATGGGTGGCCCCCCTAGTAACTGTAACAAGTTTACTCATCTAGCTCTTTCCATTTCATTGCCAAGGAATTCTTAATTTTGTCACCTTGTATTTAGGATTTGCAGCTCTAAGAGGATGTTGAGGAGACTAGAACACTACTCTCACTAATTGGAATTCAATGGATGATGGAAATAACCTACATTATGGGGATGGTCTAACCCTGATGAGTAGGACCCCCTTCCCATTGCCAATTTTAAATTTATTCTTGCATAGGTTTATTTTTTAATTTTATGTAGTTTGATATTGTAATGTTGAAGATAGTCATTTCCTTTTTGAGGCTAGGTTTGTTGTTGTAGTTGTTTCCTTTTTGGGGTTGTATGATACTTCATTTCTTGATTTTTCTAGTTTGTTTCTTTTTGGCACATGATGCCATTCTATTTGTATTTTTCTAGGATAAAACACATTTATTTTTCATGGCTAATATATATTGATCCATTTTACTAAAAATAATTATAAAATTGGAGTTTCTTTCAAATTGGGTTTCTCCATAGTGAATCTCTTGTGTTATCTTTTGACTCGAAGCTACGGATTGATGAGGTCACAAACAAGGGACCCCATCTCCAACATAAACACTCAACAATAACACTCCAATATGGTTTGAACTTTGGTGACAAAAATAACACCACCACATTTAAACCATCATATTATGCCAATATTAACATCTTTTCCATGTGATGTTCTTATTTACTTGTACTTATTTCTTGTAAGTTTTTAATGATTAGATAACAATTAAATATGAATAATATCAATGTATTCTATCTTCTTCAATGAATGTATGATGTTTAAAAAATAAGCTTAGATTTATAAGAACATCATAATTTGCAACTTTCAATATTTCTTAGTTGAACATAAAATTTGTGTACAACAAGATGTTCAATATGATATTCATGTTAATGAACTATGCAACCAAATATTTATACTATTAGAGATATAAATCTCTTTTATCATTATAGCAAAATATTAGCCTTAATATAAAGGGTTTAAGTATAAAGCATTCTCTTCTTCTGGCTCACAATTGTTTCAGCAACATAGTGAAAATGAAGGGCTCCAATCTAGTATGAGAGAAGGCAATAAGGAAGCCAATTTTTTTTTTGCTAAATATAGCTCTTTCAAGTATTCATAATTCCATTCATCTTCATCTTGGAGTGGATGACTGTTCGGCAAGATAGGATTTGTAACATTTTGCAAGATAATACAGATGCTTAATTTCTTACCCTTGGACAGTGGGATTTGGAACAAGGGTCCATACACAATAGTCTTCCTTGTCTGTATATTAAATGATAAATGTAAACAGGCTATAGGATTTTGAGGTAGGAAAGCTTACATCAGAACATTTGATTAATGCCTCTCATTTAGCCTCACTTAAACAATAGCAGTTCTCTTTTTTTCCCTTCCTGAAAAGGGCTTCAAGATGGAGAAGGGATGACTCCTTATAAATTGAATATTATATTATGCATTTGTTGGGTTAAGCATATTTCTTTTAGATAAGCGAAGGAAATAGGTGTATATTAAGTAAAATACTTTATTAAATAAACTTTATGCTTTGTAATGCTCATAGCTTGAAGCTAAAGTAGAATTCCTAAGCACATAATGAAGACATTTATGTCTAATAATCAATGCATTTAAAATTTGAAATTCGTTTCCCAAAGCATCCTTGGATGCTAAATATCATACAGTAAACTATAATCAAAGCTATCATGGCAGAGAAAGTGAAGTCAAGAAAAATAATATATGCAAATGAAAAGGATGGCTCCAATGATCACACATAATTAAGGAATTGAGTGAGATAACAGATCAAACTTTTAATATTCTTTTCGTTATGATGTAAGCAGAAAACCTTAGCCCCCAAAATCAAATGCTAATGGAAGAGCAGATTCATATAAGAAATTAGCACTCAAATACATAACCACTTTAATGCTTTGTTGTTATAAAGCCTGGTTAATCTACTTTTTGTAACAACAATAAGCCTGTGTGCTTATATACTATACAGAAAAACACACTATATCTGATAAGATTGCTCAGAAGGCAACAAGAAGCTTTCTTCCCCATGAAGTTTACATTGGTGGGAAACCCAAATGGAGAGAAACTTCAACATCAAGCTTATTATAAGTAGCACACAGGAAAACCGATTGACATCAAGTATTGAGCACACATTAGTGCTTGCCTTAGACAGTCATAACAAAGATCTATAATAGCTGTATACATGCTACTGTAATTCTAGAGGAGAATTTGATCAGTGCTTGTGATGGCAAGTCGGGTATGACTGTGATCTCATGGTGTTCATGGCTCCTTTAAAGAAGGATGAGGATTATCAACTGAATTGTAGGTCGTGTCAAGAAGAGGTTGGGTTAGGGTAGATGTAGCTGTTTTAATGCTACTGTCTATGGTTAAAACTGCTATTTCATCATGGACTGATTGATTTTGATGGATGTCTGCTATAAGTTTCGTTCTTTTCTCTTCATTTTTCCCCCATAGTACAAGGTAGAGGCCAAGTATGATAAGAATTGCTCCAAATATCCTGAAAAAAGAAGAGAAAATCAAGTTGCCATCATGTAGATAGTATTGCTCCAAATATCATAGAAATGCAAAGATATAAACAATATTGTTATACCCTCCCAGGTAGAAATCTTCTCCAAGGATGATAGAGGCCATGATGGCAACAGCAATGGTCTGTACAGGTTGATAGACTGCAACAAACACAGGCCCTCCTCTGTCTATGCACCATATTTGAACAGAGAAGGCTATACCAGAAGCAACAAAGCCCTGCATCAATAATAAGTTCATGGTTAGAATATCTCCTTGTGGGAAACCAAGATATATAGATACATATATATGGTGTCTATGCTCACAGCATATAGAATGGTGAATAATTCTCCTCCAGAATGTATCTTCCAGTGCTCCAGATCTGTCTCTAAAAAGGCTGCAATGATCAAGAACTGGATGACTCCAAAAAAGCAAGTGAAAGATGTTACTGACAGACGTGCTGGGTATTTTCTGAGGACTGGTGCCTGCATCATGAACAATATACAAACATGATCACACTACATTTTTTATAAAACCATATATTTAACCATTTGGCTTGTGGTGTAATATCAAGTTGCACATTAATATCAATACATTATCCATATCCTTAGATGTTGTTACTCCCACCAGATTTATGTACTAGAACTACTATACACCTGGATTCATCCATTATTTCTCTCATAAAAATATTCTAATTTTTAAGCTAGATTTGAATCATCCATAACAAAAGTTTATATTACCTGTATAACAATCCAGCCTGACCAGGCCAAACAGTTTCCAAGGAGGTAGATGCACCCAAGCGTCCAGTTCTCAGATTTTGAAGAGAGTTCAGGACCTTGGAATGCTTGGAAATGATTACTAAGGGTCAAACCTGGCTGAAACAGACCAGTTATTGGAGGACCTTTGTAAAGTGTAATGATGGTTGCACCACCCACAGATAATATAGTCCCTGCTATTTTGGCCAAGCCATCTCTTCTCTTAATGTGGACTTCTTCTAGCCTATTGAAAGCACATAGAACGGATTAGAAAATATAGATGTCTGATTTTTTTTATAAATTTAAAAATCACTTGCAATATTCGGTGAATTCACCTCAGAGATGCTGCCATGATAAATGTAATTGCAGGTACAGAATTTTGTATGGCTGATGCAAACGTTGGAGATGTGTAGTACAACCCCAAGAGGTAAAATCCTTGATTGGCAGTTATTCTGTCATACAATTGCAGTTATACAAAGATATTTTTTTATCTATATTTACCTATTTCTAAGCTAAATACATTTATTATATAGTTGGTAACTTATCCAGCTGTGAATACAACTTTGCTTCACTCACCCACATAATGCAAGGAGGAAAAACTGAATCAAGAAAGAGCATGTTAGAGGTGGACGTTGGTTCCTGCACATGTGAAACAGTTAGCCATACAATAAAAACTCATGAACCTTTATGGCTGACCTACATAGCAGCATTAGAAAATCAAATAGAAATCATTCAATAGGAGACACATGCACTGATTGGTTAGTCAGAAATGGCTTAAATACATATTATAAATTGGTTATAAGTTTTTCTTAGCAACCGACAATACATGTGTAAAACAATAGTAAATATTATCCTTCTCAAGGAAATGGGTGCTAGTAGGTAGGACACATGAAAGCTTTCCTCTGCATTTAGAATATGTTAGAAAAAGTATAGTAAATCAGCTTACTTCTCCAGAAAATAAGCAAAAGGTCCAAGCAGCATCAAGGCAATGATGTTCCTGTAAACTGGAAACACCACCTTGCTTACTCCCATATTCAGAGCTGCTCTTGAGACAATATGAAACCCTGCATACCCAAACTGCAGAGCAAGCATGGCTGCATGCAGCTTCATCCTTTCAGACACAACAAAATGACATCTCTGGATCATGTTGTTAGCCATCTTGATGAAATCGGACCTTGCAGATTCAAGCTATTGAATCCCTCCACAAGCAAACTCTACCACACATATATACAATTTATCAGTATCACTTACCATAGATCAAATCTAAATCTAGAACTAGCATACATGTTCAAGCCTTCTTTGAAATTGCCCAAAACAAAGCCAAAACCTTTATTCTACACAAGCATGCTTAATTGACAATACCTTGAGCTTATACTGCTAGACCACTCTGTTGGATTGAATCACAAAGATGCAGGAGGAGTGAATCTCCAAAGACACAAGAGTTGTTGAAGATTAGTCTCAGATAGACCATCTTTTAAAGAAGAAACTACACTATATTCAAACTATTTGGAACAGATGAAGGTACAATACATCAAATCCTACAGTGTCCTTGTTCTCTCTTGTCCATTACCCATGATTAGACAAGAAATTGAAGCAAAACAGTGATGAATATTTGGAGTTTAGGATGATGAATGGTTGTGCTATATACCATCATAGGCTGAAATGTTGAGATGTCATATCCACGACTTGAAATGGAAATGGTAAAGTTGTGATCGACCAGGGCAGACCCACAACTTGGTCCACCCTTCATTTCAATACCAACATTTTCTTTTTGTTTATTTCCCTTGCCTTGTTTCACACAACTGGATTTTCTCCGTGGGCATGGAAAAATTAGTGGACAATCTCTTTCCTAGCCATTTGCTTTTTCTGTCCTGCTCTTTTTTGAGATCTCGTGGTGTATAATATCCAAATGACAGTTGTCTTGTCTTCCTGTTACTTGGTTGACTTACAATTTTGTGTAGTCTATTATTTGATAAGAGAAGAGCTGAGTCCCACCCACTTTGACTGCCTACACATCCATATAAAAAATATTCTATGGGTTCAAGTTGGACTAAGGATTATTTATAAGATACCACACATTATTAATTGTAGTTGAGTATGAGGGAAAGGATTTATAGTTGAGCATGTTTCAATAATTGTGATAGTATTTGTTGTTTTAATGTTCAATATTTTTAATAATATAATACTAATGGTTGTAACTTTAAAGTTGTTAGTGTTGATCATGAGTACTTGTAATTGGATGAAATATATTTCTTAGATTTAAAAAGCAACAAATGATGTGATGCCACGACAATATACCAATAAAATATTACTTAGTGCACAATTGTTGGTCTAACTTTGTTTGAGACCTTTATGGACACCTCAACAAAAAACATGGTCATGTGGCATCATATCTAATGATGTGGTCTTGAAACCTTAGTTATAAGTAGGGGACTTGCCAAGTAATCTACTGTAAAAAAAATGTGAGCGATTTGAAATTGTTGTGTAGGATTTTAAGAGGCGTGAAGATAGGTTGCTCAACTATTGAGTCCTTTCCCCTAATAAATTTAAACTATATAAATAAGTATGAAAATAATAAAGAGAATTAAGATAATTAGCTCTAAGATTTGATGAAAAATATTTTAAGATTTGATAAAGAATATTTTATTGTAATGATATTTTTTGATTCGTCTACTAATCAATTAATTAGATTTTGTCTAACCACTCCTAACATGTTTTAAAAGTTAAATTGTTCTAGTCTAAGACAATCCTTCAACTTTAAAATTGATTCTAACATTGTAATTTTATTTTTTTTGTAAATTAGACCTTCATTTGTGGAAATAAATTTGTGCTGCAATTTCTTCATAATTCAGTTTGCCTTTGCTATCTAAAGATGGTGGTATTTGCAAATATCATTAGAACTTGTTTCACATTAGTTAAACCCCTTGGATTGATTTAATGATTTGAGTAAGTTTGAAGAAGAGTCAAGCAACCATGTATGATGCCTAATCTATTCTTATTGATGTATATGTTGATATAATTATTGAACACCTGGAATACTGAGAGGGGGGAGCAAGGGGAGTGTGAATCAATATTCTTTTAAACCACTTAAACATTTAAACATCCAACACTTATAGCATATTCAATTGTAGTAGTTGAAGAAATCATGAAAACATCCAACAACATCGCATAACACATGAACACCAAGATTTTTATGTGGAAAACTCAAAATGGGAAAAACCATGGTGAGGATTAGCTCACAATATATTATAACCAGTTATAGTATATTACAAAAGTGCTCACTGCAGGTGGACTCACTGCCCACTGAGGAAAGATAAAAATATAGAAGAGATTGTGGCACACAACCAAGTGTTGAACTATTACAAAATGCATCTACAATATGCTGGAATACAGATCCATTGAGGCTCAGAATACAGACTCAAAACTCTTCATATTGATCTGACTTAATTCTCTACTTTGCTTTGCATTCATACTAACTTCGCACAATTCACATTCACTAACTCATTTCACATATCCTTAATCTACAAAATATCAAAAAAGATCTAACTTATAAATCCACTTCACTCATAACATCAATTAGGTCGGCCTAATTAGATGTAACATTCAAAACATATAAAATAGGACTTGTCATCTTAAGATCTATCCACACGCTTCACACCAAGATTCAAAATTCAAAAAACTTTAAAATAGGTTGGCATGGACCTATAATAGATCCCACATAACTCTGTAATACTTATTTAAGCTTCGCATACCTTCAAACCTATTAGGTTGGCAACACAAAGGACCTAATACAAAAATTATCAAATTGTATACCCAAATTGGGACATACGGACCTCAAAACATCATGCCAACTGGAATGCACACTCATCTGACATCTTTCAACACTTCCACAACTCTGCAAAGCCAAAAAACAATCCACAGAGAAGTGCAGACTCATCAACTCACATACACTAAATTGAAAATGTCTGAAACTGCCAAGCCGAACTTCTGTTTCTCATAACTTGAAAACCAGAAACCAAAACAAGCTAAAATTTTGGAATTAAGTTCTTCTACTATCCAACAAAATTATACTAGAAGCACAAAGCAAAATCTTCAATAGCGAACCAATGCGGACCCAATTATCAGATCCCCTATACAAAGAATCACTGGTATTAACACTTAGTCAATCTTCATCACAATTGTCTTCATCGGATCAAACCTTCTTGCAAAATTATCTTTCAAAATCATCTTCAACCATGATCATGACACCTAAAATGATCTGCACCATAGTCTTTCTACCGAGATACAATGTTGACATCAATGGCAACACTACAATGCATAACTATATGTACCTTGTGCTTATTCCACATGCTCATGTTGCCAAAAAATGCATCAATGACATCTCCTCAATCTTCCAACAATCTCCCCCTTTGTCATTGATGGAAAAATGTTAAAACATCTCCAAAATTGCTCTCCCCCTTTGACATCAAGGGAAATGGGCATATGTATCAATTATTCATTTACATAAAATCTCCCCTTGACAAATGTGTTCATATATACAAACTAAAAATTGAAGTAACTCCCCCTAAGAATGTTATGCACCAAAACCATATCAAAAACTTCTATCGGAACACTTTGTACATAGTCCGCATATGTACATTGAAGTCTAAAATAAAAAAAATGAAAATGCATAAAAAGATAGAAACATTGTCAACCAGAGGAGGTTAATTCTTGAAGCTTTGCAACATGAAGCTACCATTATTTTTTGCCTTCCTCCCAGATCTTCTTGGCTATGCCAAGCATCCTACACTGAGTCTCTAGCTCCATCGGTGTATCCTCTCCTTCTTCCAGAGTGTTGGGTACCAGATTGATCTTTATGGATTTCTTAGCACTGATTAGGGCATTGGCAACTGATGTGAACTTTGAGCTCACCAAGTCCTTGATGTTCCCAAACTACACGATAATATTTTCCTTTAGTCCTTGCAGTTGGAAGTATTTCTCATGCAAGTCCTTAATCACTGATCTTATGCTTCCATCTAGGTCTTGTGCAGGATCATATGCACAAGAAACTCTATCTGTTTGTGACTCTTGATCGAGTCCATTTCATCTTTAATACTCTTTGTGGCTCCAGGCCACTTCATGCAAAATTGAAATAAGGATTTGGCCTCAACCAAGCAAGCTTGTGCACCCTTAAGACTATCTTGGAATTTGTTGTGTGCATGTGCACACTTTTATGTGATTTCCAATAGCCTCTTTTCACTCATCTTTTTGTCCATTTCTCATTCCAATTCCTTTTTCAAATTTTCTTCCAAACCAAAGGCATATTATTTAAATGAATCAATAAAAAATTTAAGGTTTTCCATACCTTACAATGAATTATCAATTATAGTCCTTGGTATGGCCTCTTGTAGTGTCTTTACTACCTCCTCAATTAACTCCACTCTTTTGGTGAGTCTCTATTATCTTCTTTCAGGTAGATGCATGGAATACATCTCCCAATTGAAGCTTGTGGAATGGGGAAATATTATCAAGTTCCACATTCCCCTATTGCATGGGTAACTATAGCAGTTGGGTTGATACAACAGGCTGGAATTCGAGTTGCATGCTTAGTAAGTTCTTCAATGAATCTCTAGAGGTGTTGGAGGATTCACCAGTAGCCTTCACACTTTCGACAATCTTTTCCTTCAACTCCTTTTCCATCTTACTAGAGCTCACTTGTGTCTCTACTTCAATTTTTGCATCTCTAGATGCATCTTCATTCTTTTCCTCATCTTCCTTCTTATTTTCCTGGTCATCTTTCTTCTCTGCATCACAATTCTCCTTTTCACCATCCTTAGTTGCATTATCTTCTCTAGCAGACTCCAGTCTATGTTATCCAGAGGAGTAATTGTCTCCAGTTTTCCTTGTATATTCTCAACATTTTCTTTAGATATTAGAGGATGAGTATCCTCCTTTGCAATGTCTTCAATCACTACTTCCTCAACATTCTTCTATGCCATTTCTTCCACTTACAGAGGTGTATTATCCTCTGCATCTTCTTCATTTTCCTCATGCTCATGTTGATAATCATCCATTTGCACATCACCTTCAATATTTTCTTCTGGAGTAGGTGTCTCCACATTCACTTCCTCTTTGCTCTCTGGGGTGGGTCATTCCCAACTTTTGTGCTATCTCTTTTGCCTTTCCAATTCTCTCCTTGAGTCTCTCAAGATAACTTCGATATATTCCCATAGGGGTTGTCACCCTATGCTTGGTTCTGAGTTCCTTATTAAACATTGTAGCTAAAGTGCCTTTTTTTTTTCCTCAGAGAGAGAACTTATCTTTTCCAATGCATATTATCTTAACCTTGCTTCGCCATCTATAGCTTCTTGCCTTATTTCTATCAAAACATTCCATAAATTTGCATGTATTTGTTTCTTTATGTTTTGCATGTCAACCTCAATAATAACAATATACTTAATGATAGCTTCTACAATGGTGGCCTTATCCACCTCATCTACTTCATTATACAGGGCTGCAGTTTTTGCTAACATCTCATTTTGTACTATACCATTAAAAAGTGCTTCTAACTTCATGGGAGGGTGTGTTCTTACCAGATCTTTCTTCTTCTATTTCTTTTTTGGTGGCTTCTTCTAACTTGTTTATGCTTTGTTATTTTCTAGTGACACCTTCTTGGTCGCTTCTTTCTTCTTCTCTCGCATGTGGACTACAAAAGCTTTCTTTTCCTTCTCTATTTCTTCTTTGTTGTCTATATCAATGATATCAAATTTCTTTCTTTTAACACTTGCTTCACCTTTCCTTTTCTAGACCAACTGTGGTCCTTTTTCCTCCTCTTCTTCTTCTTCATCCTCTTCAACATTTACACTTGTGACTTTTTCTCTTACTACTTTCTATTTTGTTCTCTTCTTGGTAGGGGCTACAGGTGGTTTTACCGAAGTATTCTTCTTCTTCTCAGGCCTTGTACTCCGCACACTCAGAGGGTACTTCTCTTTCATTAGAGGACTTTCAGTTGATTTTCTCTTCTCCCCTATAAGTGGCTTAGTCCCAGAGGACTTTTGAATAGAAGGATGGGTGCTAGTTGTTCTACTTGATCTCCTTGTGCCTGATGAGCTTCCTGGAGCTCCAACCCTTGCTCTTTCTTGCTCCACTTTCTCTTTTGTGAAGTCCATGTCCTCTGCAAATTGTGAAACCATATTTTCAACCTTCTTTATTATTGGTTTCTTTTGCTCCATATGCACCTCCATTGAATTTTCTTCATAGGTGTCATATCTTCCTTCGGTGGCATCCTTGGGTTTGCTAAGCATGTAATCCACAAATGCATTAATTTCTTGCCTAGTAATCTCATATCCCATCTCTGGGATCCATATTGGCCTTGGTTCAACTGCTTGCATGATACATTCATCCTTAGAAACCATAAAAAATATCTTTCTCATATTTTTCTACCATTTTACATGGTATTCTTTCTCTCTCTCTTGCATTCTTTTTTGAAATACTACAAAGAAAGCTTCAAGTGCTTCATCTTGTGCCTCTGCATCACCAAGACCTCTCATAAAGTCTATGATCTAATGTGCAATAAGTCTTCCTTTAAACCATGCCACACTTTCGGTTTTGGGGAGTTCTCTCAAGAAATAGAAAAGCAAGCATACAATCAAAGTACCATACTTGAATGCATATTTCTTCTCCTTTGTCTGTTTTAGATTTTCCATTAACTGTTGTCTCAATAATTCACAAAGATCATAACTAACACCTTTTTCAACTATTTCATAGGTTGTGTTGATTGTGGTTGTAGATACATAATTATCTCGGTTCGAGAAATACAACTTGTAACCTATCATCATGGATGCATACTTCACAGTTGGATTTCTTATCTTATTCATTGTCAAGGCCCTCTTGTCATATGTAGCACCAGTGAGATCCATTACAACCTCATTATTGACATATTTCTATACTGGAACGGTTTTGATGGCACACAATCTTGTGACTTCCTTAATCACTTCCTTAGTAATCATCCCGGGTAGGTCTTTCCACAAGAATTTATCATGAATACGACTCAGAACAATTCTCACCCATTTATCATCGTAGCAAAAGTTAGGAACCCTTTTCCAGATGTCAAGCTTCTTCACAACTAGGTTTTGATATTTTGAGAAAACACTAAAATTGTAATACATCTCTCTTAACAAGTTGTTAAAAATTATAACAATTAAAAATCATCAATGCACAAAGAATTGTCATCGTCACCATCAATATTCATTAATAACAAAAACATATTATCTTTACATAAACTTAAAAAACAATATAACATATTCATCATCAATATTCTTAACTAAAATAAAATCTTTCCCTTATGTCACAAAAACCACTATCCTTACACACCAGGCTAATAACTAAATAATAAACCACTATAGCCATAGATCAACTTATACCTAAATGCCTACAGTAAAAGGAGATTCATTTTTTAAGTCTAGTATTGATTGCATCATCCACAAATTGATTATCCAACTATGATTGCTCAATCATCATCTTGTGATTCAACCTTGTTAATTTTGCACACTTCATCAATAGTTCCTCCTTAAGGACCATGTGCCTATCATTTTTAATAGATATATTATACTTGTGTAAGCATCCTAATAAAACAATTCACATCTTATTCTTTGGTTCCATGTCCTCTCTATCTCGGCCAAATCATTCTAGAAGCTAATTATATAAAATTAGATATTTATTGTATAAATTTCTCTTCCATTTGCTTAAGATCCCTTTATGTCAAAATAATACATAGTCTTATATTTTTTCTTATGGGATAATGTTATAAGGGTATAAGTTTTTATTGAGAAGATAAATGAGTTTTGAATTATTTTATTATTAATAATACAAATTAAAATTATATAATGTTATAAAGATGGTTGTCGTTGCATCAAAAGATTGATTTGTTGATATTTGATAAAACCAACTGAGTTAATGAATCTATAGGAGGCGATTAAGCCATGCCACGAACCCAAGCGTTGTGTTGCATTGCATTGGGGGGGTTGTTGCAAGGTCTGCACCCTTAGTCTTCTTGTGTTGTGCAACACAACACTTCGGTTCGTGACGTGGCTTAATATCCTCCCGTGGATTCATTAACTCTGGCGGTTGTATTAGACATTAACAGGTCGATCTTTTGATACAACGACAACTATCTTTACAACATATAAATAATTTTTTAGTTTCAAACAAAAGGTCGATTCATTTTACTAAAAGACATGATCTTTGTCTCATCCAATTTAATTGTACCTTTCAAAAATTTAAACCTTAACAAATAATAGTTTTTTAATCAAATATTCTTTAACCTCTTCTAACAAATCCAAAATATGAATGGTTTTAAGGTTAGCGAGACCTCCATGATGATACTACACATTTCATCCCAAATTAAGTGTTGACAGACTTAATGTGTACAAAATATGATGATGGAATGCAAAAAAAAATCACTATGAGAAATGATTAGGTTTTATTTGCTTTAAATTATCAAAACTTAATAAATGCATATCCACGTGGTAGTTAGTTTTAAGGCATTTTTTTCCTTGTATAATCTTATGCTAAGAGTGCTTTCATGTCCTTTTGAAGTAGGTGGAAACATATAAGTACTCTATTCCACCCATATAATTATCAAGTATAGAAAGTATCAAATTTTATATCATGTAGCATTTGAACTATGTATGAATTATTTATAAATACAATGGTGTGGGGAAATAAGTTGCAATTTAAATGTAGTAGGAAAAAAACATTTACTATATTAATTTAACTTTTTATAATCTAATAAAATATTTTATATTAAATTTTAATCTTGATTTATATGTGAGGATCTATAAATGTATTATATAAAAAATTATTAAGTTGTATTATATTAAGGTTGGTATAAAATAATGGGTCAGTAAAATTATTTATAAATGTCATTTTTTCTTAAGGGATCTTATTTTCAAATCATTCTAGAGTTTTTTGGTCTTTTATACCACTTATTTAGGCTGCTATTTTAGACCTCACTAATTATTGTAAGGTGTGCATTTTGTAAGAGGTGTAAAACATGTATAGTATGAAAAATATATCCAATAAATCTCTATTTTGCTAAATACTTTGAAAAAGGATCATGCCTACATAAATTGATTATTTAAGGTGGTTACACCCATTGATTTCATATATCAAGATATTTTTAAATGTTAATAAAATTCGTAAATGAATTTCCAACATTCTCCAAAGTATCCACTTTCTCCAATGTAATGTTTTTATTGTCAACCATGTCTCTTAAAAATATTATTACAAAATAATATGCTTCTTCCCAGCATGATAGTTTTGTGGTTTTCCTCATTAGCTATTTCACCTCAAAGGGAAGATATAAGCATGTATATTCTTACCAATCTCTCATGCACAATCATACTTGTTGTAAGAAAAATATTTTTTCCTTTTTTCTTGTTATGCTCCCTAGAACATCCAAAATGTGTTTTTGGGGAAATTTGAATTACCCATATAGCAAGGATTAATTTACTAAATTTATAGATTTGAACTTGCTAAAACTCTCGCCACAACATTGTTACCTAAGATTGTAAATTCAACCAAGATCTCACCTAAGTAAAAAATGATAATATTTTCTTTCTTAGCCCCTAATAACCCTTTTAGTGGTTTTGATGCATAGTCATCCCCCTTGGGTTGTAAAGAAGTGGTTATTGATAATCCTAAGCCCCATGGCCCTAAACATAATTTGGTGGTTACTATCCTAGCTACTCCCAAGTTTCCAAAATTAGAGGAAACTAAAGCCTTGAGCTCTACTCCCACTCTAACCTCTGTTTGTAATAAAACTGAGCTTTTTGACAAGGGCAAGTAAATTATTAAGGATTTTCCCTTTGCTAACTTCCTTCTCAAATTCTTTTTTTACCTTGTTAAGGACTAGCTCACATATTCCCCTTCCTATGGACACAACTATAGGAACCCCAATGATGATGAGATTATGCAAAATAATACAAATGATAACTTGAACAATCTTGATAATATGCACAATTCTAACTACCTAAACTATGCCAACTTGAAAAGTTGAATTGCACGCTAGAGGAAAACCTTATTCATAATAGCATATTAAAGTGGTTTCTTTGGAAAAACCTAAACACCAAAAAAATATCTAGGAGATTTAGAAGGAACTTCTCAAGAATGATAAGGAAGATAACATAGTGCATTTTGATGAAGAGATATAGTTAGTAAACTCTCAACCACTACATTGAGAAGGGAAAACTTAGAAGACAAAATCCATATTATGTAGAGGAATAAATTTTTTGTTCAAATTATAATTTTTAGCAATAATACTATTAATAATTTGGATGCCACCCTCTTTTTTCTCTAGAATGGACTCCAAAAAGGGAAATGAAATACCAAGATAGAAGGTTGTACCACAAGAACAAGGGTGAACCTTGTAACTTAAAATGCTAAATTATTGATACCAAGACATAAGTATTTTCTATGTGTTAATTTTGTATGGTGTGTGTTAGGTGACCATGTTATATGAACAATAAATTCCACTAGGTAGCACACAAGTATGGAAGTATAGTATGTGGATATGAATATAAGTATAATGCTCTTAAAACATTATGGATATGGGCTTAGATGTGCAATGGTAGAGAGACCAAGAAATGATAATACATCATGAATGTTGATGCTATTTTTGTTTCTACTATTGATAGCAACATGACAAATTTATCTTTTGACCTATCACTTCAGATGGATGAGACATTTTTTTCCCTCTAAAGTATCAATATTCACATAAATAGTGTTGATAAATTACATCTCTTGATTGGTATCCTCAATGGAGTTTAAATTTGATGTGGTGTGCATGAATATGGACTATTGTGTGTGGAATAAAAAATGTGTTGAGAGCTAGTGTGATAATTTGATGAAAACAAATATTGCCTTATTGTGACTTCTCACCACTTTTTAATGTACATAAGTTATTCAAGATGGCTAAGGACCTTTCATAACCTTTTTGGATTATAATAATTTATTTTGTGTGGAAGGTTTATATTGATATAAAATAAGTAATAATTTTCATGTGGATTTTTATTTCATAGGTAAATAATTTTATAATATGTTCCTTGGCCTTGATATTGGCTACATTATATAAATATTATCCCATTGTATCTAAGATTAGAAACTCCATCTTAGCATGGATGGAAGGTGATAACCAAGTGATGTATTTAAGCACTAGGCATTGCTAAAAAAGTCTTGTAGAAGTTGTTGCCTAAATTTTCACCCTCTGGCTCAATCAGGCAAAGCAAATCGTGTTAACAGGTTCGAGGAGGCCAAATGAAGTATTTGGCCTAGGGCAAAGGTCATGAATCTGATGTTAGGTCATGGGGAATTTAGTGAAGAAGCCTGCCTTATTCTCGTTCGATATGAAAATCTTCTAAGGATAGAGTCGCCAAGACCCCAGGAGTGTCACGGCGATCATAGGTCTTTTGCATTCTTTATTTGGTAGGACGGTTCTATTGTTTTGGCAACCATGGAGGCTTCTATCAGCATATGTCTTAGCTGTCGAGGTTGCATCTTACCGATCTCAACATGTATCCCCGACTATGTATATGGTGGTTCATCGGCAGAGCTAGGTGACATCGACATTATGTCTCAGCAAGGTTTTCTTGTATCGCCGACTGGAGGAACAGAGTGCATCGTATCGGCATGAGTTCACTTTTGTCTCATCGATCGGTGGTGGATGGATGTGCTCATCGGTGTAGGTTGGGGCGATCGTCATAAGGTCTCGGCGAGTGACCTTCGGTCTCGCCGATGGGAAAATAATGAAGGATCCTTGTCGGTGTAACAATTGCCTTGTCTTGGCGACTTTGAATGCATGAGGCCTTTTGGTGTAGCAAACGCAATCTATGTGAGGTCTCCTCGATGGATGGAAGCTACAGCGACACACTTGAGACAGGTAGACTCATCGATGGAAGATACATTATGTCTCAGTGACCTGAGAGTAGTTGAGGTCTTTCTGAATAACAGGGTGCATTCTATATGATGTCTTGTCGATAGTGGAACGTCACAGCGATGGAAAATGGATGGACTTGTCAGCAAGATAAAGCATGGGTCTCGACAAAATATTTTTCTGAGATGAGGAGGTTATGCTGACACCAAGGGAAAGCAAACGCATCACCGGGCAGGATGGAGGCTATCGCCATAAGGTCTGGCCGACAGGAAAAATCTCCCTGACGCAAAGGAGAAAGGGCCCTTGGCACAACTAAGGGCATTCGCCGAGATGTCTTGATGACTATAAGAGGTCTCCCTGAAGCGAGGGGCCTTCGACATAACATTTGGAGTTCGGGAAGACCTCTTCCTGACTGGCGAGAGTCTCAGCGAAGGAAAAGAAGAGCTCAGACAGAATGAGGGTGGGGTCAGCAGGATGTCTTGCTGACCAAACAAGCTTTCTCTGAACTCAGCGAATGGATTATGTCTCAGTGACAAAGGGAGATGTCAATATGGCAGAAGACGCTCGGTATGAAGTCTGGCTGACAGGCCAAGGTCCCAATGAATAAGAGCATCAGAAAAATGATAGCCTCGCTAAGATGTCTTCCTGACTCGATAGTGTCTTGCCGAAGGAGCTTAAGCCCAGAGGAGAAAAGCAAGCTCGGGGTAAATGAAATGAGCTCGCCATAAGCTCTCAGCGATAGCTCCATGTTACACCGATAGCTTCAGGAGGGCATAATCGCATCGGTGAGACACTTCTAGTGTCTCGCTGAGATATGATTCTGATCAAAGGAGTTTTGACCGACCAAAGAGGTTGTGTGGAATTTACTCAACCAATCAGAGAGATCTGAGGATAAACCATGATAGTCTAAAGAATGTCAACAGGATAACAAGCGACATGTATCTGTTGCAAGCTCGAGGCATTCAAGATGCAGCCGAAGTAGCTAAACAGGACACGATGGATCAATGAATGCAGTAGCTGTGAAATATCAGAGGGCTTCTATGAGGGTAGCTCTTCACTGACACACACAGTAGGGACACGCAGGCTTCAACATTAATTTCAATCAAAAAGATCTAAAGATTGATCTTTCAGGGCCCGATATTTTGTAAGCCCTAAGGGGTCCGTCACAGTCTATATATAAGACAATTTTTTGCCTTTTTTGTAGTTAGTCCGGGTTATGCATTCAAGGGAGTTAGTGTTTTTTTTATCAATCCTTCCTCAATTAATGTATGTTTTTGTAACTCAACTAGAATCCTGAATATAACATAGAGTTTACCTGGTAAGTTTGTGTTCGCGTTTGTATTAATTCTCATTTCTGTATCTTTCCTTTGAACAGGCAAGTCTTTAACTATGTTTTATAATTCTATATTCATATCTTAGAGCTGTGAAATTAATCTTTCCTTCCTGAGATGTGTATGTAGATCAAACCTGTTAGGACTAAAGCATTAAATCTGAAAGAGGTTGTTCTGAGAATAGCAATCAGGCTTTCAAGTCTATGTTCTTCCTATGTTCATTTCATGATTTCTCAAACAGTTTGGTGTATCACCCTAGTGTAGTCCTTTAATTTATGTACTCCTTATCCCTTTCCCTTCAAAGAATCAGTAGTCTAGGTGATACCAAAGGAAGTCGGCCTTCTCCGGAGGTTCATTTCAATTATAGGGGACCCACAGCCTTGAGATGATCCCATGTTGCTCTAGAAAGCTCAATTTTACAAACTTTACGCAGGGTGCAATTCTAGGTGACAACAGAAGCATATAGAGAAGTCATGGTACACATTGGTGTATTTTTCCATATCTTTGTCATTTTTTTTGGTATAATTACTATATATTCATCCTCAAAATTCTTGAGGGATAAAACTTATCCTACATAGTGTTGACAAAGTCTTCCTAGGCCATAATTGGCTAATTATCTTTGCTTATGCTTTGTGCTAATGGTTCCCAACCATATTGAAACTAAGGGAAATTTTTAGTGATGTAAAGGAAATTTTATTGATGTCACTAAAATTATAAATTAAGAATTAATATTCAAACTATCAATCAAAACATTTAGCATTGAGGTATCAGTTTTGTCTTCAATTATGGGAATATCTTGATTGAATTGAAATCTAAATAGATTGTGATGTTGCATTTAGCTACATAGGGTTTTGTAATGTTGGCACAATATGATTTATTAAATCATAAAACTATCTAGATATTTTGTGGCACTACATCTCCAAAGTGATGTTGGACATTCATTGATTGTTTCCTTAGACTTTAGGAGTGTATTCATTGTAAATTTTATTTGTTTCTTACATATACTTTAATTATTTGAATCAAGTGTGATTAATTCTCTTATTTTTCATGATTTTTTTTATGGTATGCAGTAAGAGATTTATCTTTGATACTAATGATCTAATTCATAGGGTGAACTAGGGGAGATCCTATACAACAAGATCATATAATGTATTAAGAAAAATATAAATTTAAACTTTAAACAACTCAAATGTGGAAGTATTATGATATGTATATCAATTAAATTCATATTTAAAAGGATAACTATGTAGAGATGTAAGGTGAGAATATTGTTATACAACTTCTAGTTTACGAAATGTACAAAGTGTATATTTGTACAATTAGACTATCACCTAGGCTCCACAAATACGTTTATAATTTTCACACGCACGCATTTTAAATTAACCATGTGGATAGGGTGATGTGATTCTATTTATATTATAATGAGATGTGGAAAAGATGTTAACATGTGTCAAATGCATTTGGTTCTAGTTGGGTGGTCATGTTTTGTGGCACATAGGCTGTTAGGTGGAATGTGAATATGAAAACATAGAATGAGGATTTGGACTGCCCATATTTCATTCTTGAAAATTATTTTTCATACATTAAGTAAACTAGAGTGTGAAACTAATATTTCTAAGGAGGACATGCAAAGATGTGATCAAATTAAATTTACTTCTCTTTTTAAGAACATGCACATAAATCACAACCCAAGACTTCTAGATGTTGAAGTGATGTATTTCTTACTATTTCATGTATTATATAGTGTTTTTTAACAAGAAATAAAGTAGATGATCAATCTATCACATTAAATATAGTATTTAATACTTTTTTAATAATTTCTTTTATGAGCTTGTCTCATAGAACATAATTCACTTTTCCATCAATGTCTTATTCATTATTTTGTAACTTCATTTACTTGTAATGTATATGGAGTTGTATTTTTCCTTTATATTCCAAGCTACTTAAAAAATAACTCAAATTTATTTCATAAAAATACTCCACATATTTGACACCTTTATCTTCTCTATTTGGATTTCTAGAAGAAAATTTCTTGAATTCATAGAAATAAAATTATATCCCTAACTTTAGGAAATAAACCTAAGATTTCTTGAAGAAAAAATATACAAAATAACCATGAAACAAATATTTTTGAAGTGGTTGAATATGATAGGTCCATTTACACGTCATTATATATTAGTCACAAGATTATTTTTTCTCTTATAGCATGAGGGTGGACATTTTATTAATTATATTTATTATATACACAATGTTGATAAAAGTAAAATCTAAGGAGCAATCAAATATTTCTTCATCCATAACTTTAATAATTAAATATTGAAGGCATTTGTCTTTAATATATCTCATTCTCTCATATCAAAGTGTTGTCTTTTCTTAGAAACATATAGGTTCCAACCTTAGGAACAATAAAGCTAATACATCCATCACTCATAGTTCTTGGATAAAGTTTGAATAGTATTTTAGTGTAGAAACCTCTTTCCAAAACCATTACTCCTCAAACTATACTACTTTGTTAAACATTACCCACACCTCTACATCATACATTTTATTTATAGATATTAGAAATTTAACCAATCTAAGAATTATAGAACATGAGGAATGGTTTCAATAATTCCATATTTAAGCATCATCTTAACCTTTCAATACACTATGATCTAATATAATAATTCTATCCTAAAGCTCCATACATTTTTCATATTTATAAAACCACTCTTTTTAGAGATTCATATTAAATGAAGAACCCAAGTCAATCAACCTTGCATCATGATATTATTGTGCACTTGAAGACACCACATATACATCCCTTGATTCTTCAACTTTGCCTTAATTTATGTGGAGAGGGAACAATTACCAACATATTAAAATCTATAAGTATTATTTAAGTTTTAAAATCTAGGGAATAATTGATCCTTTATCTTTACCAACATATTAAAATCTATAGTACTTAAAATTCCTAGTTTTACTATAGTTCCAACTTTTCTTCATAAGTATTATATAAGTTTATATTTATGTGTAAACTTTTCTTGTCTCTTTGTATTATGATTTTCTCTCTCATTGAAATGAACTCTCACAAATATATCATCTTTTATTATATTATCTATGGGTTTTGGCCTCATTTGTTCTAATAAAAAGGATGCACGATAAATCTGAAATATTTAATTTACATAATCTACTATTAAAGATCATAAGAAAATTATCCCATAAATCTAGAAAGAAATATAACAAAGTAACACACATTTTTTAGTAATTTTAGCATCAACTAGGGATAATTGACATACCATAATGCTGAAATTATTCAAATGCTTTCATCGTAGATTTTCTATTAGTTGTCCTAATAAACTAATTTTTTAAAAAGATAAATTTTGTTTACTAGGGACTTTATATGATATAAATATTATAACTTATCCCATATTTCCTTGGTTCTAGATTCTATTGAGTCATTTGAAATATTGAATTTGAAAGACATGAAATAATTGAATTGTTTTCTTTCATATAAATCTATTATCATTCGTCAGTTGTCATATCTAATAGCTTCTTTCTTGATCATAAATCTCATTGATCTTTTTCCATAAGAATACCTTCCATCTTGATCTTTCATAACTTAATATTTTGATCATTAGAATTTTCTATCTCCATTCTTGAAGTGATCACCATTTCTCTTACATTAAATTCACCTTATATAGTGTTCCCACTCAAAAATTTATTTTATTATAGAGTCAAGATGCCCTTATTCTCAGATAGGTTTAAATAACCTAAGCTTTAATACTAAATGAAGAAAATAATACTAATAAACCTATGTAGGAGAAGCAATGCTAATAGTATTTTAGATGCCCTTATTCTAAAAAAAACTATTTAAATCTAAATTTTGATACTAAATGAATAAAATAATATTAATAAACTTATGAAGGAGAAGTAATGCTAACAATATTTTAGATGCAGGAGAAAAAAATGGACACTAACAATATAACAATAAAATTCATATTTGGGAAACCTTTTTCAAAATCTAATAAAAATATTATTCACTAGATTAATTCAACCATTCACAATACAATACAATATCATACGTATGTTTAACTCTACTTTATGTGCATGAATATTATAAACACGTCTATATAAGAAATTGTTAATCAATATTGCAATACAATAAATATAAAATCATGGATTAAAAATTCTAGCCATTTAACAAAAAAAATTAGAAAATAATTTTGAAATTTTGATGAACTTACATCATTTAAAATACCCACTTAAAAAATAATCCACATTATTTTATTTTAAAATAATATAACTATAAGATTTTAATTTTTTTGGGTAAAAAAGGCAGAGCCACTAGGGGAGAGGGGTTGATAGTGGAGTAGAGTTCAATAGTGGGGATAGAAGTAGTCCTCAGTGGGCCCCATAGTGATGCAACTTAATAACCAATTGCAAAACACTTTTTATCTTAAAAGTACACAAACTGACAAATCATGTAATGCCACATCAACGTACCAATAAAACATGACTTCATGCACCACTTTCAATCTCACTTTTTTTTGGACGTTTTTGGATACCTCAACAAAAATCATGCTAATGCGACATCATATTTGATGATGTGGCCCTAAAACAAAATATAGAAGCACGTGAGTTGCCAAATAAACTGATGTACAAAATTGAGAGTGATTTGAAATTTTCACGTAAGATTTTGGGAAATGCGAAATTAGGGTGCTCTACTATGGGCCCCTCTCCCCTATATCATATATTCATATATAGAAAACAAGTTATATAACTTCGAAAAGGAAAGGAGGTCTCCCCTGAAGACAAAAACAAAAAGTACAAAACATATCACTATACGATAATGTATAATTAATTTTATAATATGAATAAAAAAGATTTAAACTTATCATTGATTTATTAAGAATTATATATACAAATTATGTAGAATTGATAACATGTATTTATAAAAGTAGAAATAAAAATAATTTTAAAATTAATATAAATAAAATGATAATTCAATATATGAAACTATTTAATATGAATAAACCCTTCCACTATAACCAAATTATTAACTCCATTACAATATGATGAATAATTATGTCTTATTTTCAATGTCTAATTTCAAGAATGCAGACTAACAAAGTGAATAATTGAAACATTTTCATGTAATCTATTTGAACACAGTGATTGCACACCGAAATGAAACACTCAAACTCCCCACCATATCCAACAAAATAATGAAAAGTGCATGTATAGTATTCTCCATTCTCTAAAACCATAATTATGGAGTCCTAAGGTTTTGTAGTGGAGATTTTAGTCATGAATATAATAATAAAATATCTTCATGGATTTGATGAATACTTTAAGAACTAGTGTTGTCTCCCATGAGGTGTCTCCCCTAACGTGGAGGCAAACATAATAATGAGATAAGGAGGGGGAGTTTGTAAGGTAATAAGTTATCCTCGTGCTCTTCATATGGGATGATGGGTTCTTGCCTAATGGGAAACAAGTTAGATGAATGGACCGCGTACAAAAGAATGAAATTATATATCACAAGAGGCATCTTTTAAATAAATATTGTAATTTCAAAAGATCTAATAATTGTTAAATGCACACTATGAGCCCAAATCAATCATTAAGGTTTGTGCACATAAATGATGGAGGACTACACTAGCTAAATGAAAACAACACGTCACTAGTATAAATCCCAACAATTCAAGTTGGGATAGTTATAGGTTTGCTTAGATTAAATTATTGGGATTGATAAATGGTGGTTTAATAATATATTTATTTTTATTCGTAAGCTTTTTTTATTAGAGTTATGAATCAGAGAGGTCATAAATAGGAGATTGCGGGTCAAGCTTGCAACTACATTGGATCAGTGAAGGCATAGTGCATGTAATCGCAATAGTCTAGCAAAGACTTGAACCCTAGTGGCCACAACAACAATTCCACCACTTAACCATTCCACTTTGGGATGAACCCCAAGTGGTGTTTTAATAATTAAATGAATAAAAATAAAAATATTTAGTTTTAGATTTGATAAAAGAGTTATTGTAATGGATTTAATTTATTATAATGTCAGAATGTAAAGTCTTGTTAAATGATTGCAATAGATCAAAAAATAATTATAATATAGTTTGATTTAAATCTATGTATGTGGATCTTAACTTTGAGTCTATGGAATTGAATCTAGCTTACATAATTGAACCTAAATAATCTATTTAATTTGAATAAAGATTGATAACTATAATTTGTTTGCTTCATCTTTTTGTACTTGTATCTAAAGTGGGGCAATGTTAAGAGACATATTTTATAAATATGCAAGGCAAGGGTTTGTTTTTAATTTCTCAAACCCTAGGTAGACTAGTTTAAGAATAACAAACCACGATCAAAATTTATCGATAAACATGTAACATACTAATGATGTTAAAGTAGACACCCCAATTCTGACATCACATCCTAAATTATTTAAAATTCTAAATTTTAATTAATTATCCACAATTTCTTCCCAATTAACTAAATATTGTATTAATTAATTAATTAATTTATCTTAGCCTACAATTAATTAAATATTTTATTATTTAATTAATTTTAATTAATTATCCACAATTTCTTCCCAATTAACTAAATATTGTATTAATTAATTAATTAATTTATCTTAGCCTACAATTAATTAAATATTTTATTATTTAATTAATTATTTCACTTTCTTCCCATAATTAATTAAATATCATATTATTTAATTAATTATTCCACCTCACATCCTAAAGTTCTCTCTAATTAATTAAATATTGTATTATTTAATTAATTAATTTAACCTTTTATCCACATTCCACTAAATCTCCTAATCTTGGTTAAGTTAATTAGTCCACGATTAATTAACTTAATCTACATCCCAATCATCGTAACCCATTCTCCAACTTTAATCCTAATCAACTTGATGAACCCATGGTTGGTTAACTTAATTTAATCTGTAGGCCTAACCATCATTAACATTCTTTGCCAATTTTTAATTCTCTCCACATCCCTCAAACTTGTCACCCTGTGACAAGTGTCCTAGCCTACCCATCCTACCCCTTGCTCACACATGTGTGAGCATATCTCTCATAAATATGAATCCCATCTACCTCTTACACAATCCCACTAACCTCTTACACATGCTCTTCCCAATGTGCGCTCACACCTCTCTCTTACACCTCCTCCCTCTTGTGACACTTGTCATAAGGCTAAATCTCTGCCATACCATTCAATCTAGGCCCTTGATTAAGTCAATGCATCCTAGCCATTGATTCCATTCACCAAAATTTTATAAATTGAAGTCATTCCTCCCATTTTTAACACTTCCAATTGCCATAGCCACATTATGCTAGAAATTTGACTTGAGAGCAATTCACAATTCAATCATTTAAAGCAAATATTTTAGTTTTTTAGGTGCACACTTTAGCTCAATCCATGGAGAAGGAAGCACGAAGGTATAATATTTGATTTTGAATGCATTTTATTGCTACTTTGATTGATTTTACCTTTGTATCACTTTCCCCACCTTCATTTTGGCATGCTTGGTGGGACCCACATCTAATAGTTTGTTGAATTTTTTTGTGAGGCTTTATCTTGTAGGTCCTAAAATCACGCCTTGACTACAGTTCGACACTTCCACAACAACTAGTGCTTTTGTCATGAATTCTAGCACTTTTGACTTGTCTTTTTGTGGTTTTGTTTAAGCCTCCGATGCTTCTATCTTGACTTATGACACCTATGTTCACTAAAACTGTTCCTACATTTGGGCACATTAGTTTCATAGTTTATCTAATTTTCTTGTGTTTTGTAGGGTTATTTTTAAGCTCTTTACATAGTTGGATCTAGCATTTAGACTTTAGCCTAGCTTACATCTTTATTTGTAGTATTTTCTTATTTTCTTTGCAACAATTCTACAAAAATCTTAAAAAAGATTAAAAAAAATGCATAAACTAATCAACTTTTTTAGGTTAACAAGATCCCTAGTATCACATCACACTCTATTTGGGTTTTAAAATTTACATTTAAAGGTTAGCAAACTCATTTTTTAGTTTAAGATTTGTCTTTAATTTACAACTTTTTAATTTTCCTAGGGTACTATCTTTCTGCGCTTGCACAGATGACATACGTGCCTATGCACTGACCTACATCACATTTTCTCTATATTTTGATGCATGCACATAGATTTTCCACACCTGTGTAGTGACTCGCTATGCCTATGCAAAGACCTATCATGCCTCTATTTTTGTAGAGTTATGCTTCTATTTTTAAATAGAGGGCTTAGTTTTTAGTGTCCAAAGAATTTTTTTAATGTTTTGTTTATTCTTCTGATTAGTGGCACTACTACTAACATTTCATCAAATTAGTTTTATCATTCATCAGCCGATTTCTATTTAGATAACTAATTTTTGTATATTTTCATGCTCTCTCTACAAGCATGCTTTTTTGTTGATCACCACGCCTATGTTCTATGCTTGCACAACAAATTTTTCCTCCTGTGAGTCAACTTGTTGCATATTTTTTCTGTAGAGTCATGCCTCTATGAGGTATAAATCCATTTTTTTCTGCAAAGTTGTGCTTTCATTATGTTTTCTATCAATTTGTGCTTTTGTTTAGTTTTGAAATTTTGGTTTTTGGGTTAACTTTTTGGACTAACAAGTGGTGTAGCTATTTTGGCTAGTCCAAGACATAATAATAGTGGATTAATTAACACTTTTTTGCCATGTTTGGAGGGTTGCATAGACGTATGCTCTCCCCTTACGCTTAAAGCAATCTTGGGGATAAAAAATATCACATATCCTCACTTTCTGTTTTAGATTAGAACCTAGGACATTCTAGTTTTGTGTGTATGCTCTCCCCTCTTACTTAATGTGATCTTGGGGATCAAAAAACTTAGCATTGTCCTTCCCTTTAGGGGGATTTCCTAGGGATTTTATCACTCTAGGGGATGACCTCAACCACGTGTTACTAGTAGGGTATATAAAGGGGGGAGAATGATAGTTGTACCCCAATGTAGTCACGTTGTGTTTAGCAAAGCCTTGATGTTTGGGCGATTTTAGTACAAGAGGTGCAAGGTTGGTTTGAGATTTTTGTTGAAAGTTCCCAACCCATGCTTGTGATGAGCTAGTGCTCATGATTGTGCCTCACATACCCTTGTGGTATTTAGAGGATGCCCTAGAGATCTTGTGTAGCCTAGATTAAGACCTTTCAACTATAGCTTAGTGTGGTGCAAGGTATAGTATCATGCCTAAAGTTACTCACCACATACTCCCTTAGGTAGAGATATAAATCTTCACATACCCTTGTGGTATTTAGAGGATGCCCTAGAGATCTTGTACAACCTAGATTAAGACCTTTCAACTATAGCTTAGTGTGGTGCAAGGTATAGTATCATGCCTAAAGTTACTCACCACATACTCCCTTAGGTAGAGATAGAAATCTTTGGGTGAAATTTGATAGTTTCCAAGGAGGGAGAAAAGGTGAGCCTATTTCCGTATTGGACCTATCTATCTACCTTCATGAGAAAAGGTGTTCCACCCAATATCAAAGAGTATTAGCACTTAATTGTGCAGTGGGCCCACATTAAGTGTATAAAAACACTTGAATTATTTTAGGTTTGTGCAGAAAAAGTGCTTGGCGTGTCTTCTTGTGTGAAATCGGTAATGAGCCATTCAACTTTTAGCTAAGAATAGCCTTTTTATACTCAAAAAAGTTGAATCATTGGCAAATGTTTTTTCTTGTGTGATCATATATCTTACCAAAACTAAGACTGTAGAACTACACCTCTGTTCCATAGACCTATGCCTATGCTTTGTCTGTTAGGGTAAGAAGGTAGATATCTAATAGTTAAATGCATATTTGATCAATAAAACAAATAAATAAAACACATAAAAAATTATAGCAGAAACAAGACAACACAGAGAATTTAACGTGGTTCACCCAATCCGGGCTACATAAACAAAACCGAACCATCAAATGATTTTATTATCCAGTGCAAAACTTATTACAATCTCACGAATAATCACCTTTTTCATCATATTGTAACTCTCATCCCAACCGCTTATAACAAGATTTTTAGAAGCTTCCAAAATTAGGGTTTTACAAAGTCGATTTTTTTTCTTTTTCGATGATTTTTCTTTTTTTCGGTGATGATGTGAAAAAAATAGGAAAGGATACATGAAGAGTGTACAATATAGCATGATCATTCGTCACATACCAACAATCTCCCACTTGGAGACTGATCTTGGATGATAGTTGCACTTACAACTCCCATTTGGAAATAAGCACCTTGGACCCTGCTACTCTGTTATACTTGAATTCAACCTTGAAGGCCAATCAAAGCTGAAGAGAAGCTCAACTTCTCCCTTGTCACCGCCTTCGTAAACATATCCGATGGATTGGCATCTGTATGTATGTTTTCTAGCTTGACCTATCCATCCTCCAACACTGACCGAATGAAATGATATATCAACTATATGTGTTTGGTTTTAGAATGCAATGCAAAATTATTTGCAAGATGTATAGCACTCTAGCTATTTCGTAAACAAGTAATTTTCAGCCTGCTGTTTTCCCAACTCTTCCATGAAAAGTTGCAGCCATATCATCTCTTTTTCTGCCTTTGTTGTAGCAATATACTCTGCCTCCATGGTCAATAAAGAAACCACCTTTTGCAACTGAGAAATCCAACTCACTGCTATCCCACCAATTGTAAATACATAACCTATGGTACTCCGCCTGGTATCTACATCCCCTGCCAAATCTAAGTCAACATAGCCTTTTAAATCAGTATCAGAGCCCCTAAAACATAAAAAATTATTGGATGTACCTCTCAAGTACCTGAGAATCCATTTTACCGCATTCCAATGCTCAACACCAGGATGACTCATATACCTGCTAACAACTCCTACAATATGTGCAATATTTGGTCTTGTGTATACCATGGCATACATTAAGCTACCTACAACTGAAGCATATGGTACCTTGGACATTTTTTCTTCCTCCTCTTGTGTCTTTGGACACATATTCTTAGTCAATTTAACATGACTGAGCAAAGGTGTGCTAATAACTTTTGCATTTTCCATATAAAATCTCTGTAACACCTTCTCAACATAATCAACCTAAGATAAAAACAATTTTCTATTTTTCCTATCTCTTGTAATCTTCATACCAAGGATTTGCTTTGCTGCCCCCAAATCCTTCATAGCAAATGAATTTGCTAATTGTTGTTTTAACTCCCGTATGTGATCCATGTTAGACCCTGCTACAAGCATATCATCAACATATAAACAAAAGATAATGTATCTATCATCATCTAACCTCTTAAAATAAACACAATGGTCTGAATTACATTGATTGTAGCCTTGCTCAACCATAAAACTATCAAATTTAATAACCATTGTTGAGGTGCTTGCTTCAAGCCATATAAACTTTTCTTCAATCTGCACACCAATTTCTCCTAACCTTTGATCTCAAATCCTTGTGGTTGTTCCATGTATATTTCCTCTTCCAAATCACTATGGAGAAAGGTTGTTGTAACATCAAGCTGTTCTAAATGAAAATGTTCAGCAACCACAATACTTAAAACAGTACGAATAGAACATTTTAACAACTGGAGAAAAGATTTCATCAAAATCAATACCCTTTTTCTGTGCAAATCCCTTTACAACTAATCTGGCTTTAAATATTTTCTTAGCTCCATCCTCCTCTTTCAACCTATAAACCCATTTGTTTGGTAAATCCTTTTTACCTGCAGGAGACTTGCATAATTCCCAAGTCTGAATTTTTAGCAAGGAGTCCATTTCTTCTTCCATTCCATACTCGCACTGAACCTTGGTATCCACCTGCATAGCTTCATCATAACATTCTGGTTCACTGTTGCATCAGTCAATAAAATAGAATACAAAGAGGGAGAAAATGTTTCTAGAGGTCTACTTATCCTTGAAGATCGTCTAACATTCACTAGAGTTTGTGGTATTTGTTGTTGTTGTTGTTGCGGAGCATGAGGAACCACTGGAACATCGTTGTTTGGTGTATCATCTAGCACTACATAATCATTTTATTTCTTCTCATGCTATTGCAATTGATCTTTGTACAACACTTTCTCATTCAATATGACATCACTGCTTCTCACAATTTTTTGATTTTCAAAATCCCAAAGCCTATAACCAAATTCATCAATGCCATATCCAACAAATATACATTTCTTTGATTTTGCATCAAGCTTGGTTCTATTTTCATAATCTACATGTGCAAATGCTTCACAACTGAAAGTCTTGAGAAAAGAATTACTTACCTTCTTACTTGTCCATGCTTCCTTTGGAATACCACAACCCAAAGGATTAGAGGGTCCTCTATTGATTAAATAAACAATAGTGTTTACAGTCTCTGCCCACATGTTTAAAGGTATCCCAACATACAATCTCATAGTTCATGCACGCTCCATTATTGTTTTGTTCATGTGCTTAGCCACTCCATTTTCCTATGGAGTCCTTGGAACCATTTTCTATCTATGAATACCATTAGAGGAACAATAATGTTTAAACTCTTTGCTGCAATACTCACCACCATTATCAGATCTAAGACATTTTAACTTTTTACCTGTCTCATTCTCAACCAAGCTTCTCCATTTCTTAAACATTTCAAATATATCAATTTTTTTCCTAAGGAAATAAATCCATACCTTCCTTGTTGCATCATCAATAAAAGTGACATAATACCGAGAGCCACCAAGAGAAGATACTTGAGCTGGTCCCCATACATCCATATACACAAGCTCCAATTTCTCATCTTTCTTTTGCTTCTCATCCTTGAGAAAACTAATTCTCTTTTGTTTTCCAGACACACAACTTTCACAAAAATACATATTAACACATTTTAGACCTGGTAAAACATTCTTTGAATGAAGTACTTTCATACCTTTTGTACTCATATGCCCAAGTCTATTATGCTATAGTGATGATTCAGAATCCACAACAACTATCTGATTTTCTGCCTATTGAACTGCAACAACTGTTCCCGAACATTAATTTTCATCTGCAATAGCTAATGTAGAAGGAACAATATGACCTGTACAAAGATATAAGGTTCCTAATTTCACACCTTTTGCTACCACTAAGACACCTTTTATAACCTTCCAATTTTTATCACTAAATGTAACAACAACCTTCATCATCTAGTTGCCCTGTTGAAATTAAATTTCTTTTTAACTTTGGAACGTGCCTTACCTCATGTAGTAGCTAATGATTCCCATTTTGCAACTTAATCTTGATTCTTCCCTTTCCAAAAATCTGATAGGGTTCGTTATCTCCCAAATAAACCAGCCCAAAATCCCCTTGGACATAATCAAGAAAATAAATTCTATGGGGCGTAGCATGAAATGAATCCCCAGAATCTTATACCCAAGAATCATCAACATTATCAAGGGAAAGAATCAAAGCATCCTCATCAGATCTTTTACATACCACATTTTCCTCTTTATTGCCTTCCTTTTTGTCTCCTTTATTTTTCTGAGACCAACAATCTTTCTTTAAATGACCTAGCTTACCATAGTACCAACAATCCCTCTTGTCTCTAGATTGGGACCTTTTGTCCTTTTATTTTCCTCGTGACTTCCCATGACTTCCAGAATTGTTTCCTCTCTCCTTTGTTCTGCCCCTGCTTTTTGCATTCAAAACACTGCCTAATGTGGATGTTCCACCTGAGCTTTTCCTATGAATTTCCTCGCTCAAAATAACACCAACAACATCATCAAATTTCAATGTAATTGAACCAGAAACATAATTGCTAACAACCATTACCAAGCTATTTTAGCTTTCAAGCAAAGAACACAGAATCAAAAGAGCCCTAACTTCTTCATCAAAGTTTACATTTACATAAGTTAATTGACTGGTAACCGTATTAAACTCATTTAAATGATCAACAATTGACCTACCTTCTACCATTTTCATATTAAATAAACGCTTCATAATAAATACCTTGTTCGAAGCGGAAGGCTTTTCATATAACTTCACCAGGGTTTCCATCAACTCTTGAGTTGTCTTTGTTGTTGTAATATTGAATGCCACCGATTGTGCCAGGCATAAATGAATGGCTCCCAGTGACTTTCTATCCAAAAGATTCCATTCCTCATCACTCATTGTTGCCGATTTCTTGGCTATTCCTTCCAATGGCCTCCATAAATCCTTCTGATAGAGATAATCCTCCATCTGCATCTTCCATAACTGATAGTTCTTCCCATTGAATTTATTTACCTTCAATTTACCCTCATCCACCATTGCTCCCACTTAACCATGAAACTCCCACTCAACCGTGAGACTTTCCTACAGACGATAATCAAACACAACTTGCTTTGATACCACTTGTTAGGGTTAGAAGGAAGATATCTAATAGTTAAATGCAGATTTGATCAATAAAACAAAGAAATAAAACACACATAAAATTATAGCAGAAACAAGACAACACAAAGAATTTAACGTGGTTCACCCAATCCGGGCTACATCCACAAAACCGTAACCATCCAATGATTTTATTATCCAATGCAAAACTTATTACAATCTCATGAATAATCGCCTTTTTCATCATACTGTAACTCTCATCCCAACCACTTATAACAAGATTTTTAGAAGCTTCTAGAATTAGGGTTTTAGAAGCTGACCATACTGCCACTGTTAAACTATGCCTCTATCTTGTAAAATTGCACCTGCGCTTGATTGTCAGGCTACACCTCAGACTGTGAAACCGTTCCTGTATTTGGCCCTAATAAAAAAGTCATCTGACAATGACATGTAGGTTCTCTTGACCCGACTCTCATATTTTGCAATTCAATAGCCTAATCATACCCCACTCATCATTAACCCCATCATCTTGCACCTTTCATTCTACTTGGAATTTTCCATTTCAGTTTCCATAATCATTTAGATTGACCATAAATTCCTATTTTCCTACCATATCATACTTCCCATTACTTATTTTTTGTCATCCCACTCTCCACTTTATTTGGACTTGGAATCAACCCTTAATTCTTCATCATTAGCCTCACATCATCATCATCATAATCATGTTATTTTCACCCTAATCATCTTAATCATTTATTTGTCATCCTATTCATCCACTTGTCATCTTTTAGTCATCTTAAAATATAAAAAACCATAATCATTTTCCCATCATTCTAAATCATCCAATCCTTATCCAATCATCAAATTCAAAAATCCTTAAAAATCAAAATTGTTATCAAGGTTTTGATCTAGATACCTACATATCCTTCTCTAACATAGGTGTTGTTTAAGAAATTGCATATCTTAAGTAACATTCTTGGTTAGCCAATAATTTTAGACTATTTAGCTTAAGTATTAGGATCCCTTAAGTTTTTCAAAAATCCCCCATCTAATATTTCATAGGAACTTGCCTATCCTAAGCAAAGATATATCCTCAAATCACCCTATCTCCAAGGATCTAGATTTTAATCTTTGATACAAAGTTGATTTTATATCTTTCCTTTGTCCAATCAATTATAGCATCTTAAGGTCTAACATTTAAATTCTTCTTCATCATTATCATCATCAATCTTAATTCAACCTCCTATCATCCTAATCATATTCCAACTCCCAAACACCTTCATACTCGTTAAATCCATCATCCAATTTTTGATCCAAGTTTGTAATGTCCCCTCCTAGCCTCTGAGCAGTGGACATCAGCTTTAGCCTATCCCAAAGTCCTTGTAGGCTAAGTGGTTCTATTAAGGGATCCAGTTCCAACTCTCGTGTGTTGGGTATTCAGTATTCAGGGAGACTTTCTATTTTTAGAAAGGCTAGTATGGTGCTCACTGTCTACAGTGAGTCTTTGAGCTAATTAGTATTTCTCTAGTTTGAGATTTTGGGATGTCACTTGCTATTTTTAGTACTTACTAAAAATAGTAAGTCTATTTTGGGAAATCTAGACTAGGCCAGGCTAGTCTCAACAACACATATTATGTTGGTATAAAGTTGCTAAGGTTAAATCATTTTAATATTTGATTTATGTTTCAAAAAGTGGGCTATTATAAAGTAACTTTATATTTTAATGTTGAGAGAAAAAGGGGTCATTAAAAGGGAACCAAGGATGCCTAATGCAATGACTTGAAGTTGTTTTTAAGCAACTAAATCAATTTAGAATGCACTATTTAAGAATTGGGTGCCCAAGCTAAGGTTGAGGTGAAAAATTTAAAAATAAAATCAAAAGGAAATGCTTTAGGCATGGGTTTAAGGAGGTTTTAGGGTTGCCACAAGCTTGGTTACCCTAATTTGGAGTTAAAGCTTTTAAAAGTTCATTTCCAAGGCTCATTCTTCATGGTTGATTTGGCTGCTTATAGAGATGCTACTGGATTTTTACCAGAAGGTTTGAGAAACAAATTTGAGGATGAAAAACCTCGATATATAAGGCTAGTTTCGGTAGTGCAAGACCTTCCCTAGCTGGTAGAAGGGTGGTTTCAATCAAGAATCACAGTTGGGCTTCAATTTACAGATACAAGCTTTGAAAATGAAGATTTTTTAGTTCTTTTGAGGAGTTTCTATTTGGTTTTGGTGTGGATTTGCTTACTTTCAGTTGGTGTGTTTAAAATATTTTTTTTGGGAATTACTTCTCTAGACTTGAACTCACATATTTTCTCATAGCTCTGAAGTGGAGTGAGTTTTCAAGATGGGTATTGATTTGAATGATGTATCTCCTCATGGAGATTCAAACACGTATTAGCTTGTATTTTTTGGTGAAGAATCTAAATTTTTAGGCCAAGTTGACCTCATGCCTAAGACGCCTCTTTTTGGGTGCTTCTTTAAATTTGGTCGGCCCTTTCAAGAAGTGGTATTCAGTCATTTTGGGAGCCAAAAGGGAATCTCAACCCAACCTTGCATCATACTTGTTGTCACAACCCTTGGTGCTGAACGTGTCTATTGAAGAAGGCATATCTATTGTCTAGAAGCTTCACAAACAAGTTTGAAACTTGTAACTTTCTGTGTTGATTTTGAGAACATATGACTGTAAAATTTTTCTATTAATTTGAACAACCTAGGCTGCAAATTTGGTGTCACTACAACACAATAGGAAATTAGCACCTAAAATAGTGTCAAAATTTAGTGCATTTGAGTTCATCAATTGGACACATCTCACTGTGCAAAAGTTGGCGCTAAACAACATGTTCACTTTGGCATCAAATTTTGAGCTGGATTTTCTGTTGGATTTAGCGCCAAATTTTGTGTTGAAAAAATGGCTCAAGCAATAGCGCCACCTTTAGCGCTGGAAAGAAAGACCAATTTAATGCCATAAATAGCACCTAAATTAGCGCCCAATTTGGCTTCCAGTTTTGCTAACATGTCTGCTCCCATTGTTGCTTCTAGTTTTGCTCCCAGTCATGCTTCCTATTTTGCTTCTGCTATGATGTCGAAAATAGATTCTTTTTTGGCTTCCTAATTAATGCCAAGTTTTGCTTCCATTATGACGTCCTTTGTTGCTTCCAGTTTTGCTTCCATTGTGATGTCCTTTGTTGCTTCTAGTTTGGCTTCCAATTTTGCTTCTTGTGTTGCCTCTAGGTTTGCTTCCAGTTTTTCTTCCTGTTTTGCTTTTAGGTTTGCTTCTAGTTTTGCTTCCATTTTTGCTTCCATCTTTGCTTCCAGTTTTGCTTCCAATTTTGCTTCCAGTTTTGCTTCCAGTTTTGCTTCCAATTTTTCTTTCGATATAACGCCGCTTGTTTGCATCTAGCTTTGCTTCCATTTTTGCGTCTTTTGTTTCTTCTAATATGGTCTCTATTATTGTATTTGTTGTTGCTTCTAAAATTGATTCCATTATTACTTCTTTGTTTGCTACCTAAATTGCTTCTGTTTTTTCTTCCTAGATAACGCCAAGTTTTGCTTCCACGATTGCTTCTAGTTTGGCTTCCATTGTTGCTTCCTTTTTTTCTTCTAAAAATGCTTCTTTTTTTTCTTCCATTTATTAATTTAATATGTTTATTTCAATTTAATTAGTTAAATATATCATGCCTCTTAAATAACTCATATGATTATAGAGTAAGTAATTTAATTATTTAACTCATATGATTAAATAACAAGATAATTATTATAGCATGATCATCATCTATAATTAAAACAAGTGAGTCAAATATCTATAATTTAATTGAATTTGACAATATCCATCCTGAGCAGTAAATTAAAATCATCATACATAATAAATATCCATCCAAAAATCATCAACCACTTTTAATATATATAAATTGACAAGTCAATACTGATAAGATCATCATCATATATAATTCAAACAAGTGAAAGTCAAATATGCCAGTAGATAAATAACATGTCAAAATGATACATGTCCAACAGTTGACATAAGTCAAAATGATACATGTACAAATGATATAAGTAAAAATGATAAATTATGTAACTCAAATTGATAAAAGTCAAGGTGATACATGTCCAAATAATATAAGTGAAAATGATACATGTCAATATGATACAACTCAATAATATGGTGTTGTAGGCCATGAAAATGATACATATGATAGTAACCATGAAAAGAGGCATCATAATGATATATCAACAATGATCCCTTGATGCAGTCTATATGATCATGAATGTCACTGGCTAGTACCGACAACTACCCCATCATCATCGTCATCATCATCATTTTCATCTGCCTCAGTGTCTTCTGTATCTATGTCATCACCATCCTATGCCATGTGATCTATACTGACGTAACCAATATTTTCTAGATCTATATCATGATGAGGATCATCTTGATCTTCTGGAAGACCCGTGTTCTACAAAAAAAAACATTTAAAATGAAAATTTATTATTTATTTCATGCAATAATTTATTTTTTTGTTATATATCTAATATTACAACATATGAGATGAAACCATAATCTTATTATGTCATATCAAAGTGCACATACCATAGTAAAATTTCAAAAAAGTTATAGCTAATATGTCATTCCAATGATGTAAAACATGCAACAATTGTAATAAACGTTAGTAAAGATCATAAAAAAATTTGTTATACAATTTAACTATCAACTGTAAATTCTATTACATAACCTTAAGTGCCAACCCTCTGTATTTTGTGCTATATATGATTATGTTTTCCTCCTTTGAGAGTTAACTGGTCTATATATCTTATTCTCCTATATTTTAGAATTGGATATTTTTCTAGGACATTTTGGCACTATAATATGCTTCAAAGGTTCTTTGAGAATTAACTAGTCTATATGTGACCCTTGTATTTGAGAGTTAACATTTATGGTTTAGTTTTCTATTTGTAAGCAAGCAATGACATGCGACAATACTTGAGCATACAGAGAATAGTTCTTTAGGACATTTTGTACTTTGATTATACTATTTTTAAGTGACCTTTTTATGTATATAATCATATCATGTTCATGTATGTTAATATAAGGCAACTATGGAGGTATTTCAAAGAGATGGCCTTGAACTTTTTCCTCATCTTACAAAGTATGCAGGAATAGAAATAGGGGTCAAATTTCAAGAGTCTGGTTTAAGTTTGAATTCAAGAAATGACAAAATTTTGAAGGCTGGAATGGCTTTTAATGTATCACTTGGGTTTTAAAATTTGCAGTTGTAGACTAGTAAGCCAAAAACACAAAATTATTCATTGCTCCTTGCTGACACTGTGGTTGTTAAGGATAAAGGGCCTAAAAATGCAATTGGGGTTAGCTCCAAAGGATGAAGATGAGGAATGGAAGTGAAAAAAAACCCAAGGCTGAGGTAAATGGAGGAGAATCAAGCATCTCCAAGGCAACCTTACAATTTGATAATCAGGAGATGACTAAAGAAGAGCAATGCCAACAATACCAAGCAAAACTTGCAAGGAAAAAGAATGAGGAGACTGTAAGAAGATTGGCTGCAGGGGGCATTGGTATAGGAGATGGACATGGCTCTTCCAAGCCATCCACTGAGATGGCTTCCTACAAAAATGTGGATGATATCCCCATTTATAGAGAGCTCATGATTCAGGTTGATACAAAAATTGATTTTTTGGTACCCATATATATCATCATAGTTCCATTTCATGTACCCACCATCAAGAGTGTTACAATCCAACAAGATGGAGGGAATTCTTATAAAAGGATAATTTTCAATGTTCCAGGTACCGACTTTAATGCCAACTACATGCCAACATTGAAATTCCCTAGCAGTATTTATGTTAAGGAAATTTCCTTTAGACCCAAGGATTCAAAGCACATCAACCATGTGGTACAAATGATTAAATCCCATAGATGATCTGTAGCAATGAAAGAGCCTGAAAATGTGGAGAGAGTTACACTGGTGACATAGGATAAACTTCAACTTTCAAAAACAAAGCCAATTAGGCTAGTAGACTTGTGGATCAAGCCAACATTTGGTGTAAGAAGAAGAAAGATGACTGGAACTCTGGAGGCCCACCATAATGGATTTTGATATTCAACCATGAGAATAGAAGAGAGAGCTGATATCATGTATCAAAACATTAAGCATGAATTCTTCCAGCCAACGGAAAAGGAGATGATTACTTTGCTTCATTTTAATTTGCATAACCATATCATGGCATGGGAACCAAGAAGACCAAGGATGTATCATTTTATGTGGAGGTAATGGATGTGGTCCAAACTCTAGGAGGGCAAGAAGGTCAATGTATGATCTTGATGAAATTGAGGAAGAACAACAAGAGAGGGACATGAAAAATAAAATCAATGCGGAGTTTCAAGGATTTGTCAAACAAGTAAGAGAGCTATGGGAGAAACCTCATCTAAAATATTTTGAACTAGAGTTTGATATACCATTTAGAGAGCTTGGTTTTCATGGATTTCCTTTCAAAGCCTTTGCTTTTATTGTTCCTATGGTAAACTATTTGGTAGAGTTGGTGGAATTACCTTTCTTAGTAATCACTATTAGTGAGATTGTGATTGTTAATCAATTATGTGCTAATTGCTTGTAGCAATGAAAGAGTCTGAAAAGGTAGATAGGAGAAACTTTAGCTTTCAAAAACAAAGCAATTAGGTTGGAAGACTTGTGGATCAGGCCAACATTTGGTGGAAGAGGAAGAAAGATGATTGGAACTTTGGTGGCCCAACATAATGGATTTCGGTATTCAACCATAAGAGAAAAAGAGAGAGCCGATATCATGTATCAAAACATTGAGCATGCATTCTTCTAGCCAGCGGAGAAGGAGGTGATTATGTTGCTTCATTTTCATTTGCATAACCTTATCATGGTGTGGGAACCAAGAAGACCAAGGATGTCTAGTTTTATGTGGAGGTAATGGATGTGGTCCAAACTTTAGAAGGGGAAAGAGGGTCAATGTATGATCCTAATGAAATTGAGGAAGAACAATAAGAGAGGGATAGGAAAAATAAAATCAATGTAGAGTTTCAAGGATTTGTCAAGCGAATAAGAGAGCTATGGGAGCAGCCTCATCTAAAATATTTTGAACTAGAGTTTGATATACCATTTAGAGAGCTTGGTTTTCATGGAGTTCCTTTCAAAGCCTCTGCTTTTATTGTTCCTACGGTAAACTGTTTGGTAGAGTTGGTGGAATTACCTTTCTTAGTAATCACTATTAGTGAGATTGAGATTGTTAACCTTGAGAGAGTAGGACTTGGGAAAAAGGAATTTGATATGGCTATTATTTTCAAAGACTTCAAGTGGGATGTACTCCGCATTGACGCCATTCCTCAATCTTCACTTGATGACATCAAGGAATGGTTGAACTCCATGGATATAAAGTATTATGAAAGCATAATGAACTTGAACTGGTGGCTAATTTTGAAGACTATTACTGATGATCCAGATAAATTTATTGAAGATGGTGGTTGGGAATTTTTGAATATGGAAGCTATTGATTCTGATTCTGATAATTCAAAAGAGTCAGATCAAGGATATGAACCCTCTGATGTGGAAGAGGAATCGAAATTAGATGAGGAAGTTTTAGAAGATGAATCTCTTGTGGAATTAGATGAGGATGAAGAAGAAGAAGAAGATTCTAAAGAGGAGGAAGGTAAACCATGTGATGAATTAGAAGTTGAAGCTAGAAATGAAGATAAGGAAAAAGGAGACGAGTCTAACAGTGAAGAGGGAAGGCGACGATGAAAGGTAAAAGCTACAGGGAAGTCTCGAGCACCTAATATTATAGATTCAAGAGGAATGCCTTCCAAGAGGCATAAAGTCAGATGAATTGAGTTCATCTACATCCTTCTACTATTTATTCATGCACATAAATGGTTTAGTTGTTTATGTAAATGATGCATATATGTTAGCTTGATTAGTGTTGTTACTTCGGTAGTTTGACTTCTATGACAACCAACCATTAGGCCATTGTGTGTGGGAGCACATTTGTGTTTTTAGTTAGCTTTTTTGGATACCTCTTCTAGGTGTTAAGGACATTCCATTTATCTTTTGAATGTTAAAAACTATAGTATTACACGCTTCTCTATGTTGATCAGATCAGGTTGCAGGTTTTTTACTGCTGATTTCTTTATTTATGGAGTTTTTTTAACTTGGAAGATAGGAATTTACTGCCTTTTTTTAAATTAGATGGAAAAATTAAGTGGTTGGTTAGCTACTTCAAGTGATGTAGACTACAAGGATGTGTTAGATCTATAGGATGCCTACCAAGATGCATCAAAACATTCTTACATGTTAAAATAATGGCAACATCGTGAGGAAGGATGGCAAAGATGCATGTGGATCACTTAGTAGAATGGCAACATGAATTCAAGGAAGCACTCCTTGAGATACCATGTTTGAGAGAAAAGAAGATAAATCAAATCAACATGGGACTAAGTTACTCAAATGATACAACTCACAACTTAAATGAGGACACTTAAGAGATATTAAAAGACCATGGTCATTAATTAAAAGATGCGATGAAAACAAGGCATGAATGTCACCCACTACCCTTTAAGGAAAATAATATTTTTTTTCCTCAACATGAAATAATGGGACAATTGAGTGGGATCTAGGGCCAACATTAAAACACTTTAGAACTCATCTTATGCATAAATAAAAAACTCAACACAAGAAATGAAAATTGACATATTAACACAACAATATCCAACTAAGTTATTGAAATTCAAATATTGATACCTCGTTCTCCACCCAAATTACAAAATTGGCCCACTTTTTGCTTTGTAACTTTTCCTTTTCAAATTGCTTTGGATTGTGGCCATATTTCTCCTCCTATCAAAACATGGCACATGGACTAGTTAAACTAATTAATATGCAATCATTTAATTTTTCCTAGGAAATAAAAAAAATATCATTTAACATACTAAATATACTTACAAATGTACAGATCAAGGCCTGTAAACCTTTCTGGCCACTGTGATGTGTGGCATGAAGTTTTTCAAGCCTAGCCTTGGAGGCCTTGTCCTTAAACATATACTAATTCAATTTAACTATGCACAAATAAAATTTAAAAATCATTTAATAAATTTGATATAATATTATGAGCAAATTCAAATACCTGCGTACTCTCTTCACTGGAATTCCTCCATGCATCGGACTTCTCATATTATTTTACAAGCTCTTTCCATACTTTCACACTTACATCGATTGGCCTTTTTTTGAGCCTTAGCTCGAGAGGGAGTTTTTTTATCTTCTTTGTTTGGTTGCACCAAAATCTCTTGTAGTTTTGATACATTCGTAGATTTACCTTCTTCGCAGACCAACCTATGCCAAATTCAATCTCCATGTCATGGATAACTAATTTTTGTAGGTGCATGGGTATCTTTGAGAATGGAAAATGTAGATGGTCTTTGAATCGTTGAAGGCATGATTCCTTCAACCTATTCACAAGCATTTTTCCAACATTTGTCATTCGTACTTGCCTTGAAACCACATCATATTCTATCTTGGTATCGTAGCTACCAATGCAAGATGAAAAACATGGCGTGGTGGAAGAAGTCTGTGTCCTAGGAGTGGCTAGGATAGAGGAAGTCTTTGGTCCCTGTTCCACATTCCTAGAGTTTATTGTTATTGATTTCCTCCCAGATCTTTTGCTCGATCTAGGACTGCTTGGGGAATCAATTGATTCCCTTTGACATGGTCGATTTGGTTGTAATGTTTGAGGGGCTTCACTAGATCATTTTTCTATGTATCTGACAAGCATTGTCAAGTCCACAACATCCAATTTGTTCACTGCCTCTACCCCCAATATGGAAGTCAATGCCTCTTTATCTTTGTCAGTCTCATGTCCCTATACATATAATAAATTTCTTCTTTTAAATTTAAAAATAAAAAACTAAAAACTAAAAATGAAAGAAACAATGGAAACATTTACAAATCTATAAATTGACAATTAATTACCTCATTGTGGCCAAAGTCTACTCCCTTTTCTCTCTTCTTTCTATTGCTTGACATTTTGAGGTGACCTAGGGAAAATTATTTTCGTCCATTCTGTGGAGGCAAACAAAGTACACACTGTCAGGTATGAAAGTTTTCATCTAGTTTTTGGTATGAAAGTTTTGCCTTGAATGACTCTCTTTCTAAATTTAAATGCCTATGAATCAATTTATTGTGCACATATATAGAATATAAATATATTTGAAAGGATATAAATATATGCAAAATGAAACAAATGTATTATAAAAAAATCAACGCTTGCGCACCTATATAGAATGGTAATATTTGGGGGATAAAAAGGGAACAAAGTTTGGTTTTATTAAGAGTTAACACAGATAGGTCCCATGCTCGAGTCACATCCGTTGATTAGAAAGAAAATGAATGTGTGCGCACAATCAACTCGAAATGACGAGCTCATTGTTCTATAAAAGAATAAGTGAAAATTAGTAATAGCTAATTTAAGCCCGAAGGTCTCACAAATTTGAGGAAATGATATTTAGTTGTCGTCTCAAAATACCTATCTCCTCGTATTGTCTCAACCAACCTTTGTTCATGCAGGACCTGGATGTAGTGGGGTAGATGCAGTTTAACAACTTGTCTTGAAAGCACTCAACTAATTTTTTAGGAAGGAAGCGAGAAATTTGTCTTTAGAGAAAGGTATGGAAGGAAGGTCTGAGAAATCGAACCAGAATCCGAAAGCTTGGGATGGGAATGATAAGCAAACCGGGGCATTGGGGTTTCAAAAACGCGTTTACTACTCTCAGATGTGGAGGAAATAATGCAATGTATACAATTTTACCCTCCTCCTTTGCAACCACACAAGACTTGAATGATTCACCTGTAAACAAAACAAAATTCACAACCCTTTCTTCACAATCCTCTCCATTGAATCCAAACAAAAATATTTGTGGGAACAAAAAAATAAAATTGTAACCTTACCTATGGTGTAACAAACTAAATTGAATTTTTGATCTACTTGCTTGTAGCCCTCCTTTGTGTCGTTTTTCCCTTTTTTCTCCTCTCTTCCTTCACACGAAATTTTTCACCTGTCATCTCTTCCTTGACGTGGGAAGTTTTTAATTTTTCTTTTTGATTCAGTAGTCGACACTATAGTTGACATAGTTAACGCTGACTTTAGCACCAAATTTTAGCCTTGAATGTGATATATTTTGGGTGCCAAAGGTGGTGTAAAGTGCACCTAATTTAGCACCTATCAGTGCAAAATGATGTATTTTTCTTGGAAGTTGATAAATAAATTGATCCTAAATTAACTTCATCTTCATATGTTCCAAGGGAGCAATCATGGTCCCCTATTTTATCTATTCCTTATCCCATGTCAATTTTGTGGGTGCAAAACTAATAGAGGTTAGATTTTTGAACTCAGAAATGACCCCTAAACTTTTAAATTTAAATTTAAATGGTCCCATGTTCACCCTATACAACTAGATGAGTCATCTAAAGTGTGAAATATTTCAAATTGCATGTTATAGATTTGTATAAAAGGACAAACCCTAATTCATTACTATCATCTTAGATATAGGGCTTATTGGGAATTATGAAAAATTATCTATGAGAACTAAATCATTATCATGTGAAATTTCCATTGCATCAAAATCCTATGTGTATTGCATGCTTCCTGGAGATATTTGAGATCTAGTTGTCAACATTCCGCGTGTAAACTTTTTGTGAAGAGCAAAATGTTGCAATGTCCTATTTTTTTTTCATAGTGTGTCTTAATGAAAAGTGAGCGTATTAAAAAGATAATTTCAACAATATTCTCTTGGTTCACAACTGTTATGTGACTATTTTCATTGTTGTGTATTACAGGATCCAAAGCAGGCCATGGAGAGAGGACATGGAAAATGCAGATCTACTAAATCATAGAGAGGAAAGTGGGTGGAAATAGATATGACAACAAAATCTATAGATACAATAGAGGTAAGAAGATCAAGCAACCTCTTCCAAAGGAGGAAGGTTTTTATGAATTCACAAATGCCACAATATAGAGGAGATAAAGTCATTTTTTTGTCCGTGTGGCCTTTGAGGTCAAACTTATTGGTTGAAAATGCACAATAATGGTGATTAAATGTGATTCTATGATCAAGGGAAAAGTTTGAAAATTAGGATGGCCAAAACATGATATCAATATGTCAAATATATGACTAAAGTGAGGTTTTGTGTTGGATAGCATATTCGTTGAAATGATATAATTGGTGTACTAAAAATTATTTACTATGTTGTGTATTATAGGGGCGAGACAAGGTCATGGCAACATATTGTGTCATATCAAATGAGGACACAACAGATGAAGTAGGACATCAGGTACACAAATTTTGAATTAAATTAGGAAAAAATGATCTGATGGAATTTTGTGATACATCCATCTTTTTTCACAGTATTATTGAAATTTATAATGTATTATCCAATCTTGACATAAATTAATGCATGTTGTTGACTATTTTAGATGGACATTGGAGCAAATGTAGAGCCTGAGCATTCAACTAGCAAAATAAGAAGATATGTACATGGATGTGGACCTCAAACTGTTAAATCACGTAGAGGATAATGGGTGGAAGAGGATATGACAATGGATCTTACAGACACAAAAATTGATTGCACTAAACAAGAGGTTGGTCAGGACTATAGTACATGGGATGAATACTTTGAGAAAATTGTTGTTTGTGGATGTTTTGTATGTCGTGAAAAGAAACAATTCAAATGAGAAATTGTGCAAAGACATTACATATATGATGAGCTTCCAGTCGGTAGTATGCCTCCTACAATCGATTCAAATCCAATAAGAATTGTGGTAAGGAATTTTCCAATTTGATATAAATAACATGTATACTTCGTTTAGACATTGTTTTATATTATTTAAATAACTAATTTTTTTCTTAATGGATACTTGTAGGATAAAGTTCTTAGTTTAAAGTTTCCTGGATCATCGACTTCTAGCCTAGAGGGAAATGATCATTTATCATATGATACATCTAACAAAAATATGTGCCAATATACCATCTCGAAAGATGAGCAATTGATGAAAACAAGCAACAGAACAAGAACTGGTTTAAAGATGCATAATTTTCTTAAAGATAGGGGGAAGGTGGACTACATACCCTATGAGAACGAATGTGATGGAGATGATGACTTTCCTCTGAGTTTGAGATCAATTTACAAAGATACATTTGATCGTCGACTATATTGCACATGACCTAGTGATCAACAACTACCTAGAGTGTACGAGGTGTTTCAATTTTGGGGATACAACTACATGATACAACCCTCCAATATTCATGGAGTGAATCTAGGCCTCTTTGTTGTCCAAAATGTACATGTGGGATCTAAGCATAGAAACAATTCATAACAAACCACTAGGAGATTAATGCCATATTATGGTCCATCATATTACAGTGGTGAATGGAGAAGGCTAGTAGAATATAAGCCTAGCATGTCAGCATATGGTCTAAATTTGAATATGTATACACATCGTCTCCAATTGGAAAGTGGAAAAGAAATGAATAGATTTCATCTTATGTATATAGATGGATGTGCATACACACATTTAAATATTACAGAATTTATAAATAGTAGTAAGGGAAGGGACCCTATTGTAAGACCAAATTGTCAATTTGTTGAGGTTATAAATTATAAAGATGGAGATATGGAAAGAGAGGTTGATAGATTGATAATGGTTGATGCTATTATGAACCTTACCATTGGGGATGAGTTATTGATTGATTACCCCTTCTTAAAACACACTCTTGTGTGAAAGAAAAGGGAAGAACAAGGTCTCCCTAAGGATGTTCTTAAGATGATGCAGGTCAAGATGAGGATGATGATAATATTAAATACTTGAAAGAACATATGAACATTGACAATGATGCACTGGATGAAATTGTAGCAGACAATAATGTTAATGACCAATACTTCTAAATTTTCAGAATTATTTGCAATCCATGTTTAAAAAAGGATGATTCTTATGGCCTAAACTTTGAAATGCTTTTGTAATATTAATTCAAGTGTTAAAATATAGAACCACCACTCTCCATTTTGATGGTATATAACTTGTTTATTAGAAATATTTTATTAACTATAGATTCAACTTGGTATGTATCTCCCAATTTCTTTAAAATAAGTGTTATAATGGTCTCTTCATGTACATTCAATAATATTGAATTAGCCAAATAGAGTCTAATGAGACTCTTATCTTTTTTTCCATTTTTTCTGCCTTATTATGACATTCCGATAGTTTTTTATCCAGCTACTATAAAATTAAATCTCAAGCATCATATAAATATAAGTAATGATTACAAAACCATGATCTACAACCACCAAAAAAATTGGCACCCAAAAACCTAGTTAGAAAATAAACACCCAAATCCCAAGATGAGCTCATTGGATAAAAATGGCATATTAATTCCACATGTCAAAATTACATCATAAAATAATAATTGAATTAGTAATTCCATTATGGATTCATGACACATTCACCATTCTTATGGGTCTATATGTGATAATGGGTCTAATAATTTTATGATGAAGTATTTAGAAAAAAATATACATGGTCATAAAATAACCTCTTTATAAGGATTTAACCTTGGGCAGGGACCAATTAATGTAAACTATTTAAAAGGATTTTTAATTCACATCAACCAAAAAACAATCAAAGCATCCACATAGTAACAAAAAATGTGTTCTGATAAATCTTGAAGACTTAAATAACTTGAAAAGACCACTTTGGAGACAACAAAGTAATAGATAAGCAATGACAATTGAAACAGTAATTAAACATTGGAAATGGATTATGAATTATAAGTAGTCTGCTCCATTGCATTACTTCAAAATACAAGCATTTGTAACAAAAGTCTTTTAATATGATATGGATGGGTGGATTATGCAACCTATCTTCTTACTAATGCCTACTCTAATGGAATATGATTTGATGACGATGATTTCAAAATTAGTTCCCGGTTTCCCTATTTGTATGGGTAGCAACAACCTTTAGTCCCGTTTACAAAAAGTCACATCACTTCATAACTAAAACATAATTATCATAAACATAAAAATATTGAGAGTTTGTTGGTGGATGCACTATAGTTCGTTAATCTCCAGCAAGTGCTTGTGATCACCTAAGACCTGTTAAAGGCTCATGCACCATGATTGTGTATCAAAACCATCAAAATATAGTCCCTGTTACTCCTCTCTTACTTGGCTTGTGCAATGAATGAGTTAATCTTTGAAAAATTCTCAATGTACCCACTTTTCGCATGAGTGTCTACATTATCTATAATATCTTTCATGGTATACTCCAATTCGAAAAATCTTCCAAGTTGTTGATGTGTTTTCTTAAGTACCTCATCTTCATCATTGATCACATCAAGAACAACTGGAAAATAGTGGGCTATCTCATCCTTCCATGTATCCTGATATTTCAATTCTATTTCCTTGAAGAAGTTGGGCAAGGCCATACTCCATGGTTGACTAAAGTCACTTAACTCTGTGTCAAGATGCTATGGAAATATTTATGGGATTTCATAAGCTCTTGATATTATTGTAGCACAACAGTGTTATCTTCCTTCTTTGCTATGATGTGAGACTCCACTTCCTTCATTTTTTCACTCAATCTAGTGTTTTCCAATAATGCTACATATGTTTTGTCATGAATATGCTAGACTTGTTCAACATGCTTATACATATCTTCAATTCTCATGCAGACTATCTCTGATGTCATTTGAAAGATGGTGGTCTTGAGCTTTCCTTTTAACTCCTCGTGTTCCTTCTGAACTTTCTCATGTCTATGTTTCCAATAGGTAGTTTCTGACATTGCTTCTAGCACCTTTCTTTCATGCTCAACCAGTGGAGAGTAAAGCCCTGAGGAAGAAGGAAGTCTATCTCTATAGCTGATCAACTCCTACTTTAGCCTTTCATTCTCTTCTCTTAGTCCCTTGTTATCCCTTATTAGTTTTTGAATTTGAGCCTTGGTGAACTTGGCCACATTTACATTCAAGTTAGTAGTTTCCATAGGATCTATCTCTCCTACCCATTGCACCAAAAGATGTCCAAAAATTTGATCATGATCAACAAGGGAAGGCTTTTTGCCTAGCGGGTAAAGTGCCCATATCTGTAAAGTAGTATTATCAATATTATATCCTAATCTAGTATAGATCTTATCACCAACTTCATTTGTCAAGTGCAAGGTTTTATTCTTTCATTTTAGAAAGCTATCAAACACAATGGATGAACTGATATCCCACCCTGGAAGGAGCATAACCCTAGCTTCTTGCAATAATGCTCTTCCTCTCTCAATAGTCATGTTCTTCATCTCTCAATCAATTTCATGTTGAAGCTCTTTCAAAGAATATGCTTCCTTTTCAGAGTCAATGTATTTTAGCCTTTCCCTTACCACCTTTCCCTTATACTCATAGATGAAAGCCTTAAACTCAGAAGTTTGGACAAATGCATCATCTACAATGAATTCCTGATTGGCATGGTATCTCACATCATCAGATAGCCTAGTGGTGTTATATTTTTTGCTTGCTTTCTAGAGACAACATTTCTTCTCTTCTCAAATGCCACTAGAGGCACATCCTTTATTATTTCTTCTTCATGTAGAAGAAATTTCTCAACTCTTTCCATAGGATCTCAAATTTCATGAAAAGCTTCCACATAGGCTGGGTTATTATTCATTTTCCAAGCCTCAGCCATAACAATTCTATTGTATGCATTTATCCTCATTATTACTTGACTTCCCTCATAGTTCCTGATGACATCATCGACATGGAACTCATGCTCATATCCTTTCAATTTTTGAGAAATTTTGGCATCATAGATGAAATTCTCAAGGTCAAATTTTTTTCTCTTGTTTCCTATTGACAAGCCGTAATAATCTAGCTTGCTACCAACCAAGTCATACCCTATATTAGCAATAATAGTGAAGTCACCAAAACAAAGAGTGGAAGGCATGAAAGTTTTCCTTCCATAGATTTTCAAATGCATGAAGGTTGAGTAAGAAAATTGTCTTATGATCTCTAGGTATGCAACCCTATCTAGCACAATCTTAGGCAGTAAATATGGTGTTGCCTCAAATCCATATACTCTAATGATAGTACAATCTGAAAATTCATACCAATCTCTCCAACTGTGATTTATTTTTCCATCATGACCCTTCTCCTTTGGTCGGAGGAACCTTTGTACTTCTGGGGATAGATTATAGTCACATTTGTGGCCAAGTAATTTGTATAAGGGTTTGAAAAAATGTTCTTTAAAGTACAGGTAGTGGGATCTCCCACATCTACTATCCCAGACCGATGTCCACATTTGCATTGGTCTAGAGTTACCATCACTATCCAGATATTTTATTCTCAATTCTTCTCCCCATATTCCCATCACTTGTCCTTCATACAATATCATATGCATAAGAAGTGAATAGTGTTTGAAGTAGATAGCTTCACTGTTGTTCTTAATAGCATTAAGAGCATTGTTAATGGCCTCAGATAGATACTCTACATAGTCATAGGGCCTAGTATCTTGGCTTTGAATATCTACAACCAGAACCATAGGAACTATAGTCATGTTATCAGGGGCATCAACTCCCAGTACTTGGCTAGCTGAATAGTATGTGTATTGATAGTATTCTTCAAAAAAATCTACAAAGAATGGGGGCATTTCATCACTAGAAAATATCCTAGGTTGATTCCCTAGACCTTTAGGCATGTGTAGAGGCAGTTTCCACCTCTTATAGCTTGTATCCATACAACGATACTCTTCCAACAAGTCTCTCATCCACAATTTCATCTTTAGGGAGGTGTCCAATTGGAAAACCATACAAATATAATCTCATGTTATAATCATAAACTGTGACCCATCGTGTAATTGAATTTCCCTCATTTTGGGATTATAATTCTTTGCTAGTGCTTTAATTAGTTCTACATTCACAAAAACATTTGGCATCACAAGTTTTCCTATATTCAAATTCCATGGGTTTGAAATTGGGCTATATATGTAATTCTTCCTATAGTGATAGATGAACAAGTCATAACCCCTATGCGGAGTCCACACATCTCCCAATTTCATGTGCTTGTCCTCTAGGGTCTCACATGATGGGTTTAATTGAGTTGTTCTCCTTTCTTTTGGCCCAGGCCCAAGACAATGGTCTATTAAGTCTTGATTAAGTGGCCTACTTTCTATTTTTTTCCTCTTTGCTCTTATTTTCTCTAGGGTTTTATCAATTTTAACCCTAACTATGCTGTACTTCAAGCTATCTTTGAAAAATTATGTTCAGCTGAGCCAAGATGTGCTTACTTGAATCAATGTCAGAAATTCTGAGTTGCTCGCCTTCGTCCAACTCCATCCTCTGGATACTTTTCCACAATTCATAATGAATTTTGATTCCTTAGAGGCTGTATTTATCAAAATTCAACACGCTAGAGCCAGCTCTGGTTCATAAATGGCACTCATGCCACCGTTCCTATCAACTTGCACATTAATAGCAGTTGTCTCTTCGATGACTTCATCAGTCAAATCAATTTGGTGATAACTATTTCACATTTTGTCGAAGATACTTTAAGCACAATGTCTATAGCTCTCTTCGATATATCCTTGACCATATTTTGAGAAGAATCTAAGAGACATTTAGATTTCTCTCTTTGATGTTGCAGGGTCTCTTCGATATTACATTTCAATTTCTTCCCTTATGGTCTCCCTTTTGTCGATGAGACTACGGATATCTCTTGCCAACAAGCCTATGTCTCTTCAACATATCCTTATCTCTTCCTTCAAAGGTATTACTTGCTGATGATCTCTATGTGACTTTGCCATGTCGAGGAGACCCATGGTCACCTCTCTTCGATGTCTCTTAGTCTCATCGATAACATGTGTTTACACTTGTGCCAGGATATCGGGGAGACTTTTGATACTGTCTGCTCAATACACATATGTCTCCTCGACATATCCTTGTTAGGATGTTGATGATTCCTTGTCAAATGTCTATTCGATGTCTCTATGTCTTGCCAATATTTTTCTCCTTGAATGTCGAAGAGACTCTCTTACTTCTCTCCTTGATATGCTGATGTCTTTTCGGCATTGCCATTTGTCCATGTTGTTTTACCGATGACCTATCATTTATTTTATGATAGTCTCTTGATGTCTGAGAGATGTTTTTTTATTTCCTAAATGTTGAATTCTCCATATAATTTTTTGGTGAGACATGTTATATTTTCTCCTTCACATGTCCAAGTCTCTTAGACATATCATTCTTTAGGCCGACAAGAAGACATTTGAATATGTCTCTTAGACATTTGGGAGGGTCATCTACATTTCACATCAGCCCTTTCTGCTCACGTTGAAGAGACTGGTGAGACTCTCTTCGATATAGCATTGTCTTGGCGACATTCCATGTGCTACTATGGGAACACTTCAGATAGGGAATTCATTTTAGTGTTATGACCAAGGGCCTTATTTGGTGGTTTATATTAGTGTCATCCATTATAAAATGGAGATGGGACATATGGTGAGTGTGGGAAGATGGGTGAAAACGGAAGTATGCAAAATAACCAAGGTGAATTTTTGGCTCCAACATGACCTTTAATATTATTAAACATTAGTGGTACTTACTTAGTTATCAAATTTCATTAAAGGATAAGTGTTATTAATTTTAATCATTATGTATGTAAATAATGTTATGAATATTTAAGTCAAATAATGATGTTCCTATTTTTAGTTAATGACATCAACACATACTCTTCTAGGATATGGGAATTGCTATGGAAATTTTATCTCCTAAGGCTTTCACATTGGTATGAGCTAGTAATATAAATAACATTATGTAATTTTTATTTTATCTAACACCACTTAGTGTAAGAAAATCATATTTATTTTTAGTTTGATTTGTTTCTACCCTAATCCCTCAACCCTTAAACCCTTAAAGTACACTCAACCCTAAACCCTAAACTCTCAACCCTTAAACCCTAATTGACCTTCAACCATATACCCTAAAACATAGCTATACCCTCAACCCTTAATGTCCCTCAACCCTAAACCCTTAAACCCTAAACTGGCCTTAAACCTTCTACCAGCCTCTACCCTCAACCCTAATCCATCAAACCTATACCCTCAACCCAATACCCTAAACCCTAAATCGTTAAACCCTCTACGTCCCTCTACCCTCAACCTGATACCCTCCACCCTCTATTGGCAACACAAGGGCAGACAACTGAGAGGGGGGGTGAATTAGCTGTCACATAAATTCAAAATTTATTCCACTTATTAACCTTATTCTCATATTTGATTATTAACCATGAAAACATAAATCATCAACACATTAGAAACGCACATAATACCAAGATTTATTTTACGTGGAAACCTTGTTAAGGGAAAAACCACAGTGGAGGTCAGTCCACAAGATTATACCCTATTAAAAGTATAATGAAAATGAAATATGGGGAATGCACATGCATTTAGGCATACTGCCTAAATCTCAATACTCAATTACAACAGGGCTAACCACCCAAAGGAAGAAACACTGTCTTACAGAAAGAATCATATTACATCCGCAGGGATTTGAACTAAAAGAATAACATTTGCTAATTCTTGATTACATTTTTGGTTAAGCACATGAATAATTCTTTACTCTTCTGCACACTTCTTCACACTCTGCTATGCCTTCGAATGATATTCACACATACAAGCACACTCTGGCATACACTCACACACTCTTGCACCCTCTTACACTCTCTTACCCTCTTCAATTCAAATAAACAATCACTCTTATATATTCACAACAAGAAATTTCATCCCTTCATGTCGGCCTCAACAAAAATAATAAAATGAATATAAACTATCGGCCAAAAACATTAAAGATTAACAATGCAAATAAAAAAAGGTTGGCCATAGCTTAGTGAGGACCCAAATCAAAATATCCAACATGAAAAAACTTCAATTAATTTATCCTCGAAGATCCACAACATGCTACAAACACTATGTCGGCCAAGAACAAGAAAAACATGAACATGTAAGAGAAAATCGCCAACCACAAGCACAACAATCAATGCAGACGTGCAACAAAGATAGAGCATGATCTAGAAACATCCAAAAGCATCATGAATCACAAGAGAAGCATTTGCAATAACTGAACTAACTGAAATAGCATCATCTTCAATCAAGAACACGAACTAAAGCAACAAAAAAACTGTTAGAATGAGAATGTTCATAACTCGATCAAATCTTCATGCAAATCTCTAAAAATTGATTTGGATAAATTAGATACACTCAGCAACAAACCCCTTAGTCCACAACCTCTGATCAACAATGCAAAAAAATAATTGACATACTAAACTTCACTTCACCGCTGACAACCTGCAACTCATTTATTACAATTTTCTCAATATCCTCGACATATACAACTTCAAATGAATTTATGCTAATAGTGTTGACATCAATGACAACCACATATCAAAAAAACAACCACAACATCCAACAATCTCCCCCTTTGGCATTGATGGAAACACATGATGTGAAAAACACCATCAATGCAACTAACTCTTGACACTTACTCCCCCTTAGGATTTGACTCATCTTCTCCTCAATACTTTCACATAATCTTTCTCCCCACAAGGCTCTTCTCCTTAGATAATCCCAGTTTTTCACATGACTCTTCTCCCCCTTTGACATCAATGAAAAATATTTTTAAGCTCTAAACCACATCTAAATTTCTGAACCATCTAACTACTCCCCCTAAGTAGTAGCCACCACAACATCAATCCAAATTAAGATATGATTGTGAAATGTACAGAATGATGCAAAGTAATGCATCCTTAGTTCTGATTAGGAGGGGTAATTACCCCTAAATTCCCTCTGAGATACTCAAAAGCATCCTTAGGCAATGACTTGGTAAAAATATCTTCAATTTGCTCCTTAGTAGGCACATACTCCAATCTGACTTCCTTTTCACTTACCTTCTCCCTCAAAAAGTGAAACTTGATAGATATATGCTTTTTTTTTAATGCAGTACTAGATTCTTGGAAATGTTAATAGCACTTGAGTTGTCATAGAATATAGCAATAGGCATCATATATAATTCTGATATCCTTCAGCATCTGCTTCATCCATAGGACTTGAGTACAATTGTTAGCAACAACAATGTATTTGGCCTCTACAGTAGACAAGGAAATAACATTCTGCTTCTTGCTTAACCATGAAATTAGCTTCTTACCTAAGAAAAATGCACCACCACTAGTACTTTTTGTGTCATTCACATCCACCCAATCAACATTAGTAAAGGAACTCAAGGTAAGATCATCATCTTTAGGATACCATAGGCCAAGATCAATAGTTCCCTTCAAGTATCTGAAAATTATCGTCACATCAGTCACATGAGATTCCTTCAGATTAGCTTGAAATATTGCAACAATACATACAACATTCATGATATTAGGCCTAGTTTCAGTTAAATACAATAATCCACCAATCATTGATCTATATCTTGTCTGATTTTCTTTCAAAGAATCATCTTCTGTTGTCAACTTGCATTTGGTCACCATGGGTGTACCAACTGCCTTTGAATCTTCCATATCAAACTTCTTTAGCAATTCCTTCACATACTTGGATTGAGATATAAAAATCCCTTTATCTAACTGAGTAATTTGCAATCCCAAAAAGAATTTCATCTCACCAATCATAGACATCTCAAATTTATTTTGCATCTCATTAACAAACTTCATGCACAAACCATCATCTCCTCCAAAAATGATATCATCAAAAAAGACTTCAACAATCAAATATTTATTATGATCAATCTTGAAATACAGATTACTATTAGTAGTACCTTTGTTAAATCCAAGCTTCAACAAATACTTATCCAATCTTGCATACCATGCTCTAGGGGCTTGCTTGAGTTCATACAATGTTTTCTTCAACTGACACACCATATCTTCCTTATTAGTCAATTGGAACCATCAGGTTGCTCAACAAACACTTCTTCTTCCAATTCACCATTTAGAAAAGATCATTTTATATCCATCTGATAAACTTTGTAGTTCTTGTGAGCAGCATAGGCAAGAAATAATCTTACAGCTTCAATTCTAGAAACAGGGGAAAAGGTCTCTTCAAAATCAATTCCTTCGATTTGTGAATATCCTTTACATACCAGTCTTGTTTTATTTCTAACCACTTCACCTTGCTCATTTAGTTTGTTTCTAAAGAGCCATTTGGTTCCAATTACATTCTTGTCCTTAGGTTTGGGAACAAGAATCCATGTATCTTTTTTCTCAATCTATTTCAACTCTTCTTTCATCGCTTCAACCCAATGCTCATCTTTACATGCTTCATTCACACTAGTAGGCTTAGTCTTTGATATTGTTAGCTCTAATGATTTGCACCCAGGCTGAGATTAAATATAGCCAATCATGAGTAACATGGGAACTTTTCAAGGGTTGTGAGTGACCCTATAATAGAAAAGTACCTCCAGAAAAGTTGGCTCTTATTGATTTTACCTAAAACTACTTGTCTTTTGAGGAAAAAAGGTAAGGAAAATGCAATACTGAAAATGAAACTAAAACCTTGATACTATGGTGAAATACCCAAACTAACAATGGCATGCAAACTTAATTCTGTCACACTTTGAGTTAATAGATTGACAAAAAATCTACACAACTCATCTTTGTATATCAATTACAAAAGTGATTTATGAGAAGGTGCTTATACAAGACTCTAGAAATAAAAGAATAAATTTCATAACTTAAACCCTTATATTGCTCACACAACTCATAACATGTAAAATAGATATTCTCTTGCAAAGAAGGGCACTTTTTTGAAGATACAAAAATACAAGGAAAAACACAAATTTCACAAGTATACTAATCAACTTCAAAGGACATGTACACTACAAGCAAGTGATGAAAAAGTAGACTGAATCAAAACTATAAATTTCTCAAGGTACTCACAGTTTGCATGACTGCATGAGTTACAAAATTACACTGAAATCCAATGATGAACAATCTCCAGAAAACTGTCAATTAAGAACTGAAACTCAAATGAGTTACAAAGAGCCAATATATCTCACCACCCAAGTGGTTGCACCAAAGTAGGAGCCAATAACCACCTTGGGTCGGATGCCCTAGAAAAGCCTAGAAAAAAGGCTCTAGATTCTTCACAAAACCATCACCAAAGAGTGGGAAAGAAGGTTTTAGTCAAAACCACAACCTTAGGTAGACAAAACTACCAACAAAATACATTAATGATCCTAGAATTATGGACTCATGTCTCCAAACTGAAATAATTTCTCCAATATTCCCTCAACTTGTTCCTCTCCTCCTCCATTTGCATTTAAAGATAACAAAATAACTTTAAAGACTTATAAACATGCCTTGAAGTTATTTGTTTTACAATAAAATAATGCAAAAGAGGGAAAAATTCAAATAACCTGCAAAGAATGTACATAGAGTTGAGGTGGCAAAAGCTAAAAAATGAAGTGGACTCCATATGTCACCTTCCTATTGCATCATTGAGGACTTAGCAATTATTTGAAACAAGTTAGAAAAGGGGAATTTAAGGCATATAATGCCTAAGTCAATGACATATGACTTCGACCCCAGCATAATTCATGTTTCAATTTTTTAAAAAGAAATGAAATAAAATCCCATCGAAGACACAAAAAAAAGGGGTCAAACCCTAATTATGAAAAGAGACAAAATGATGGGAAAACTATCATTTTGGCGTTGCACACTTTCTAGGAGCATAATGCAGCCGCTAGGGTTTGACTGAAAAACTATGGAGAATCACTTCTCTCAGATATTACAGTGGCGTTCCTTCTTGCAAAAACTGACAAATGATGTCCTCCCTGGGTAAGTGCTTGAAAGAAATTTCTCAAATAAAGTTTTCCTATTCATTTTGACTTCACAGGTTGCAGCCACTACCATTTTACTTACCCATTTAACTTTTCATTGCTGACCACCATGACAGTTTGAAGATACACTATTAGAATCTTGAAAAGATGAGATTCAGCTACAAGGAGACAAGGTCATTCATGGGTTTTCTCTAATCATCTGGATGTATGCATTATACTATGCATTTATTTTCTTCTTGTTTTCTGAGTAGAAATTACACTTTCTTTGCACCCAGTTATGGCAGAGTCGTGCGGCCTTTTAGCTTTTTTGGGTCTTCCCTGTAGTTTCATGCTATTGTTTTTATCACCATGGGTACAAAATTTTATTATCATTCGCATGGGCTTCACCTTCAGAGCAGTGACTTGATCAATTTATGGCCATAACTATGCCTACCATAAGACCCTATTTCAACACCGAGGGTTTTCTTTTATTCCCTCCATTGTGGCCATAAGCATCATAAATTTCACTTACCAAATCTCTGTTTCTAGTATACAATTTTGTCATAGGAAATTCACACCTGTTTTGATTAAAAATTTTCCATTATCTCTTATGCACCTCTTTGCAAATATATGAATATTTTCACTATATGTAAAGGTTTCTTGATGAAGTTTAGCTTTGGCTGTGCTTTTGTATCTTGCTATAGATTTAATGGCTGTGGGGTAAGGCTTGTGAAAGCCCTCTATAGATGATTTCACTAGTAGATTCAAAGAAAGCAGTAGCATTCTGTGTTTGTCTCGGGATAGGGTTTAGAAAACTGTAGCCTTCTTAGAAATTCTTTAATGGGTACCCCTCTTTAAATTCCTTGGTTACATCAAAGATGAGGTCGTGGAACCCTAACTGGCTTTCAATCATTTCTGTGAGGCACAAGTACTGTAATTTTTTCCCTTATCAAAGTAAAGGAAATATACAATAACTTTATCTCCAGCCAGCTGTATTGTGTTAATGCTCTCTTTTATCTCTGCCGCCATGAGTTCTGGGTTGTGATCAAGTCTTATAGAAATTATGGTTGTCTTTATACTTTGGAAACTCAAAACCACTTCATACAGACACGATTCAAAGATTCTATGCATTTTCCTTCTTTTTTGAGAATTATTCCTTAAAATTCTCTCTTAAAGCTTTCAAGGAGTTTAATGGCCATTGTCCACAGGCCGTGGGTTTCATTATTTGCTTATGGATTTCTATCACAGGGTAAATCCTCCTTTCTTTCTGGCTGTAACGCTCATTTAAAAATAACACCATCAGCTTTTTGTCGTCTCTTGATAACTTACAGGTTGTTGCTTTCTTCTTGAAATAGTAGCTAACACTTTTCTCTTATGTAAAAATTACTGCATCCTCATTGATGTTGAGTTAGAATTTGTAGACAATGATCATTGTATATGTACTGTGTTCTACACTTTAGCTACACAAGCACTGCATCTCACACACTTGGACTGCTTTTGGTAGAAGTGATTGCTCCATTTGAAGTATTCCCAGTATTCAATGAACAATGCATTTTCCATGCTATCTATAATGAAATTCATTCCACTAGTACTATGCATAATTTAATGCTGGGATAATAGTTTATATTCTATTCACTTTCATTATTTAGTTTAAAGCTGACTGGAGGAAAATGCCTTTAGTCCATTGTTACCCAGAAGTTGTCACTCTATATCAAAACAAAACTGCCCCTTATTCATGTATGCTTGTTCTGTTCTAGTTTTATGATTTGCACATTTATTGCACTTCATATAGCTTGTACACCTAGGCTATCTTCTTATTCAAGATTTTTTTCTAGTCATTGATAGTCCTTATCAAACAATTTGCCTCCCTATTGTGTATTTGGGGATTTATTATACCATTTTTTTCACTTGCAGTTGTCAAAAAGTTCACTTTCTAACATTTATATATAACCCTCCTTGAGACTACATCTCATGCTTTGAATGCCAATCATATTCATTTCCCAGTTTCATTACTCTGTTCTGCAATGCTTATGCACTATGATATTTTCCCTTTTAAATTGTGATCTCTTATGATGGATGCCTTCTATGACTTATGTTTTCCTATGAGGATCAATTTTCAAGAAAAATTTGTTGAGGCATGACTGCCATTTCAAGGCTAAATATATGAATTACCATTTATGATCAAATCTCTGCTATGAATTATCCTTTAAGGACTGTCTCTTATGACATTGCGTAAATGTCATTTGATGAAATCACATCAACATCTCTTAACATACAAGTGACTATACCTTTCATAAAAAACAAACATGGCTCTTATAACACATGCACATATGAATGTTGAATCCTCACAGAATAAATTGTTTTGACACAAAGAATTGCACATTCTTTTATGGTTTTATTTAAAATAAGTACATGTCACTTATGATAGTGGTAAACATTCCATTGTCACAAATGATGTGAACTCATTTGAGTAAATCATAAAGAGATGAATTGCCTAATGAGTATCTTTCAATGCCTCTTTAAGGTACAAAAATGCAACATGCCAAGCTCAACCCTTGTGGGAGCCACGTTTTTTCCCACGTGTTGAAACTTGATGAAATAGTGACATTGTTTTCCCTGTATCTGCACATGAAACAAATAGTTAGAAAAACATATACATATGCCTGAAGGCTTGATGATTTATTTTCTCTCTTTTCTCTGAACATGAGCAACTTATAGCTTGTCTGATGCATGTAAAGGACAATCTATACATTGATGGATGAATGCGAATGTAGTGTTAGAGACCATCATTGTTTAGAGCTTTTCTCTAATCAATTGCAATTCTTTCAAATGCAGGACATGAAAACTGGGAGCTGCAGAGGATGCAAGACAAGCAACTTGGAGCAGAGGATCATGCAGGACAACAGACTTAAACCAGTCATTAGGAAATGACTGGCCTCTTCCCCTATATATGCATTTTTTATTCTTTCAATCCATTTGTGTATATATTGCACTTTATTTCCATTGGATAAGCTATATCTCATGGATTGTGTGAGATAGATTTGAACTCTCGAATCAATAAAAAATTTCTTTTTCAGTAATTTTTGTGTAAATCTTTTCAATATTGTATACATCTATATAAATGCAACAATCTATTACTGAAAATAAAAGCTTCTTGATTCCTATGTTTATACAACTGAATGCAATATAGGGAAGACTAATATGAAATGCATCTCATTTTTAGTTTGCAAACACTTAAACTCACTCAACTTGACCTGAAATAAAAATGATTAACAGTTATCAAGCAATACTCTTCTGCAATCTTTCTCCTAGTCTAGACACCTTTGTTCTTATCACCTATAATATGATCTTCTAAATGATCCATTCTTACATACCATGGATTCTTCTTAGAATGTTCTTGAACATTAGGCTCTTTTGATCTCTCTTCTGTTCTTTCACCAGTTTCTCCTTCTTCATTTTCTTGATTTACCAGATTGATTTGCACTTGATTTGTAGTCTAAACTTTCTTTCCTTGGTTTGTACTGCCATCCTGATCATCAGAGTCATATCCTTAGGTTCTAGATAGTGTACCTAAGTCTTCATCAACCTTAACATTTGCGCTTTCAACCATTTTCTTCAATCTTTTATTGTAACACCGGTAGGCCTTGCTTTTAGTACAATAACGTAGAAAGATACCTTCATCACTCCTAGCATCAAAATTTTCTATGTCTTCATCTCTCTTAATATAGCATTTTCTTCCAAATA